>JACEEZ010024544.1:152500-165000 GCA_016584305.1 Chionoecetes opilio
TATGTTCCATGTGTTGTGACTCCCTATGTTCCATGTTGTTTCCTATGTTCCTGTGTGTGACTCCCTATGTTCCATGTGTTGTGACTCCCTATGTTCCATGTGTTATGACTCCCTATGTTCCATGTGTTATGACTCCCTATGTTCCATGTGTTGTGACTCCCTATGTTCCATGTGTTGTGACTCCCTATGTTCCATGTGTTGTGACTCCCTATGTTCCATGTGTTATGACTCCCTATGTTCCATGTGTTATGACTCCCTATGTTCCATGTGTTGTGACTCCCTATGTTCCATGTGTTGTGACTCCCTATGTTCCATGTGTTATGACTCCCTATGTTCCATGTGTTGTGACTCCCTATGTTCCATGTGTTATGACTCCCTATGTTCCATGTGTTATGACTCCCTATGTTCCATGTGTTGTGACTCCCTATGTTCCATGTGTTATGACTCCCTATGTTCCATGTGTTATGACTCCCTATGTTCCATGTGTTTGACTCCCTATGTTCCATGTGTTATGAGATCCCTATGTCATGTGTTATGCTCCTATGTTCCATGTGTTTGATCCCTATGTCCATGTGTTTTGACTCCCTATGTCCATGTGTGTGACATCCTATGTTCCATGTTTGTGACTCCCTTGTTCCATGTGTTTGATCCTATGTTCCATGTGTTGGCTCCTATGTTCATGTGTTGTGACTCCTATGTTCCATGTTTGTGACTCCCTATGTTCCCATGTGTTATGACTCCCTATGTTCCAAGTGTTGTGACTTCCCTATGTTCCATGTGTTGTGACTCCCTATGTCCATGTGTTGTGACTCCCTATGTTCCATGGTTGTGACTCCCTATTTCCATGTGTTTGACTCCCTATGTTCCATGTTTTGTGACTCCTATGTTCCATGTGTTATGACTCCCCATGTTCCATGGTTATGACTCCCTATGTTCCATGTGTTGTGACTCCTATGTTCATGTGTATGACTCCCTATGTTCCATGTGTTATGACTCAATGTTCCATGTGTTATGACTCCCTATGTTCCATGTGTTATGACTCCCTATGTTCCATGTGTTATGACTCCCTATGTTCCATGTGTTATGACTCCCTATGTTCCATGTGTTATGACTCCCTATGTTCCATGTGTTATGAGGCAGAGGTTTTCGGTCAATTAAGTTACAAGTCCTTCCCATATACGTCATGCAGAGCTGGGCAGTATTTAAATAAATTTGTGTATTTAGAAATGTTTTTATAAATACATTGGTTGTCATGTATTTAAATACAGTATTTAAATACTTTTATGAGTATTTAAATACTCATAATATAAAAATGTAAATACTTTTTTCACAGTTAATTTGGACCATAAACCCGCCCCACTATCTGACAACCCCGATGTTACAGTGAACCAGTGTTTCCACTGCCAAGGAAATGTCCTGATTTTAGGAAATTTAGGCCTGAGAAGGAAATTTCTAAGGAAACTCAAAATCTAAGGAAATCCATTTTTTTCGGACATGTAAAATTTTGTGTATTTAAAATGTATTTACAAATGTATTTCAATACAATTGATGTATTTAGGATTTAGTATTTAAATACATTCGTAAATTGTATTTAGTATTTAGTATTTAAATACATTGAATGTATTTAGTGCCCAGCTCTGACGTCATGTTATAAGTTACTCCCACGCACGAAACTCATGAGAGAGAGTTCACGTCAGGTCCACTGCAATTAATGTTGCTTTATGAATCAAATTAACTCCCTGTGACTGACATTTATCCCTGACACTAATCAAGGCACAAACAATGCAACTTTTTTTTGGTAATTTGATCCGTGTCAAGGACTGGCACACACACACACACACACACACACACACACACACACACACACACACACACACACACACACACACACACACACACAGCACACACACACACACACACACACACACACACACACACACACACACACACACAACACACACACACACACACACACAGGCACACACACACACACACACACACACACACACACACACACACACACACACACACAGCACACACAGGCACACACACACACACACACACACACACACACACACACACACACACACACACACACACACACACACACACAAGGCACACACACACACACACACACACCACACACACACACACACACACACACACACACACACACACACACACACACACACACACACACAGCCACACACAACACACACACACACACACACACACACACACACACACACACACACACAGGCACACACACACACAGGCACACACACGTTCTCTATGCAAGTTGCTAAAGGAATAAAAGACGAGAAGTAGTGAATAATAATGATAATAAGGATAATAATAATAATGATAATAATGATAATAATAATGATAATAAGGATAATAATAATAATAATAATAAGGATAATGATAATAAGGATAATAAGGATAATAATAATAATAATAAGGATAATGATAATAAGGATAATAATAATAATGATAATAATGATAATGATAATAATGATAATAATAATGATAATAAGGATAATAATAATAATAATAAGGATAATGATAATAAGGGTAATAATGATAATAATGATAATAATGATAATAATAATGATAATAATGATAATAATAAGGATAATAATAATAATGATAATAAGGGTAATAATAATAATGATAATAAGGATAATAAGGGTAATAATGATAATAAGGATAATAATAATAAGGATAATAAGGATAATAATAATAAGGATAATAAGGATAATAATAATAAGGATAATAATAATAAGGATAATAATAATAATGATAATAAGGATAATAATAATAAGGATAATAAGGATAATAATAATAATGATAATAATAATAATGATAATAAGGATAATAATAATAATGATAATAATAATAATAATGATAATAAGGATAATAATAATGATAATAAGGATAATAATAATGATAATAAGGATAATGATAATGATAATAAGGATAATAATAAGGATAATAAGGATAATAATAAGGATAATAAGGATAATAATAAGGATAATAAGGATAATAATAATGATAATAAGGATAATAATAATGATAATAAGGATAATAATAATGATAATAAGGATAATGATAATAAGGATAATGATGGATTCCAAACAGCCCCTCAGACATTTGCTATCCGATAGGCCTTAACCCCTTGAGGCCCAGAGCGTAATTTCCATTGGAATTTGGGTACCATTAGACGATTTTTAGTGACTATAAACAATATTTTATAGCTATGACCAAAGACTACTCTATACTGGACTTGGTACTCGTGCCCCGCGCCAACCCGCCCATGACCAGTGGAGGCCAGTTTTGCGATTCCTGACATTTGCGAACATCACTCCCATTTCCCTTCCTGTGGTTTATCAGTATAAATGATATACCGTTATCTTCGTAAATGATTGTTCTATAATATTATCAAATAAAAAACTGTAAAATACACTAAAGAAATGCCATTATAAGAGAGTGAAGAAATATGCATGAACTAAATATTCACTTAAACTTCGCCATTTAATATTTTGCGTGAAGACTTTTTACATGCAACATATCAATAGAAGCGGAATTTTATTAGCTTTCCATTGATATATTTCGTTATAAATGAATTAGAACCATGCATAAATAAGCGTTAACTAAATAAATGACATAATCAATCGAGTAATTTTCCCGATTGATGAGGTTATTTACTTAGTTAACGCTAATTTATGTATGGTTCTAATTCATTGATCAGAAAACGAAATATATCAATGGAAAGCTAATAAGATTCCACTTTTATTGATGTTTCATGTAAAATGTTCTCGCAAAATATTAAATGACGAAGAGTTTCAGTGAATATTTATTTAGTTCATGCATATTTCTTCACTCATAATGGCATTTCTTTAGTGTATTTTACAGTTTTTTATTTGATAATATTATAGAACAAACATTTACGAAGATAACGGTATATCATTTATACTGATAAACCATAGGAAGGGAAATGGGGGTGATGTTCGAAAATGTCAGGAATCGCAAAACTGGCCTCCCCTGAAAATATCCCAAAATGAGTAGCAAGTCCAGTATAGAGTAGTCTTTGATGTGACCTGTTTAGTATCCTTGTCCACTAACTAATTTGGTATATTAAGTCACTTTTTTGTAATTTTATAGCTAACAACAGACGATTTTTACATAACAAAGGAAAGATCTGGGCGTGAAGGGTTTAACATTTTCCTTCTTCCAATGATCAATCTTATTTAGTGTGTTGTCCTCAGTCTGGTCTCCTTGGTGCAAAGAATGTAAATATTGTGCACGGTTTAAATATAAGGACATCACCTTTCTCTTCCTCCCCTCCCCTTTACCCACCACTCCTCCCTTTCCTCTTCCACTGCTCCCCCTTCCCCTCCACTCCTCCCCCTTCCCCTCCTCTCTCCCCCTCCTGCCCTTTCACTCCTCTCTCCCCCTCCTCTTCTCTCCTCCCCTGCCCTTCCCCTCCTCTCCTCTCCTCTCCTGCCCTTCCCCACCACTCCTCCCTTTCCTCTCTACTCCTCCCCTCCCCCTTCCCCTCCTCTCTCCCCCTCCTCTCCTCTCCCCTCCTGCCCTTCCCCTCCCCTCCTCTCCCTCCCTCCCTCCCCTCCTCTTGTACCCTCAACCTACGCCCATATTTACACTGAGATCATGCCACCCCGCCCATGAGAGAGAGAGAGAGAGAGAGAATTTCATAATGTAGTTATTTTTATGACTGCAATCTTTTGACATCACAAAGGACTGGCCAAGGGCATAAAAGAAGAGGTAACCAAAGCCCCGTTTTAGTTGCCAGTCCCTATAAAGAAGACTGTAAAAAAATAAAGAAAGGCCTTTTTTCATCCCCATCCATGAATTTATCCAGCCTCCTTTTATAGCTCCCTAACGACTCCGCGCTGACCACCTGACAACTGAGTCTATTCCAATCATCTGTAAAATCATCTTTAGCTAATCATCTTCTAATCATCATGACTCAAAATCCTCTTTAAATCATCATGACTCAAAATCCTCTTTAAATCATCATGACTCAAAATCCTCTTTAAATCATGACCCAAAATCCTCTTTAAATCATCATGACTCAAAATCCTCTTTAAATCATGACTCAAAATCCTCTTTCAAATCATCATGACTCAAAATCCTCTTCAAATCATCATGACTCAAAATCCTCTTAAATCATCATGACTCAAAATCCTCTTTAAATCATCATGACTCAAAATCCTCTTTAGATCTATGCTTTTCCACACTTCTTCCATAAACATTCCTACGATTTAAGAATTCTATTTAGTTTGCTATATAGTCACTTCGTTTCCGGTAGTTTAGCAGACAGGTGAGGTCGCTTCACCTGCCTGGGGGGTGACATTAATTACCTGCCCCCCCCTCTCCCCCCAACACCTCAACTACCCCCAACACCTGGACGTTAATTAAGCCTAGGAACACCTGGGAAGAGGCGCGCTATCCCCCCCCCCCCCCCCGAAATGCAGGGATAATAATTAATTTTAATGGGAGAAGAAGTACCGAAGGAAGAAGAAGAAGAAGAAAGGAAGGAAGGAGGAGAAGGAGAAGGAAGGAGGAGGAAAATGAAGGTCATGAAAAATCTCATTAGAAAATTTTGAGTGAGAAAAAAAAAGCACAAACTGGTTAAAAAAGATAAATAAGTAATGTGTGTGTGTGTGTGTGTGTGTGTGTGTGTGTGTGTGTGTGTGTGTGTGTATGTATGTGTATGTGTGTGTGTGCGTGTATGTGTATGTGTATGTGTGTGTGTGTGTGTAAAGAGAGAGATTCAAATAAACGTTCGCCAAACATCTGCGTTCGTTAATGAATTTCGTTTATTTTTCTCTTTTATCTTAAATCACAACACAAATATTTCCAATCCCTTCTTTCCCCCTTACCCCTTCAGAGAGACCCCCTTCCCACCCTTACCCCTTCAGAGAGACCCCTTCCCCCCCTTACCCCTTCAGAGAGACTCCCTTCTCCCTAAACAGACCCCCCTCCCCCCTTTCTCCCTAGACAGACCCCTCCCCTTACCCCCCTAACCAAACTAGCACCCTAATTACTAACCCCCTCATCTTCCCCCCCCCCCTACGCACCACAGTAACCCCCCCACCCCCCCCGTGTGTGTGTGTGTGAAATGAAACATCAGGGTTACATCCGCATCCGGGTTCGAATCCCTGTTTGTTGTTTGTTTCCTTGACTGACTTTTTGTTTTTGTTGACTGACGTTTTGTTTTTGTTGACTGACTCTTTGTTTTTGTTGACTTATTTTTTGTTTTTGTTGACTGACTTTGTTTTTGTTGACTGACTTTTTGTTTTAGTTGACTGACTTTGTTTTTGTTGACTTGACTTTTTGTTGACTGACTTTGTTTTTGTTGACTGACTTTTTGTTTTTGTTGACTGACTTTTTGTTTTTGTTGACTTACTTTTTTTTATGTTGACTGACTTTTTGTTTTAGTTGACTGACTTTGTTTTTGTTGACTGACTTTTTGTTTTTGTTGACTGACTTTGTTTTTGTTGACTGACTTTTTGTTTTTGTTGACTGACTTTTTGTTTTTGTTGACTGACTTTTTGTTTTTGTTGACTTGACTGTTTTTGTTGACTGACTTTGTTTTTGTTGACTGACTTTTTGTTTTTGTTGACTGACTTTGTTTTTGTGAGTTTACGATCATGTGTACGTATAGATTTGTGTATGTATGTGTGCGTATTACATTCTCTCTCTCTCTCTCTCTCTCTCTCTCTCTCTCTCTCTCTCTCTCTCTCTCTCTCTCTCTCTCTCTCTCTCTCTCTCTCTCTCTCTCTCTCTCTCTCTCTCTCTCTCTCTCTCTCATTAAACATATTGACAAGCGGAAGGCGAGGGTGAAATGTTCAAAGGGATTAACATGATAGGTTTGTTATTGATGATGATGATGATGATGGTGATGATGGTGTGTGTACATAGGTGTAGGAAGAGAGGAAGATCACGGAAGAGAGAGAGAGAGAGGAGATTAGAGAGAGAGAGAGAGAGGTGATTCGCGTCCAGTGACCCGATACACATGAAAGAGGGAAGAGATGAAAAAGAGGATGATGAAAGAGAAAGCAAATAAAGATAAAGAAGAAAGAGAGAAGGAAGGGAGAAAGAGAAACAAAGAAAAAGAATGACAGAATATGAAAAAAACGAAATTAATTATAAGGAAAAAGTTACTGAAGAAAAATATATATGGAAAAAGAAGTTGAAAAAGATACTGAAGGAAAGAAGAAAATAATAACAATAATAATAATAATAATAATAACTGGAAGAGGAAGGGAAAGGAAACAAAGGAGCAAGAGAGATAACAAAATGATGATGATGATGATGAGTGGAGAAAAAGATATGGTGGAAGAGAAAGAAAAGTGGAGGAAGAGAGAGAAAAAAAAAAGTGGAGGAAGAGAGAAAAAAAGTGGAGGAAGAAGAGATGGAGGAAGAGAGAGAAAAAAAGTGGAGGAAGAGAGAGAGAGAGAGAGAAGTGGAGGAAGAGGGAGAAAAAAAGTGGAGGAAGAGAGAGATAGAAAAAAGTGGAGTAAGAGAGAAAAAAAAGTGGAGGAAAAGAGAAAAAAAAAGTGGAGGAAGAGAGAAAAAAAAAGTGGAGGAAGAGAGAGAAAGAAAAGTGGAGTCTGCAGTCTACGATTCCCTAGTGTGCGGTCTACCAAGATCCCACCTGATCTGACCTGACCTAACCTGACCTGACCTGACTACAGTACCACACCTGGACCTGAAGACCACACCTGTCCTGACCTGACCTGAGTACCGGGACCCTACTAAACCTTGTAAAATAGGGATCAACGAAGTCAGGATCAACGCTACTCTATTAATCTTAAACGAAGTAACGTCTCTGTATCCTAAAATTCAAGCCGAGAGCATCAGTCTGACACACACAACCCTCTACAATGCTATTGAGAGAATTCTACACAGGTGTCGACAGAAGAAACAGCAGTACGGTTTATACGTGGCAGCAATCTTCTGGACGCACCACAAGAAGCAGAGCCTTGTCATCGATGTGGTAGTGTTATGCAAGAAAAAATAAAAAGTGAAGGCGTGGGGAATATCGGCCTGGGCTTCATACATTTCTTACTAAAGTTTTGTTTTTTCTATAATACTCTACTGTATAATAGACAATATCATATAGCAATTTAGTAAGTTGCAGCCTGAAGTGTGTAGTGTAGAGTGTAAGTAGCGAGTAAGAAGTGTAGACCGCACGCTATAGTGTAAAATGTTCCGGTAGACCGCACGCTATAGTGTAAAATGTTCCGGTAGACCGCACGCTATAGTGTAAAATGTTCCGGTAGACCGCACGCTATAGTGTAAAATGTTCCGGTAGACCGCACGCTATAGTGTAAAATGTTCCGGTAGACCGCACGCTATAGTGTAAAATGTTCCGGTAGACCGCACGCTATAGTGTAAAATGTCCGGTAGACCGCACGCTATAGTGTAAAATGTTCCGGTAGACCGCACGCTATAGTGTAAAATGTTCCGGTAGACCGCACGCTATAGTGTAAAATGTTCCGGTAGACCGCACGCTATAGTGTAAAATGTTCCGGTAGACCGCACGCTATAGTGTAAAATGTTCCGGTAGACCGCACGCTATAGTGTAAAATGTTCCGGTAGACCGCACGCTATAGTGTAAAATGTTCCGGTAGACCGCACGCTATAGTGTAAAATGTCCGGTAGACCGCACGCTATAGTGTAAAATGTTCCGGTAGACCGCACGCTATAGTGTAAAATGTCCCGGTAGACCGCACGCTATAGTGTAAAATGTTCCGGTAGACCGCACGCTATAGTGTAAAATGTTCCGGTAGACCGCACGCTATAGTGTAAAATGTCCCGGTAGACCGCACGCTATAGTAGCACCGAAAAAAAAAGGTGAGGAAGCGAGAGAGAAAAGTGGAGGAAGAGAGAGAGAAAAAAAGTGGAGGAAGAGAGAGAGAAAAAAAGTGGAGGAAGAGAGAGAGAGAAAAAAGTGGAGGAGGAGAGAGAAAAAAATGGAGGAAGAGAGAGAAAAAAAAGTAAAAGTGGAGGAAGAGAGAAAGACAAGTGGAGGAAGAGAGAAAAAAAAGTGGAGGAAGAAGAGATGGAGTAAGAGAGAAAGAAAAGTGGAGGAAGAGAGAGAAAACAAAGTGGAGGAAGAGAGAGGAAAAAAAAGTGGAGGAAGAGAGAGAAAAAAGTGGAGGAAGAAGGGAGAGAAAAAAGTGGATTTGACCTACATCTTTCTGAGCCTCATCACGTGTTCCCACCATAACAAACATCAAACACAAGATTACAAACACAACAAATAAACACAATAATATTTCCTTTGATGTCTCTTGTCCTAATCGCCACTCTACACACACACAAACACGACACACACACACAAACAACTAACCAAACACGACACACACACACACAAACAACTAACAAACACGACACACACACAAACAACTAACCAAACACACACAAACAACTAACCAAACACACACAAACACACACAAACACGACAAACACACACACACAAACAACTAACCAAACACGACAAACACACACACACAAGTAACCAAACACGACACACACACACACACACACACACACACACACACACACACACACACACACACACACACACACACACACACACACACACACACACACACACACACACACACACACACACACACAAACAAACAAACATGTAATTAAGAATAAACTAAACTAAGAATAAGAATGTTAAAAAAAAAAGTAAGAATCTCAGACACTTCCTTTTGCCACATGTCCAATCTACTCTCTGTGTCGAGGCCTTGGAGGGGAGGAGGAGGAGGAGGAGGAGAAGAAGGAGAAGGAGAAGGAGGAGGAGAAGAAGGAGAAGAAGGAGAAGAAGAGAGAAGAAGAGAAAGAAGAAGAAGAAGAAGAGGAGGAGGAAGAGAAGAAGAAGAAGAAGAAGAAGAAGAAGAAGAAGAAGAAGAGAAGAAGACCACTGGAAAACCCTAAAAGAGTGCCAGGATTTCTTTAGTAGCCTATCGATTTATAGCCTGCTTGGCATCGCTCCTTCATTTCCTACAACACCACCACCTCGACCCTTCCACCCTTCCACCTCACTAATCCTCATCCTCCTCTTCCACCTCGCTAATCCTCCTCCTCTCTTCCCCCTTGCTAATCCTCATCCTCCCCTGGGTGTCTGCCGCTCACAGGGGAAGGGCGAGGGTTGTTCAGGGTCTATCCAGGGGGGGAAATGTCGTACACTCTATTCAAAAGGTTTATGGAACTGTCGCCGATGGGAATTCTCGCCGAAACAACAAACTAGAACTCTCGTCGACGTGGAAATGTTAACCTAACCTGGACAATAGCACCTAATCTAACCTAACTGATCAAGCTAACGATAGTATTTCATCCCTGAATGCAGAAACACGGGTAACACTTGATTAAATGTATATATTGGGTCCTGTAATATCAAGAATTGGAATCACTCGACGACGGCGGCGAGAGTTCCGATCGGCGACAGTTCCAGGGTACCTCTCAGAATACCTATTTGCTCACCGACCTGTGTTAAGATAGACCTTTACGATTAGACTTACGATTAAGATAGAGGCCTTTTTATATACTGGATTTGTCACACCACCTCATCCTCCACGCGTTTATGTTCCTATGTCCTCCGATCTCTAGTATTACGTTTCCTTTCCTTTTATGTCTACCTGTAATGTATGTATGTATGTATGTAAGTGGTGGAAGAGAGAGAAGAAAAAAAAGTGGAAGAAGAGAGAGAGAAAAAAAAGTGGAGGAAGAGAGAGAAAAAAAAAAGTGGAGGAAGGGAGACAGAAAGAAAAGTGGAGGAAGAGAGAGAGAAAAAAAAAGTGGAGGAAGAGAGAAAAAAAGTGGAGGAAGGGAGAAAGAAAAGTGGAGGAAGAAGAGAGAAAAAAAAGTGGAGGAAGAGAGAGAGAAAAAAAAGTGGAGGAAGAGAGAAAAATAAGTGGAGGAAGAGAGAGAAAAAAATAAAGTGGAGGAAGAGAGAAAGAAAAGTGGAGGAAGAAGAGAGAGAGAAAAAGTGGAGGAAGAGAGAAAAAAAGTGGAGGAAGAGAGAGAGAAAAAAAGTGAGGAAAGGAGAGAAGAGAAAAAAGTGGAGGAAGAGAGAGAAAAAAAAAAGTGGAGGAAGAGAGAAAAAAAGCGGAGGAAGAGAGAGAAAAAAAAGTGGAGGAAGAGAAAAAAAAGTGGAGGAAGAGAGAGAGAACAAAAGTGGAGGAGAGAGAAAAAAAGTGGAGGAAGAGAGAGAAAAAAAGTGGAGGAGAAGAGAGAGAAAAAAAAGTGGAGGAAGAGAGAAAAAAAAGTGGAGGAAGAGAGAAAAAAAAGTGGAGGAAGAGAGAAAAAAAAAGTGGAGAGAAAAAAAAGTGGAGGAAGAGAGAAAAAAAAGTGGAGGAAGAGAGAGAGAACAAAAGTGGAGGAAGAGAGAAAAAAAGTGGAGGAGGAGAGAAAAAAAAAGTGGAGGAAGAGAGAGAGAAAGAAAAGTGGAGGAAGAGAGAGAGAAAAAAAAGTATATGTATGTATGTATGTATATGTGTGTATGTATGTATGTACCTGTTTCAATAGATATCACTGTTATCGGTGCAAAGAAGAAGGTCTCAATCAGTGAAATACAAAGTTACGATAAAAAAGTTAGTTTAGTTTTGGCAGGAAAGATATTTTTACACGACACATTTACCACTGGAAGGAAAGAAAGAAAGAAAGAAAGAATAAGTTAAATATAAAGTTACGAAATAAAACTTAGGTTAGTTTTGGAAGGAAAGAATTAACACGTCACATACAAGTCCTAATTTTGTACCCCGTCACAGAATCGCTATTTCCTGCCACTTGGAGTACTTAGGTCGAATTAACTGTCCTTTTAAGCCATTAGTAGCGGAGGGAAGGATGTCTGTGGCAGGAAGGTGGCTGTGGTGTAGTTGTGGCTGTGGCTGTGGTTGTGGTAGGGAGGTGGCTGTGGCAGGCATGGCAGGCCGCAGGGCGTGTGACGTCAGCCTCAGAATTACTCAGCGTCTGGCGTGTCCTGTGTAGAGACCGCACCCTCAGGTCCTGCCCTCATGCCCTTGGCGAGGCTATGACACACACACACACACACACACACACACACACACACACACACACACACACACACACACTGTGTGTATCAGGTTGATAGCGTGCTGGTCTCCCATTCTGTGGGTAGGCGGTTCGAATCCTCGCTGCTCCCGGGGATTTTTCACTGACAAATTCGGGCGGTTACTGCCTCCTTGAGTAAGGGGATGGGGTGTGTTGTGTGTGAGGTCCCAGCATTGCCCAAAGATCGGTAATAATGAGCTTCAAGCTCGCACTGAGAGGGTGAAACTGGCGATCGCGAGCCAGCTCGAGTGGACAAGACCATGGGTGAATGACACCAAGAAAAAAAGTATTTAGCAATTTCTTCCCATAACCCACGTGTTTTCATTATCTGTCTGTCTGTTGGAAGGTGAACAACCTCGAAAATTTGTCTCAGATGTTAC
>JACEEZ010024544.1:175000-227500 GCA_016584305.1 Chionoecetes opilio
GTAGGCATGAGAAGAAGGGCTGGGAGGGGAAGGCATGAGAGGTGGGAGGGAAGGGGAAGGGCGGTGGATTGAGTAGAGGGGAGGGGAAGGTCGGGAGATGGAGAGGAGGGGAGGGAGTGGAAGGGGATTGGGAGGAGGGGAGAGGAAGGGAGGGGATGGAGGGGAGGGGGAAGGGGGGAGAGGCAAGCCATCTGGCCCAAGCTATTATTTTTTTTTAGTGTGTCCCTCAAGGCTGAGAAACGGATCTGATTAGTAAAGGAGCTACTCTACTTTTTTCCTTCTCTTCCCTGCCCTTCACTTCACTTCCCTTCACTTCTCTTCTCTTCTCTTCTCTTCTCTTCTCTCCTTTTCCCTTCCCTACCCTATCCTTCCCTTCCCTTCCCTTCCCTTCCCTTCACTTCACTTCACTTCACTTCACTTCCCTTCCCTTCTCTTCCCTTCACTTCCCTTCCCTTCGCTTCCCTTCCCTTCACTTATCTTCTCTTCTCTCCTTTTCCCTTCTCTTCACTTCACTTCACTTCACTTCACTTCTCTTCTCTTCTCTTCTCTTCTCTTCTCTTCTCTTCTCTTCTCCTCTTCTCTTCTCTTCTCTTCTCTTCTCTTCTCTTCTCTTCACTTCACTTCACTTCACTTCACTTCACTTCACTTCACTTCTCTTCTCTTCTCTTCTCTTCTCTTCTCTTCTCTTCTCTTCTCTTCTCTCTCTTCCTTTCCCTTCCCTTCCCTTCCCTTCTCTTCTCTTCTCTCCTTTTCTCCTTTTCCCTTCCCTTCTCTTCTCTTCTCTTCTCTTCACTTCACTTCATTCCCTTCCCTTCCCTTCCTCTTCTCTTCTCTTTCTCTCTCTTCTCTTCCCTTCCTTCCCTTCCCTTCCCTTCCCTTCACTTCACTTCACTTCACTTCACTTCCCTTCTCTTCTCTTCCCTTCACTTCCCTTCCCTTCGCTTCCCTTCCCTTCACTTATCTTCTCTTCTCTCCTTTTCCCTTCTCTTCACTTCACTTCACTTCACTTCCTTCTTTCTTCTCTTCTCTTCTCTGCTCTTCTCCTCCTTCTTCTCTCTTCTCTTCTCTTCTCTTTTCTCTTCACTTCCTTCACTTCACTTCTCTTCTCTTCTCTTCTCTTCTCTTCCTTTTCTTGCTCTGCTCTGCTCTTCTCTTCTCTTCTCTTCTCTTCTCTTCACTTCACTTCCCTTCCCTTCCCTTCCCTTCCCTTCCCTTCCCTTCTCTTCTCTTCTCTTCTCTTCCCTTCCCTTCCCTTCCCTTCCCTTCCCTTCCCTTCCCTTCTCTTCTCTTCTCTTCTCTTCTCTTCTCTTCCCTTCCCTTCCCTTCCCTTCCCTTCCCTTCTCTCCTTTTCTCCTTTCCCTTCCTTCTCTTCTCTTCTCTTCTCTTCTCTTCTCTTCTCTTCTCTTCTCTTCTCTTCTCTTCCCTTCCCTTCCCTTCCCTTCCCTTCTCTTCTCTTCTCTCCTTTTCTCCTTTTCCCTTCTCTTCTCTTCTCTTCTCTTCTCTTCTCTTCTCTTCTCTTCTCTTCTCTTCTCTTCTCTTCTCTTCCTTGAAATGTATGTATATGTAGTACTGCAATGTATTATCTGTATTATTTCTTGTTTGATAAAGGTACACACACACACACACACACACACACACACACACACACACACACACACACATAGTTAGGGAACGAGGCATTGAAATATAACTGTAATATAAAGTTTTTCCTATATTTGTGTTGGAGTTCAAAAATAATACCAAATCTACCATGTTTTTTTGTATGTGTGTGTGTGTGTGTGTGTGTGTGTATGTGTGTGTGTGTGTGTATGTTTATGTGTGCGTGTGTGTGTGGGTGTGTGACGTCACGTGTTTACAGTGACGGCAGTGCTATTGACAGGCCCTTGAAGGCACTTAGAGGCATCCACTGTGAAGGCCGCTGCGTGTGTGGAGGCAGGTCACTATAGTCTGTTTGTTTTAACGAGGTGAAAAATCCTGTCCCCTTGCTGCTCACTGACTGATATTTGATGCCAGGAGAAGGGAATACTACGCTTCTTCTAAATTTCAGTTGTATTTTATCATAGTTAACCATATTATCAGGTAAACAGAGGCATCATTTTAACTAGAAGGGAATACTACGCTTCTTCTAAATTTCAGCTGTATTTTATCACAGTTAACCCTATTATCAGGTAAAGAGAGGCATCATTTTAACCATGAGACCTTAAGATAGAATGGAATTTTCACCTTGTTAAAAAAAATAGACTATAGGCACTCACTGTAGCTACAAAGGGGACATGTATGACCTGAACCACCACCTTGTAGAGCTCACTGACACCACTCTAAATAGGCTCTAAATAGGCACTAGATAGGCTCTAAATAGGCTCTAAATAGGCCCCACCACTTATTTTGTATTCTCTTACTTTCTACTGTATAGATAGTGTATAGGGACAGGCAGCTAGAGGGCTTTTTTTTCAGCTAGCGGGCTTTTTTTTCCTTTGTACAGCTAGCGGGCTTTTTTTTCCTTTGTACAACTAGCGGGCTTTTTTTTCCTTTGTACAGCTAGTGGGCTTTTTTTTTCCTTTGTACAGCTAGCAGGCTTTTTTTTCCTTTGTACAGCTAGCAGGCTTTTTTTTTCCTTTGTACAGCTAGCGGGCTTTTTTTTCCCTTTATGTAGCTAGCGGGCTTTTTTTTCTATATGCAGCTAGCGGGCATTTCTTTCCTTTATGTAGCTAGCGGGGTTTTTTTTTCCTTTGTGCAGCTAGCGGGCTTTTTTTTCCTTTGTGCAGCTAGCGGCCTTTTTTTTTCCTTTGTACAGCTAGCGGGCTTTTTTTTTCCTTTGTACAGCTAGCGGGCTTTTTTTTTTCTTTGTACAGCTAGCGGGCTTTTTTTTCCTTTGTGCAGCTAGCGGGCTTTTTATTCCTTTGTGCAGCTAGCGGGCTTTTTTTTCCTTTGTGCAGCTAGCGGGCTTTTTTTCCCTTTATGTAGCTAGCGGGCTTTTTTTTCTATATGCAGCTAGCGGGCTTTTTTTTTCCTTTATGTAGCTAGTGGGCTTTTTTTTTCTATATGCAGCTAGCGGGCTTTTTTTCCTTTGTGCAGCTAGCGGGCTTTTTTTTTCCTTTGTGCAGCTAGCGGGCTTTTTTTTCCCTTTATGTAGCTAGCGGGCTTTTTTTTCTATATGCAGCTAGCGGGCTTTTTTTTCCTTTATGTAGCTAGTGGGCTTTTTTTTCTATATGCAGCTAGCGGGCTTTTTTTTTCCTTTATGTAGCTAGCGGGCTTTTTTTTTTTTTCCTTTGTACAGCTAGCGGACTTTTTTTTCCCTTTATGTAGCTAGCGGGCTTTTTTTTCTATATGCAGCTAGCGGGCTTTTTTTTTCCTTTATGTAGCTAGCGGGCTTTTTTTTTCCTTTATGTAGCTAGCGGGCTTTTTTTTCCTTTATGTAGCTAGCGGGCTTTTTTTTTCCTTTGTACAGCTAGCGGACTTTTTTTTCCCTTTATGTAGCTAGCGGGCTTTTTTTCTATATGCAGCTAGCGGGCTTTTTTTTCCTTTATGTAGCTAGCGGGCTTTTTTTTTCTATATGCAGTAGCGGGCTTTTTTTTTTTTTTTTGGCAGCTAGCGGACTTTTTTTTTTTGGCAGCTAGCGGACTTTTTTTTTGGGGGTGGGGGCAGGTAGTGGGCTTTTTCTTTCTTCTTCTTTTTTCCTTGGTTAGTTCCTTATGGTGTAAAAAAAACTAACACCAAAAAGAACAACTCTTCATCACACTATTAACACTCGTCTTCCTGTTCGCCTCACTCATGCCTGTGATTGAAAACTATACACCCAACACTTTGTCTGTCCGGTGTGTTTGTTTGTAATGGTGATCTACTTTATAAGGACTGTCTGCTAACTAATTTCTTTGTCTCCTTTGATCAGTCTCTTATGATGTAAAAAAAACCAATAAAATACTATGTCCTTATATGACAATGCAGAGTTAGCTAAGTTGTACCCGTCAGGATGGCAAGGTTGGTAGAGTCGTGAGCTCGCAATGTGTAACGTCCCTGCGCATTCGGTCAGCGGTTCTAGTTCGTGCTGACGTGGTGGCGCTTTGTATAGTCAATAACCTTGTAGTTGGTACTTGCAAAGTGTCTAGATAGGATGAAAATCGTAGCCAAGTTGTGATGTGCCATGACTACAGGAACTTCCACGTGTATATAATCTCACAGCCTCTTGTAGCTTCCTTATTTTCTTATGTTCCTATGACTACAACGGTACTTTTTGTCTACAGGTGTACACGAACAACCGTAACTGTTCCTCGTACCGGTGGCAGCAGACCCACGAGCGGCGCACCTTTGCTACCTACTTGTCTGACGCGGGGTACAGAACAGGTGAGTGGTCCTTCAGGTGTTGTGCCTCTGTAGTACTCTCTCTCTGTCTCTCTCTCTCTGTCTCTGTCTCTGTCTCTGTCTCTCTGTCTGTCTCTCTGTCTCTGTCTCTGTCTCTCTGTCTGTCTCTCTGTCTCTCTGTCTCTGTCTCTCTGTCTCTGTCTCTCTGTCTCTGTCTCTGTCTCTGTCTTTCTCTCTCTCTGTCTTTCTCTCTCTCTCTCTCTCTCTCTCTCTCTCTCTCTCTCTCTCTCTCTCTCTCTCTCTCTCTCTCTCTCTCTCTCTCTCTCTCTCTCTCTCTCTCTCTCTCTCTCTCTCTCTCTCTCTCTCTCTCTCTCTCTCTCTCTCTCTCTCTCTCTCTCTCTCTCTCTCTCTCTCTCTCTCTCTCTCTCTCTCTCTCTCTCTCTCTCTCTCTCTCCTCTCTCTCTCTCTCTCTCTCTCTCTCTCTCTCTCTCTCTCTCTCTCACAACACTGTCTGCACCGGCATTAACCCCTTCACGCCCAGATCTTTCCTTTGCTATAAAAAATTGTATGTTGTCGAGCCATAAAATTACGAAAAGTAACTGAATATACCAAATTAGTTAGTGGACAAGGATACTAAACAGGTCATAGCTATAAAATATTGCCTATATTCATGAAAATCGTCTGGTGGTACCCAAATTACAATGAGCCTCAAGGGGTCTATAAACCAGCTATCTGTGCCTCATGGTTGTAATTTTGACGGTAAAAGTTTTATTCTGTTTATTTATTTTTGCTAGACGTGTTATATATATTTTTTTAAGGGACGTTTTTTGGATAGGTCTAAATATGGATAGGCTATGTTTTAGATAGGCCTGGGAGACTATAGGAGGCTTTTTTGTAGTGTAGGCTTTTTGTATAAGCTTTTTTGTAGTGTAGGCTTTTTTTATAGGCTTTTTTGTAGTGTAGGCTTTTTTATAGGCTTTTTTGTAGTGTAGGCTTTTTTATAGGCTTTTTTGTAGTGTAGGCTTTTTGTATAGGCTTTTTTGTAGTGTAGCCTTTTTTATAGGCTTTTTTGTAGTGTAGGCTTTTTTATAGGCTTTTTTGTAGTGTAGGCTTTTTTTATAGGCTTTTTTGTAGTGTAGGCTTTTTTATAGGCTTTTTTGTAGTGTAGGCTTTTTTTATAGGCTTTTTTGTAGTGTAGGCTTTTTTATAGGCTTTTTTGTAGTGTAGGCTTTTTTATAGGCTTTCTTGTAGTGTAGGCTTTTTTATATAGGCTATTTTGTAGTGTAGGCTTTTTTATAGGCTTTTTTGTAGTGTAGGCTTTTTTATATAGGCTATTTTGTAGTGTAAGGTTGCTACAGTGACATTAAACCATTCTGTGCCTCATGGTTGTAGTGTAAGTTTGCTACAGAACCTATAAATACAGGATAAACTATAATAATAACTCTGATAATACTGCCACGATAATAATTCCATAAATACAGGAACTACCCCGTGTAGGTCTCCCAGCCTCTTGTAGCTTCCTTATTTTCTTCTTTATTCCCCTCCTGCAGGCTACTTCGGCAAGTACCTGAACAAGTACAACGGGTCGCACATCCCCGCTGGGTGGCAGGAGTGGGCGGGTCTCATCAAGAACTCCCGCTACTACAACTACACCGTCATGAGGAACGGTAACTTTATCAAATACGGCGACCAGTATCCCAGGGTGAGTGTGTGTGTGTGTGTGTGAGAGAGAGAGAGAGAGATAGGGAGGGAGGGTTGTGTGTCTGGGTGTGTGTGTGAGAGAGAGAGAGAGAGAGGGAGAGGGAGGGAGGGTTGTGTGTCTGTGTGTGTGTGTGTGTGAGAGAGAGAGAGGGTTATGTGTGTGTGTGTGTGTGTGTGTTCACCAGGTGTTGTTTTTTAACGAGGCAAAAATTCCATTCTATCTTAAGGTCTCATGCTTAAAGTTATGCCTGTGTTTACCTGATAATAGGGTTAACTGTGATAAAATGTAGCTGAAATTAAGAAGAAGTGTAGTATTCCCTTCTCATGCTTGAAATGATGCCTGTGTTTACCTGATAATAGGGTTAACTATGATAAAATGCAACAGAAATTAAGAAGAAGTGTAGTATTCCCTTCTCATGCTTGAAATGATGCCTATGTTTACCTGATAATATGGTTAACTATGATAAAATGCAACAGAAATTAAGAAGTGTAGTATTCCCTTCTCATGCTTAAAATTATGCCTATGTTTACCTGATAATAGGGTTAACTGTGATAAAATGCAGCTGAAATTTAGAAGAAGCATAGTATTCCCTTCTCATGCTTAAAATGATGCCTGCGTTTACCTGATAATAGGGTTAACTGTGATAAAATACAACAGAAATTAAGAAGAAGCGTAGTATTCCCTTCTCATGCTTAAAAGTATGCCTATGTTTACCTGATAATAGGGTTAACTGTGATAAAATGCAACAGAAATTAAGAAGAAGCATAGTATTCCCTTCTCATGCTTAAAATGATGCCTGTGTTTACCTGATAATAGGGTTAACTGTGATAAAATGCTACAGAAATTAAGAAGAAGCATAGTATTCCCTTCTCATGCTTGAAATGATGCCTGTGTTTACCTGATAATAGGGTTAACTGTGATAAAATGCAACAGAAATTTAGAAGAAGCGTAGTATTCCCTTCTCCTGGCATCAAATATCAGGCAGTAAGCAGCAAGAGGGCAGGATTTTTCACCTTGTAAAAAAAACCAGAGTTGTACGTCCCTAGTTTGTGTTTTTTTTTCTTGTGTTAATTTGCTTCTTAACTTCTGATAAGGTGCGGTGAGTATAGGATCCTTACCCTACCCTACACCACGTACCCTACACCACTACCCTACACCACCTACCCTACACCACCACTACACCACCACTACACCACTACCCTACACCACCTACCCTACACCACCTACCCTACACCACCACTACACCACCACTACACCACTACCCTACACACTACCTACACCCACCTACCCTACACCACCTACCCTACACCACCTACCCTACACCACCACTACACCCTACCCTACACCACTACACTACACCACCACTACACCACTACCCTACACCACCACTACACCACCTACACTACACCACCACTACACCACTACCCTACACCACCTACACTACACCACCACTACACCACTACACTACACCACTACACTACACACCACACTACACTACACACACCACCACTACACCACTACACTACACACACCACTACACTACCACCACTACACCACCATACCCTACCACCCCACTACCCACTACACTACACCCCACTACACCACTACCTACACCACCACTACACACTACCCTACACCCACTACACCACTACCCTACACCACCTACCTACACCACCACTACACCTACACCAACACCACTACACCACTACCCTACACCACCACTAACCACTACCACACCACACTACACCACTACCTACACCACCACTACACCACTACCCTACACCACCACTACCACCACTACCCTACACCACACACACCTACACCCACCCTACCACTACACCACCACTACACCACACCTACACCACCCTAACACCTACACACACCACACACCTACACCACACTACCCCCACACTACACCACACACTACACCATCCCTCACCACCACTACACCACCCTACCACTCACCACTACACCACTACCCTACACCACCACCCTACTACCACCCTACACCACTACCCTACACCACTACCCACCCTACACACCACACCCTACACCACCTACCCTACACCACCACTACACCACTACCCTACACCACCACTACACCACCACTACACCACTACCCTACACCACCTACACCACACCCACACCACCACTACACCACTACCCTACACCACCACTACACCACCTACCCTACACCACACTACACACCTACACCACTACCCTACACCACCCTACACCACACTACACCACCTAACCCTACACCACCACTACACCACTACCCTACACACCCACCTACCCTACACCACTACACCTACACACCACCACTACACCACTACCCTACACACCACCTACAACCACTACACCACCACTACACACACCCTACACCACACTACACCACCTACCTACACACCACTACACCACTACCCTACACCACCACCTACACCACCACTACACCACTACCCTACACACACCACTACACCACTCACCCTACACCACACACTACACCACTACCCTACACCACCACTACACCACTACCCTAACACCACCACCTAACACCACCCTACACCACTACCCTACACCACACTACACCACCACTACACCACTACCACTACACCACCACTACACCCTACCCTACACCACACTACACCACCACTACACCACTACCTACACCACCACTACACACTACCACTACACCACTACCCTACACCACACTACACACACCACCACTACACACACCTAACAACCACTACACATAGCCCTACACACCTACCACTACAACACTACCTTACACCACCACCTACACCACCTAAACCCTACACCACTACCTACTACAACAACCTATCACCTACACTACCACTACCCTAACACAACTACAACACCTACCACTACAAACCTACTACAAAGCCTTACCTACAACCACTTACACTACACAACCACTACAAACCTCCTAACAACACACACCTATACACAATACCTAAACACCTACCTACAACACTACAGCCACAGCTACACCAAAGCTGACAAACCTACTACAACAGCTACACCATAAACCACATACAAACATACCCTACACTACCACACACAACATTCACCTATCAAAAAAGCCTACCTATAGACCTATCAAACCTTTACAGGGGATGCACAGTAGGTTATCACTGTAGCAAACCTTACCTCAAAAAGCTATAAAAGCTACTTAAAACCTATCAAAAAAAGCCTACACTACAAAAAAGCCTATCAAAAAAGCCTACACTACAAAAAAGCTGATCAAAAAAGCCTACACTACAAAAAGCCTATCAAAAAAAGCCTACACTACAAAAAAACTTATCAAACAAAGCCTACACTACAAAAAAACTTATAAAAAAAAAACTATCAAAAAAAGCCTACACTACAAAAAAGCCTATAATAAAAGCCTCCCACAGGACTACTACCCCCACGTCATCACCAACGAGGGGCTGCAATTCCTGAAGAAGAGCCGGGGGTCCAGTCAGCCCATGATGTTGGTGTTGAGCTACCCAGCCCCCCATGGCCCCGAGGACTCCGCGCCCGAACACTCCCATAGATTCTTCAACGCTACCGACCACAAGTGAGGGAACCTGAGCTTGTAGTGTTGACTTGTTGACTTGTATGGGAAGAATGAGTGTTGTAAAGAGGTTGTAGGTAAGAATGGGGGTTGCTGGAAGGTTGTTAGGTCAGAATGGGCGGTCAGGGTCAGGACAGGGTCAGGATTAGGTCAGGAATTAATAAGGGCGGGAAAGGACTCTAGAAATTTAAGTTGGGTTGTTTTATGGCTGTGTGTGTGTGGGTGCTCTCTCTGCTGGGTCTATCAAGCCTATCAAAAAAGCCTACACTACAATAAAGCTGATCAAAAAAGCCTACACTACAAAAAGCCTATCACAAAAAGCCTACACTACAAAAAACCTTATCAAACAAAGCCTACACTACAAAAAAACATCAAAAAAAGCCTATCACAAAAAGCCTACACTACAAAAAACCTTATCAAACAAAGCCTACACTACAAAAAACCTTATCAAACAAAGCCTACACTACAAAAAACCTTATCAAACAAAGCCTACACTACAAAAAACCTTATCAAACAAAGCCTACAATACAAAAAACCTTATCAAACAAAGCCTACACTACAAAAAACCTTATCAAACAAAGCAAAGTGTGACATGGCTCTCTGTTGCAGCACGGTGTCCTACAACTACGCCCCCAACCCAGACAAACAGTGGCTCCTGCAATTCACGGGTCGCTTGCAAGACATCGAGGTCAAGTTCACCGACATCCTCATGACCAAGCGACTCCAGACCTTACAAACCGTGGATGAGTCAGTGGCCAAGGTACAGTACGTGTGACTCATGGGTGACTAGATGGTTGTGACTCAAAGAATGTTAAAAGAACTCAAGACTCAAAGAAAGATTGTGCCTAGCTATTGGGTGATTGTGACTCATGGTGACTCATCTATGGTGTGTTGAGGTGACTCTAGATGGTGTTTGTGATGGTGACTCAGGAATGGGTGACTGTGACTCATGGTGACTGATCTGAGGTGTGACTGGATGATATTTGTGATTACCATGTGATTAAGGTGGTGAAGTTGTCTTTTGAATCTCTCTCTCTCTCTCTCTCTCTCTCTCTCTCTCTCTCTCTCTCTCTCTCTCTCTCTCTCTCTCTCTCTCCTCTCTCTCTCTCTCTCTCTCTCTCTCTCTCTCTCTCTCTCTCTCCCCCCCCCCCTCTCTCTCTCCCCTCCCCCCTCTCCCCCCTCTCTCTCTCTCTCTCTCTCTCTCTCTCTCAGGTGTATTGGAATTATGTATTGGTATAATTGTAACCTCAGTTGTCTTTCAAATCTCACCTCTCTCGCCCTCCCTCATAAGGTGGTGAATGCCCTGCGTGATCTCGGGGAGCTCGACAACACCTACGTATTCTACACCAGCGACCACGGCTACCACCTCGGCCAGTTCGGACTCGTCAAGGGGAAGTCCATGCCGTTTGAATTCGACATAAAAGTTCCCTTCCTGGTGAGGGGTCCGGGAATCAAGCCAGGTGTCCAGTGAGTGTCAAGCCGGGTTGTTCTGTAGTGTCAAGCCGGGTTGTTCTTGGAGTGTCAAGCCGGGTTGTTCTTGGAGTGTTAAGCCGGGTTGTTCTTGAGTGTCAGCGGGTTGTCTTGAGTGTCAAGCCGGGTTGTTCTTGGAGTGTCAAGCCTGGGTTGGGTTCTTGAAGTGTCAAGCCGGTTGTCTTGGAGTGTCAAGCGGGTGTCTTGGAGTGTCAAGCGGCTGGGTTAAGTTCTTGGAGTGTCAAGCCGGGTTGTTCTTGGAGTGTCAAGCCGGTTGTTCTTGGAGTGTGAAGCCGGGTGTTCTGGAGTGTCAAGCCGGTTGTTCTTGGAGTGTCAAGCCGGGTTGTTCTTGGAGTGTCAAGCCGGGTTGTTCTTGGAGTGTCAAGCCGGGTTGTTCTTGGAGTGTCAAGCCGGGTTGTTCTTGGAGTGTCAAGCCGGGTTGTTCTTGGAGTGTCAAGCCGGGTTGTTCTTGGAGTGTCAAGCCGGGTTGTTCTTGGGTGTTGTTTTTAATCTACCTAACAGTGCCAGAGTATAAATTATTGAATCATTATTTGTGTATAGCTATTTTTTTTAACGAGGCAAAAATTTTATTCTATCCTAAGGTCTCATGCTTGAAATGATGCCTGTGTTTACCTGATAATAGGGTTAACTATGATAAAATACAGCTGAAATTTAGAAGAAGCGTAGTATTCCCTTCTCCTAGTTAAAATGATGCCTCTCTTTACCTGATAATAGGGTTAACTATGATAAAATACAACTGAAATTTAGAAGAAGCGTAGTATTCCCTTCTCCTAGTTAAAATTATGCCTATGTTTACCTGATGATAGGGTTAACTATGATAAAATACAGCTGAAATTTAGAAGAAGCGTAGTATTCTCTTCTCCTAGTTAAAATTATGCCTATGTTTACCTGATAATGTGGTTAACTATGATAAAATACAACTGAAATTTAGAAGAAGCGTAGTATTCCCTTCTCCTAGTTAAAATTATGCCTATGTTTACCTGATAATAGGGTTAACTATGATAAAATACAGCTGAAATTTAGAAGCGTAGTATTCCCTTCTGGCATCAAATATCAGTAAGTAAGCAGCAAGGGGCAGGATTTTTTGCCTCGTTAAAAAAATTCTCTATAGTGCTTGTGGTATTAAGAAGGTACATCTTTTTTTTTGTCATAGTAAAAATAGAGATACAGTCTTTCATATTTGGCAACGACTCAACATTCATAATGACAATATGATTCACTTTCGACTGCATCATGTACAATATTATGACTGTATTACACTTTTCAGACTCAACAACATAGCCTTGAACATTGACCTCGCCCCGACCTTCCTGGACATCGCCGGGGTGAAGCCTCCCGCCCACATGGATGGCAGGTCACTGTTGCCATTCTGTCCAGGACTTGGAATGACTCACAGGACGCGCTGAGCTGGCGGGACAGCTTCCTGGTGGAGAGGTGAGGCAGGGGTGCGCTTAACCCCTTGAGGCCCAGAACGTAATTTCTATTGTAATTTGGGTACCATTAGACAATTTTTAGTGAATATAATCAACTAACTAATTTGGTATACCGGTATTCAGTTACTTTTCATAATTTCATGGCTCGACAACATACAATTTTATATAGCAAAGGAAAGACCTGGACGTGAAGGGTTAAAGATGTTACGGGTCACCCTGAATGTGCTGTTTGTGTTGCAGCTCTGGCCGTCACCGAGAGGAGGACGCCCTCGAGCTGCGTGAGGCCCGGCGGAGACACAGGGCCCAGGGGCTGTCCGGGTCGGCCATCAAGGGCGGCCTGTATACCTCCAAGCGTGAGCGTCTGGAGATCATCTGTCAGAGTGAGGAGTACAAGTCTCCGTGCGCCCAGGGACAGAAGTGGGAGTGTGTGCAGGACCAAAACAGGTACTGGATGTGTTTGTCATACCGTAGATAACACTATAGTCGCCAGTCACTCGCCACTGCACTAATGTCGCCAGGCACAATATATTACAAATTTTAGCATCACTACAGACTTTTATGTGCCACTGAAGACATGTAGTGTGATGTACATAATATAAACTACTGTGCATGCCTCTTCAGTGGCACATACAAGTCTGTAGTGATGCTAAAATTTGTAATATATTGTGCCTGGCGACATTAGTGCAGTGGCGAGTGACTGGCGACTATAGTGTTATCTACGGTAACTTATAACAGGTGCTGGACTCTTTTGTGATAGCTTGTAACAGGTACTGGACTCTTTTGTGATAGCTTGTAACAGGTACTGGACTCTTTTGTGATAGCTTGTAACGGGTACTGGACTCTTTTGTGATAGCTTGTAACAGGTACTGGACTCTTTTGTGATAGCTTGTAACAGGTACTGGACTCTTTTGTGATAGCTTGTAACAGGAACTGGACTCTTTTGTGATAGCTTGTAACAGGAACTACCACGTGTAGGTCTCGCAGCCTCTTGTAGCTCCCTTATTTTCTTATGTTCTTATAGGGAGCTTTGAAAGGAGGCTGGATAATTTCATGGATGGGGATGAAAGGTGGATGTAGGTAGTGTTAAGTAATAGGAACTACCACGTGTAGGTCTCCCAGCCTCTTGTAGCTTCCTTATTTTCTTATGTTCTTATGTCTGGCTTGATCTGGGCAGGTTTTTCTCTGCTGAAATGGATTTTTCATTAATAAAGATTGAAAATAAGAAATAAATTAAATAAAGATTTTCCCGTAATGTCTAATGAGGTCAGAAGGTCGACGATACACTTCCAATTCTGTCGTCAACGTTTATCACCTAAATTTACGGCATGAATTTAACCCTTTGAAACCCAGCACGTAATTTCCATTGTAATTTGGGTACCATTAAGACAATTTTTAGTGACTATAAGCAATCATTTATAGATATGACCTGTTTAATATCCATGTCGACTAACTTATTTGGTATATTAAGTGACGTTTTGTAATTTTATGGCTAACAACATACAATTTTTTTTATAACAAAGGAAAGATCTGGGCGTGAAGGGATTAATACTTCTTGTTTGTGGGTGACAGGTGGCGCCTCCACAAGTGCCGGAAGAGGAAGACGCGAGGACCCAAGATCAAGTGGCGGCGGAGGAACTGTGTGTGTGAGCCAGACATGGGCATGGGCTACCTGGTGCGCCTGGACTCAAGGGAACGTCGCAAGCAGCGCACCTTCCTCAAGAAACACCTGACCCAGGGTGAGTAGGGACTGAGGGGTGGTGGGCTGGCTGGGTGGGTAAGGGGGTGGGTGTAAAGCTATGTGGGGGTGAATAAGGGGGTGGGCTGGGTGAATAAGGGGGTGTGGCTGGGTGAATAAGGGGGTGAGGCTGGGTGAATAAGGGGGTGAGCTGGGTGAATAAGGGGGTGAGGCTGGGTGTGAATAAGGGGGTGAGGCTGGGTGAATAAGGGGGTGAGGCTGGGTGAATAAGGGGGTGAGGCTGGGTTGAATAAGGGGGTGGGCTGGGTGAATAAGGGGGTGGGCTGGGTGAATAAGGGGGTGAGGCTGGGTGAATAAGGGGGTGGGCTGGGTGAATAAGGGGGTGAGCTGGGTGAATAAGGGGTGAGGCTGGGTGAATAAGGGGTGAGGGTGGGTGAATAACGGGTGGGCTGGATGAATAAGGGGGTGGGTAAGGGGGAGGGCTGGGTGGGTAGGGACTGAAGGGTGGGTGGGTGGGTAAGGGGATGAGGGTGGGGGGCTATAAGTGAATATTTTGTGTGTAAAAACTTGCCCTTGTGTTCATAATTTCACTACAGTATAGTCGTCAGTGCAATCTGCCTTTGTTTACGTCCCACCCACACTGGCGGCAGATCGTCACCGGCATGAAAAAGTGATCGTGTGTTTAACCCCTTCACGCCCAGATCTTTCCTTGGCTATAAAAAAGTATATGTTGTCGAGCCATGAAATTAAGATACGCCATTTAAAGTTTTGTAAATATAAAGTACAAAATATAAGAATGCCATGTCCCCTCCTCTTGTAGCTACCTCTCATTGCTTGTTGTTTCCTGGCCAGACCTCCGGACGTTCCCTACCAAGTTCATCAAGGTGTTCAGCGACGTGGACAGCCAGGAGTTGATGGAGCAGAGCCTACAGGGACCCGACAGCCAGGTGTTGCTCCCGCGCACACACCACGCCAACACCAGGTACAACAACACCACAAGGCCTTCAGTTGTGATCAGAATTTTTCACCACCAATGGAGACTGAGCAAATACTGGATCACAAACACAGGGCTGAGCAGAGAAAGATGGGCAGTCTTCTTAACCCCTTGAGGCCCAGAACGTAATCTCCATTGTAATTTGGGTACCATTAGACGATTTTCAGTGAATACAAGCAATATTTTATAGCTATGACCTGTTTAGTATCCTTGTCCACTAACTAATTTGGTATATTCAGTGACTTTTCGTAATTTTATGGCTCGACAACAGACGATTTTATATAGCCAAGGAAAGATCTGGGCGTGAAGGGGTTAATACAGAGCCCCTGTCCACCGTAGAATTATTTATACAATGGAGTCGCATTGATGGAGTGACGGTGATCTCGGTACGTATTAGTCTCCGTGCTAAGGGGTTCAGTTCTTGTGTGGCTCAAAACTCTTTAACTTGACTATCCACACAGGACTCTGCATGCCAAGCCTCTGTAGTCTTTCCATTTTATCAAGTCACTTGTAGAAATTATCCACCAACCACCCTTTCAATTAGTAGAGTGGTAGTTTTGTTCTCGCCCCCTTGTGAGGGAGGTATTGTTCGCTCACCATAGGGGGAGAGTAGGAATGTATATATATAAAATTACAGTAAAACCTCTCATATTCGGACTAATTGGGCCAAGGAGTGGTCCGAGTAATGCAAGGATCCGAATAATGGGGGGATATGTAAAAAAAAAAAAAAAAAAAAAAATTCTAGGTGTAAAATTTATATAGCTAGGAAATTTCGACCCCTAAAAAAAAAAAAAAAAATCTAGGTGTTGAAAACTGATAGTTAGTAAATTTCGACCCTACAAATAAAAAAAAAAAAAAAAAAAAAGGGAGGTCCGAATAATGTCAAAGTCCGAATAATGAGGGTCCGAATACGAGAGGTTTTACTGTATAATGGTAATGGGTAGAAATTAAAGTGATTAAAGTGACTTGATACATTGAAAAGACCATACCAGTGATGTGTTGTTGTTGCAGACAGCGGAGGAGCGTCGCGGAGGCGGTGGCGGAGGCGGAGGCGCGGCCCACCCAGGAGGACATGGTGGATGCCTTTGTGAAGGACGAGGAAATACGAGACCTGGACGTGACCATCAACACCTTGTCTGACGAGCTGGAGAGTCTGGAGGTGAGGGTTGTGGCAGTGCATTTTTTAACATCACAACTGGGCGACCAAAATGTCTCCCAGTGATGGAAAACTGTCGCCCAGTAAGAACAATTTTAAGCTACTGGGCGACAAGATATTTGTTCATAAAACCCTTCCTGGATACAATGGTTCATCTTATCTGTGTGTGTTAGATCCAGAAGTGCTTCTTATTACTGCATAGGATCTTTATTTATACACAACATACAAAAGGGTGAAGTTGATGTATCCAAAAAACTATATTTTAACAGGTAGGCCTTGACCTTTCTGGCTATCCAAGGAATGTCACCCAGTAAGATGGGCTTAAAAAATGCACTGGATTGTGTGTGGAGCAGTAGAAAGTGTGTGTACAGTAGAAATTCATAGATCCATCCTTAGTGATAACTTGTTGTATATTGCAATTTGTATTCAGAATTAAAACGATTGGATTTTTATGTTGCAATTTGTATTCAGAATTAAAATGATTGGATTTTTATGTTGCAATTTGTATTCAGAATTAAAATTATTGGATTTTTATGTTGCAATTTGTATTCAGAATTAAAATGATTGGATTTTTAGGTTGCAATTTGTATTCAGAATTAAAATGATTGACATGTAGCATTGCAGTATAGGACATTCTCCATCCTATAAGTTAATGATTTTTCAGAGCAACATTGCGGCCACCATCGTCTCCGTGAGCAACACTTCCATCTCGGCGCCAGGTAAGGCTGCCTTGTGCACTGTGCTAACATAGAATAATATACCAAGCAGTCAGCCACAGCCAAGCCTCACCACCATGTGTTCTGCCCAGAAAATGATTGAATTGATAGGCTCATTTTGCCCTAGGTGTTTTGTGAAATAGTGTTGTAAGTAGTGTGGTAAAGATAACCTGGTCTTCTCCGCAGAGCCCCTCACAACGGGTTCACAAATAGGGTGGTGAATGATTGGAATGGACTCAGTCGTCAGGTAGTTAGTGCGTATTCAAGAGGGAGCTTTAAAAGGAGGCTAGACAGCTTTATGGATGGGGATGAAAGGTGGATGTAGGTAGTGTAAGTAACAGGAACTACCATGTGTAGGTCTCACGGCCTCTTGTAGCTTCTTTGTTCTTCTGTAACTATGCAGAGTTAGCAAAATTATGCTGTGCCATGACTACAGGAACTACCACGTGTATATAGATAGATCTCGCGGCCTCTTGTAGCTTCCTTATTTTTTTATGTTCCCCCGCAGCGAGCCCCTCCGGCCCCCGCCACGGGTGTCGGGTGACGGGCAGCACTGTCGGGTGTACGGATGACGTGTACCGGGACCCCCACGCCTGGCGCCTCAGCAAGGTGGCCATCGACCAACAGATCCGGCGGCTGCGACACCAGCTGATTGTGATGAAGGTAGGGCGGGAATGACCGGTTTACCTATTTGTATTTACCTAGTAGTGTTTTACAGGGCCTGAGCTACACTGGTGGGGTCCCGTCTTCGTATCTACATTTATCCAGTCTTTCCTTCAACTGGTCACATTCTTTGCCAATATCACCTCGTTTAGTCCATTCCAAACTTGTACATTGCTATGAGGGAAGCTGTACTTCTTTATGTTGTTCAGGCATCTCCCTTTTCCTAGTTGTTTTGTATGTCCTCTTGTGTAGCGACCTTCTCCTTGTTGCCGAGTCAGTAGTCTCTCATGGTCTGTTTCTTCCATCTGTGTTATCAGTTTAAAAATTGTCATCAAGTCTCCTCTTTCTCTTCTCTGCTCGAGTGTTGGTAACTTTATTTCCTTCAACCTTTCCTCATAAGAAAGTTCTTCTACATGCTTGTTGTCACCTACAAACTCTGGAAATGTAATATTTTTTTAAAGTTATGCAATGTGTTCTTTGAGTTGAGCCTGAGGGTGCTTGTCACGTGGAGTTAGTTAAAGACGTAACCTGCAGCCTTGCGTATCCCCAAGGACATCCGCAAACACCTGAGGGACTCCCGGCCAGACTCCCTCAGAGAATACGACGACGACTACGTGGATGACATAGCGGGTGACTACAACATCGTCCTGGATGACATGGACGACAACACCAACACCTCCATCACCGCCACCACCACGGAGGCTCTGGAAGGGTCAGGAGGAGGCGCTTCCTTCACCACTCCACACACCAGTGTGGACCGTGTTTCTCCGAGTGTTGGTGGAGCAGCACGGGAGGAGGAAGGGCGGAAGAGAGGCGGAGGGGACAACACACACTCGGAGGATGTGGAAGACGATGTTGTGGTATATGGAACAGATTACATGGCAGGTTTGTTGTTGTCTTCTCATTGTAAACGTTTTCTATGACCTATATTGCTTTATTTTGTTGCTATTTGATGATTGACAACCAGTGAGTTATGTACCTAAGCATCAATAGTCAGGCAAAGGACAGACAGTAAACATATGTACATGGCAGGTTTGTTATCTTATTATTTCATATCTTTTAATTAAATCGTGATATAAATTTTTTGGCTCGGATGATAGGCTCTGTAGGTTCACTTGAGGTCTCTGATGGTTGGTCCTTGCCCGTGGTGGCGCAGGCAGGATTTTTATAGTGACGCCTGTGATTAGAGGCTCATGCCGCCCCCCTGTGTCCTCCGATGCACTCGCAATCGAAGGTAGAGTTGATGGGCAGGGCATGTGGGTGTTCTTAGGCCACTCGACGGTGCAGAAAGGTTTTGGTTTTCTTCGGGGATCGAACTCAGGTCACCGAGAACGCCAGTCGGAGACGCTAACCACTCCGCTACCGCCTCCCCTAGGCGGGTAGGAACTCTAGGATCAGTTGGGTTGCTGAGAAGTTTATTCCTGATTTGTTATAGATGCTATGTGATGACTATTGATGTTACATGGCAGGTTTGTTGTTGTCTTCTCATTGTAAACGTGTTCTATGACCTATATTGTTTTATTTTGATGTTATTTGATGATTGAAAACCAGTGAGTTATGTACCCAAGCATCAATAGAATAGCCTAGAAAGAACCTACTGGCGCTAGAGGCTTCAAATAAAAATTAAAAATAGCCAGGCAAAGGACAGACATTTCTTCATTATAAGCACTGGCAGCTACGCGGGTTTTTTGTGACCTCTTTTTATTTTTTGCCCTTGACCAGTCCTTCATGATGTTAAAAGAAAAAAAAAAAGACAGCTTTTCTTTATAGGGACTGGCAGCTAAGCAGGATTTTTGTTACTTTTTTTTTTTTTTTTTTTTTTTTTTTGGCTAGTCCTTCGTGATGTATAAAAAAAAAAAAAAAAAAAATAATAATAATAATAATAACTTACATGTGTTGTTATAGGAGCAGCTTTTATTGACTCATTTCTATCTTATTTTATTCCTCAAATTTGTCATCGGAATCTTTTTCGTACAATTTCTATCGTATTTTATTCTTTTTTGTGTTCTAGGCAGCAGCCAGGAGAGCCGGGGTGTGGAGGGGGAGTCCAGGGTGCCGGGGCCTGGCGTAGGGGTGGAGGGGGGTGCCGTGAGTGGGTGGGAGAGTGCCGGCCGCCCCCCCCAGGCCGCCCAGGGCACCACCAGCTTCCAGGTGTACCCCGTCCGCACCGCTCCCGCCCGCCGCCAGACTCCCCTCGCCCTGGAGAATGAGACGACAGGCCACGCTCAGTGCTGGTGCAACAGAGAGTGAGTGAAGACTTCTGGGGCAAACATAGGAGTATTACATTAACTACACTACATTTGAGGCGTTTATTTCAGAAAGTCGATAAGCCCCATCAATAAAAAACTAAGAAAATGGCTTCAAAATGTTTCAATGTTCAAAAGATAGGACATTTTGAACATTGAATCATTTTGAAGCCATTTTCTTAGTTTTTTATTGATGGCGCTTATCAACTTTCTGAAATAAGCGCCTCATTTACAGCCAAATTCCCAACATCCGACCTCCAAACATCCGACTTGTCCCAACAACCGACTTTTTTCACCACCACATTGTGTCTTGTTTTGGCCATTTATTTTACTTCGTTTTTTTTATAGTTTTTAGACAACATTGATTTGTGGCTTTATTTATGCGTGAATTTTACTTTCGCGTATACCACTGGATCGGCCTTCAAGAGCTGCATCTTTTATGTTCTATACCATTTTGTCCTTACGTTTATGGTTACTGTGATATCCGAACATCCGACTATTCCAATTATCCGACCTACCTTCGGTCCCCCCAAGGTCGGATAATTAATACTTAGCTGTATTACATGACATTAAATTACATTACATTTAATTATACACTCACCTTGGAGAATGAGACGACAGGCCACGCGCAGTGCTGGTGCAACAGAGTGAGTGACCCTAACATCATAAGAAAATCTGACGTTAAACCAAAAGATGACGAAGGTTTGTTGTAGTTTCAGGTTGGAGCAGAAGCAGGTGGAGCGCGACAGGAAGCGGCAGGAACGCAAGAAGCTTCGGCAGGAACGTCAGTGGGTGAAGCAGCGACGGCGGGCGATTAAGATGAAGAAGAAGCAGAGGAAGATCAAGAACAACCTGGCCCAGTGCAACTACACCATGCTCAACTGTTACACGCACGACAACGACCACTGGCGCACCCCCCCCCTGTGGCACGGTAAAGCCTAGACAATATGTTTTTATAGATATGACCTGTTTAGTATCCTTGTCCACTAACTGATTTGGTATATTCAGTGACTTTTCGTAATTTTATGGCTAACAGACAATTTCATATAGCAAAGGAAAGAGCTGGGCGTGAAGGGAATAAAAGTGAACAAAACATTTAACCTCAAAATTGCTTATTATTAGTCATTTTTATGTGTTATTATTTTTCACCACATTTTGTTTCCCCGCAGATGGAAAGTTTTGCTTCTGCATGAACGCCATCAACAACACGTACTGGTGTGTGCGGACCATCAACCAGACACACAACTTCCTCTACTGCGAGTTCATCACCGGCCTCGTCACTTACTACGACCTCAACATTGGTGAGTCACATGCTCGTATTCGTAGTCACATACCATGATTGCTCGTGGTAATTGCTATGATTTTGTTCCATTTCTACTCAAGTCAAAATTATTCACTTGATCTTGTAGCTGCCATGGAAAGTACTAGAGCAATCCTACAGTACTCCTATTGCAATCACAACAGAGATCTTGTAGCTGCCATGGAAAGTACTAGAGCAATCCTACAGTACTCCTATTGCAATCACAACAGAGATCTTGTAGCTGCCATGGAAAGTACTAGAGCAATCCTACAGTACTCCTATTGCAATCACAACAGAGATCTTGTAGCTGCCATGGAAAGTACTAGAGCAATCCTACAGTACTCCTATTGCAATCACAACAGAGATCTTGTAGCTGCCATGGAAAGTACTAGAGCAATCATACAGTACTCCTATTGCAATCACAACAGAGCTGGCATGACCTATTGATTTCATTAGGACAAGACAAAAAGTGAACAATGACCACGTACAATGATGGTATGTGACTACGAATACCTACGTCAACAACAATCACGGCTTTACTTCACCATTCTCACCGGCAGGATGTAATAATTATCCATCACTCACCAAAAAGGAATTAATTAATCTACCAAGTTACCGTCCACAACACTAATGTCGCCAGGTGCCATATATTACAAATTTTAGCATCACCACAGATTTGTATGTGCCACTGAAGACAGGTACATAATATAAACTACTGTGCATGACTGTTTAGTGGCACATACAAGTCTGTGGCGATGCTGAAATATTTTTTTGCCTGGTGACTATAGTGTTATTGACGGTAACTTGGTAGATGAATTAATTCCTTTGTGGTGAAAGTGATAGGTAATTATTATATCCTGCCAGTGAGAATGCCATAAGTAAAGCCGTGATTATTCCAATGTGTGGCATAACTACATTATTTCAATATTTCATTCATGCAATAAAGGCACAGGGAAAGGGCAGGTGTGATTGGAGATGTCAGAGCGAGAGTCAAGCTTGTTCACTTGTCTTGAGTTTTACAGCAAAGTGTACAAGCATTTGACTATTCCAATTACAGCTACACTTTTCTTGCTCGAATGAAACTTTAAATTAAAATCAAGTAAAGTAATCAGTGTTGCTCCAATATAATGGATGTAGTTATCCCTACACCATCTTCATTGACTCTCTCTTGTTCAGGAAGATACAGCAGCACTATAGCATGAGTTAGGGGAAGCAAAGACACACTCGGCAGTATTGCTTTTTATCCTCTAGGCAATAATACTTCAAAGACTCTCCGGAGAAATTCCTGGACAATCCACACCCAATAAAAAGTATTAAAAAAAAAAAAATCAAATCAATAAATATGAATAACGTTGAGGAGCCCCCTGGACTTATAACATTTGCAGCTTGTATACCAGCAGGACGGCCGGCACCCAAGTAGCAGCTAGGTTATTGTGTGGTTCTTAGTTGACAGCTTCATCGTGAAGCTTCCGTTGATAGCAGGAGCTTGGCTGGTGCAAGCTTCACCATAACAGTCTTGAGCTTCACCATAACAGTGTTGACGGTCCTCTCGGCGGCCCTCGGGTTCTGAAAAGTTACAACATAAGACGCCAGTAAATATTAGAATACTGCACATCTTTGAAGCGCTAATTTATAATATTAAATTTTTTTAGTGGTCAAGAAATTGCTGACATTTGATGGTTATTTTCAGAAGACTCGCAGGTAAATTAATAACAAACAATTAAAATACAGCAAACAAATAAAAGTGTTCGTGAAATTAAGGGTCCTCGTACTGGAGAGAAATGAAACTGAAAATTAAAGGATTGATTCAACGAAGAGTCTGCCTGCTGTAATTTGTTCTCATAACCATTTGAACCTTTCTTGAAAACTATAATGATGCAATGGCTATGCTATAGAGTATCTAAATATTAAAAAGGACGCTGTACTTTATCCGAAAAAAAGGTTGGTCTAAAAAATCTGTAGGATGCTGAGAAACCAAAATGTTCCATCGACTCTAATAACTCCAGGCCTCTCACAGCCAACCTAAGTGATCCAGCTCAAATAAGTGGTGACATTATTGCTCGTATTCGTAGTCACATACCATGATTGCTCGTGGTAATTGCTATGATTTTGTTCCATTTCTACTCAGTCAAAATTATTCACTTGATCTTGTAGCTGCCATGGAAAGTACTAGAGCAATCATACAGTACTCCTATTGCAATCACAACAGAGATCTTGTAGCTGCCATGGAAAGTACTAGAGCAATCATACAGTACTCCTATTGCAATTACAACAGAGATCTTGTAGCTGCCATGGAAAGTACTAGAGCAATCCTACAGTACTCCTATTGCAATCACAACAGAGCTGGCATGACCTATTGATTTAATAAGGACAAGACAAAAAGTGAACAATGACCACGTACAATGATGGTATGTGACTACGAATACGGGCATATATACTGCGTTGATGTACAGTGAACGCTATATACATACTGTGAGTGAGTGAGTGAGTGAGCGGACAGATGCACAGCTGATTAGGGAATACAATTAAGACTATTGACACGCCCACAGATCCCTACCAGCTGAGAAACGTTGCCTTCACACTCTCCAACAAGCGTCTGGGTGACCTCCACCGCCGCCTCGAGGGTCTCCGCACCTGTGTCGGCGCCGTGCACTGTGACGACCTGCCCCAAGCGTCACAGGTGAGCGGGCGACACAGACAGCACACCAGCCTATAATAAAATAATACAGAAATAGGGGACAAAAAAGTAATGGCAGTCTCGTTTAATTTCTGCCTATCATTGAACTACTTGTTGAATGACTTTTTGATATTACTGATATTTATTTATGATATTTCAGGCTTTCAAATAACTAAATTCCAACTGTACTACATGATATTACTGTCATTATGTAATTTCAAGCCTTCAAATAACAAAATTCCAACTGTACTACATGATATTACTAACAAAATTCCAACTGTACTACATGATATTACTGTCATTATGTAATTTCAAGCCTTCAAATAACTAAATTCCAACTGTACTACATGATATTAGTCATTATGTAATTTCAAGCCTTCAAATAACTAAATTCCAACTGTACTACATGATATTACTGTCATTATGTAATTTCAAGCCTTCAAATAACTAAATTCCAACTGTACTACATGATATTACTGTCATTATGTAATTTCAAGCCTTCAAATAACTAAATTCCAACTGTACTACATGATATATACTGATATTTATCTGCTTTCAAAAAACAAAATTCCTACTGTACTATAAAGCATACAGGTATTTGTGATGTGTCTTTACTGTGCAATCTCCCATGTTCCCAGACCCCCACAAGAGTTCCCCCGCCAGCCGTGCAGCCAGAGGCCCTGGGGGAGGTGGAGGCGGGTGACAACCGGGTGGAGGTGGAGGGCAGTGTCCCGCGGCGGAGCAAGGAGAGGGAGCGGCAGGATCGGCGGCGAGGGAGGGAGGAGCGACAACGGCACCGCGAGGAACGGAGACAACAGCGGAAGGAACAGAAGAAGTGGAAGAGTGAGTCTGGGAGTGTTGACAGGCTGATTGAATTCTTATTAAATTCATCCTAGACTTGACTTGACTATTCCTGTCCTGCAGATGCCAGGGTGGGTCTCTGAGTGATGTAATGAATTCTCTACAGCTTTATCATAGATAGTGGCCTCCGTGGTGTAGTGGCTAGCGTGTATAGTTACGAGTCTGCGGGCCCTGGTTCGAATCCGGGACATGACAGTCGGCGTGCAGCCCACCCAGCTGTTCATGCTTTCCTCTGGGGTTGGTCAATAAATAGGGTACCTGGGGAAACCTGGGGAAGGTAACTGTGGTAACCCGGGTGTCACACTGGCCCTGTGTCCCGGGTTGTCACCCACCACAGGCAATTTCACTACAGTATAGTTGACAGTGCAATCTGCCTTTTTTTACGTCCCACCCACACTGGTAGGAGATTGGCAACGGCATGAAAAAGTGATTTAGTGTTTAACCCACATACTAGTGCATTGATCTATCTATTGGGTCATAAACCAATTACAGGGAATTTTGTAGTGCTCTAATAGGGTGCCGAGGTAAAGTTGAGGCCTTACTGTGTTGTACCATTGTGCAGGGCATCAGCTGCAGGCGCTGCGGGGCCACCGGGCGCTGGAGTCCATGGGCTCCGACCGGAACATCATCCGTCTGCCCCGCAAGAGTCGGCAGCACGGCAGAGGCAGAGACAGGGACGAGCGGCGGCGGGACCAGCGGAAGGAACGGAAACGAAGAAAGAAAAGTAGAAACGTTAGAATCTCATGAAGAGTAGGAAACAATTGATCATTTTGTTATGAATTATTGCCACTCAGCATTGACAAAGTATTGGTGGAGTAATGTACTCGCTGAAAATACTCTCCCCTCGCCATGAAAGTTGTATGCTTGTGTAGTAGTACATGAATCTGATTCAAAACAGTTTTGTAATCATATCATCTGTAGTGATCTCAAAATCATAATAATTTATCTGTAAATTATATTTAATTACTGTACATGTATCTATTACATACTCTGATATTTATATTAGGACACTCACTGTAACAGACAACTTGTAATGCATTGAAGTAGAATTTTATTTCCGCGCCAACGCGTAACCCGCAGGTTTTGCATTTAGTCGAGTCAATAATCTAGCGTATTAGTAAGTGCGAATCAGCTTGTTCCTTCGTCGGAGTTTGAAACTATACTATTTTTTTTAACGAGGTGAAAAATCCTGCCCCCTTGCTGCTTACTGCCTGATATTTGATGCCAGGAGAAGGGAATACTACGCTTCTTCTAAATTTCAGTTGTATTTCATCATAGTTAACCCTATTATCAGGTAAACAGAGGCATAACTTTAAGCACGAGACCTTAAAATAGAATGGAATTTTCGCCTCACTAAAAAAAATACTCTAGATAATTAAAGTTTATAAAAAATGTGAACATGTTACCAGCACGGCATCATTTTCTTTAGACCTCAATTTTATTTAGTACGCTGTGAGCTGTAGTTTGGGACGAGACTCGGTGCCCGAAAGGAATATGTGACGTTCTCCATTGAGGCTGCTGCTTTAATGGGCTAATCTGGTCAGCTTGTTTTTATTAGGTAACTATATCCTAAGTGAAGGCTGAGGCTATTACATAAAACTAAACTTAATTTTTCCTCCACTAAAGTTACCTGTACGGGAGGTGAGACGTATATATAGCATTGAGACTGCCTTGTATATTGATGACCTGTTATAGCGGGTCACAGTGGTAGGTCAGGTCAGGTCAGGTCAGCTCTAAGAACAAGAAAATAAGGAAGCTACAAGAGGCCCCATCCATGAAATTGTCTACCCTCCTTTTAACCCCTTGAGACCCAGAACGTAATTTCCATTGTAATTTGTGTACCATTTGACGTTTTTGAGTGAATATAAGCAATATTTTATAATGTGACCTGTTTAGTTTCCTTGTCCACTAACTAATTTGGTATATTTAGTTTCTTTTCGTAATTTTATGCCTTAACCCCTTCACGCCCAGATCTTTCCTTTGCTATAAAAAATTGTCTGTTGCCGAGCCATAAAATAACGAAAAGTGATTGTATATACCAAATTAGTTAGTGGACAAGGGTACTAAGCAGGTCATAGCTATAAAATATTGCTTATAGTCACTAAAAATTGTCTAATGGTAGCCAAATTATAATGGAAATTATGTCCTGGGCCTCAAGGGGTTACCAGCAGACCATTATTTATAGCAAAGGAAAGATCTGGGCATGAAGGGGTTAAGGCTCCCTATTGAAGCCTTGGTTATGTCCAGGATGGCTAAGTTAATTCCCTCCCCCCATGTAACTAAAGTGTTGGTGAGGCATGGGTAGCCGGGGAGCCTTGACGGAACTACTTATGGTAACATTTGGTATAAGGACCAAAACTAATGACTGTTTTAGTATCCCAGGTGAAATAGGCAAGGGAAGAGTTGACAATTCTATTAACTAAGGAGACTAAGTTAGAAGAGGAGCTATGAAGCGATACTAAGCGTCCAAAGTCACAAGAAGAAGAAGATGATCCGGACTGTAACTGTTAAAACCAATGTAAAACTTATCATCGGTCCCTCTCCATGATGGGGTGAGATGCCGCAGTGCTCAGTGTTAACCCCTTCACGCCCAGATCTTTCCTTTCCTATATGAAATCGTGTTATTAGCCACAGAACTAAGAAAAAGTAACTAAATAAACCAAATTAGCTAGTGGACAAGGATACTAAATAGGTCATATCTATAAAACATTACTTATATTCACTAAAAATCATCTAATGGTACCTAAATTACAATGGAAATCACGTTCTGGGCCTCAAGGGGTTAACTATGCTCAGTAAAAAATGCAATCCGTACCATAACATTTAACATAAGAAAGTAAGGAAGCTACAAGAGGCCGCGAGACCTACACGAGGTAGTTCCTGTATTTTCCCTGCCATTACTTTGCAATACTGTATACATGTGTAGACAAATGTGCAATGTGATGCTGTCAGTCTGCCTGCTTCACAGTGGAAAGAGAACGTGATTTGCAGGTTAACCCCTTGAGACCCAGAACGTAATTTACATTGTAATTTGGGTACCATTAGACAATTTTTAGTGAATATAAGCAATGTTTTATAGATATGACCTGTTTAGTATCCTTGTCGACTAACTAATTTGGTATATTCAGTGACTTTTCGTAATTTTATGGCTCGACAACATACAATTTTTTTATAGCCAAGGAAAGATCTGGGCGTGAAGGGGTTGAGGGACAAAGTTTTCTCCAAAGTTATGACAAGAATGGCTTTGAGCTGCCCAACACCCACACACGGCAGTCTGAAATGCCAATGGTGGTTACTCTTCACATTTGCGGTGACGTGTCCTCGTGTCATCCTGTGTCTTGAGCTGTTCGAACCACATCATTTTGTCCACACATATATTGGTCCTAAATAAGAACACAAGAAAATAAGGAAGCTACAAGAGGCTGTGAGACCTACACGAGGTAGTTCCTGTAGTAAATGTTCCACCATCACGTACGGAGGCGGGATTCTCGGTTTATACTGTAAGATAATATGTTTTGGAGATTTCAGTTTTTCATACTGATTTTTCTTCAGTCAGACTGGTATTTTTATTGCAGGATTGTTATAGTGACGCCTGTGATTAGAGGCTCATGCCGCCCCCGTGTCCTCCGATGCACTCGCAATTGAAGGTAGAGTTAATGGGCAGCATGTGGGTGTTCTTAGGCCACTCGACGGTGCAGAAAGATTTAAAGTGGATTTATGGGTCTCACTCGGGATCGAACTCTGATCACCGGGAATGCCACTCTGAGACGCTGACCACTCTGCCACCGCCTCCCCTGGATGCTATGGTTGCATTCTTCACACTACAAAGTCTGACCCAGCTAACACCCTATTGATGTAAAGGTACATCCCTATTGACTTACAATGTACTGAAGTTTCATCACATCAATACTACAGACAACGAATACAATAAGTTTTCCCACAACGAATACAATTTTTTTCTCCGTACATAAGGCCTTTTTCCAACGTGTGGGGTGGCGAAACCATCGTACATTTATAAGTGTGTTTAGACTCCATTCCGTCAGCCCGATGAGTGGCGTCAACCCTGTGTGACTGCCGACACTGTGATTTGTTTCTTTGTAAATAAATGATCTGTAAGCCACGAAGACACTGTTTTAATGGCCTCTCCCCCCTGAGATGCAGGGCCGGGCTCACCACAGGCACACCACAAGTGGACACCGCAAACAAAAATCCGCTAACCCGAATTCTTACGTTCCGCAACCGCAAGTGCACAAATTTCTTGAATTTCACTCTTCCGCAAGTCCGCAAGTCTGCAAACCAATTATGTGATATTTTCTCTGCATATATTGCAAAAATAGAGGTAGCACTTTGTGGTAGTAAATTTATATATTATTTACTAAATCATTTAATATATATATATATATATATATATATATATATATATATATATATATATATATATATATATATATATATACATTAGGGTGGTCCACCAAAAATATTTTTCTACTTTTATTCCTCCACAAAGTTATTTTTTGTCCATTACCCATAGGTTACAAGCCTATGAAATTTCATGGCGATAAAACTTAATTTAAAGGTCGCCCCATCATCTCGCTTTCTATCATAGGATTTAACCCGGAAAATATCACATACCCGAATTGGAGCACTTCCCGACATCACAGACCCAAATGGTGTTGATTTCTGAATTCTCCGGGGTTGGTAACCCCATACACATTTTATCAACTAAAAACTGATATACAGCTGTCTGAATGCTGATTTTCATTATTTGGTTTTCAGACCGTAAATTAGGGGTAGGCCTACCCTGGTTAGGGTACTTCTAATAGAGATAAAACAAAATAGTTTGCATTTTTGAACTCAGAAGGGTCGATCTACACATAGAAATGCTTTCATATTTCATTTACTTACTAAAACCTGCAAAATATGACAGAAAATTTCAATTTCTCTATTTTCCTATAGAAAAACGATTTTGTTGGCAATATTTTGTGAATTGTCAATAAATCAGTGTCGATGAAACCACTTTTGAAAACAATTGATACACACGTACTTACTCTTGCTGGCCACCTTACATCACTGGCCACCGTGATGTAAGGCAGAAAGGGAAGAAATAAGGCCTCCTAACAAGGTGGGCTAGCTATTATTAGCTATTATTGGCATTAGCCAGTAATGAAAGTGTGCAAAAAACTCCATGCCTATACTTACCAGAAATTTATCTAAAGTGAAAATTTCTACCTTGTTCTACTAATGTCATTCCAGTACTCACCAATGTTGCTAGAGGTGGATAAAGAAGTGGCTGGAGGGGGGGGAGTGCAGGAGGTGGCGTGGAGTGGCCAGTGCGCAGCCTGACACAGCCTCCCGCAGTACCACACAGCACAGCCTCCACACACCAGCTGCCCCTCCACCCCGCACCACACACAGGGCAGGGCGGCACGCTGCTCCACCACCACCACGCCACAGCCTGCCTCGAAGGGCGCCTGGAGGGGGGGGATACACGGCAATGATGTGTGTTACCCCTGGATCTCTTGTTTGAACTCTTCTTTCTTTCAGATCTCTCTTCTCTGACCTCTTCTTTCTTTCTTACATCATATTTATTTATCTCTTCGCTTTTTCATTTACCTCTTTTCTTTAATTTATCTCTTCTTTCTTTCATTTATCTCTTCTTTCTTTCATTTATCTCTTCTTTCTTTAATTTATCTCTTCTTTCTTTCATTTATCTCTTCTTTCTTTCATTTATCTCTTTTCTTTAATTTATCTCTTCTCTTACCTCTTCTTTCTTTCATTTATCTCTTCTTTCTTTAATTTATCTCTGCTTTCTTTAATTTATCTTTCTTTAATTTATCTTTCTTTAATATATCTCTTTCTTTAATTTATCTCTTCTTTCTTTAATTTCTCTTTAATTTACCTCTTCTTTCTTTAATTTACCTCTTTTTTCTTTAATTTATCTCTTCTTTCTTTAATTTATCTCTTCTTTCTTTAATTTATCTCTTCTTTCTTTAATTTCTCTTCTTTCTTTAATTTATCTCTTCTTTCCTTAATTTATCTCTTCTTTCTTTAATTTATCTCTTTTCTTTAATTTCTCTTCTTTCTTTAATTTCTCTTTAATTTACCTCTTCTTTCTTTAATTTACCTCTTCTTTCTTTAATTTACCTCTTCTTTCTTTAATTTATCTCTTCTTTCTTTAATTTACCTCTTCTTTCTTTAATTTACCTCTTCTTTCTTTAATTTATCTCTTCTTTCTTTAATTTATCTCTACTTTCTTTAATTTATCTTTCTTTCATTTATCTCTTCTTTCTTTAATTTATCTCTTCTTTCTTTAATTTATCTCTTCTTTCTTTAATTTCTCTTCTTTCTTTAATTTCTCTTTAATTTATCTCTTCTTTCTTTAATTTATCTCTTCTTTCTTTAATTTATCTCTTCTTTCTTTAATTTATCTCTTCTTTCCTTAATTTATCTCTTCTTTCTTTAATTTATCTCTTCTTTCTTTAATTTATCTCTTCTTTCTTTAATTTATCTTTTTTTTTCTTTAATTTATCTCTTCTTTCTTTAATTTCTCTTCTTTCTTTAATTTCTCTTCTTTCTTTAATTTCTCTTCTTTCTTTAATTTCTCTTTAATTTATTTCTTCTTTCTTTAATTTACCTCTTCTTTCTTTAATTTATCTCTTTCTTTAATTTATCTCTTCTTTCTTTAATTTACCTCTTCTTTCTTTAATTTATCTCTTCTTTCTTTAATTTATCTCTTTTTCTTTAATTTATCTCTTCTTTCTTTAATTTCTCTTTAATTTATCTCTTCTTTCTTTAATTTATCTCTTCTTTCTTTAATTTATCTCTTCTTTCTTTAATTTATCTCTTCTTTCCTTAATTTATCTCTTCTTTCTTTAATTTATCTCTTCTTTCTTTAATTTATCTCTTTTTCTTTAATTTATCTCTTCTTTCTTTAATTTCTCTTCTTTCTTTAATTTCTCTTTAATTTACCTCTTCTTTCTTTAATTTACCTCTTCTTTCTTTAATTTACCTCTTCTTTCTTTAATTTATCTCTTCTTTCTTTAATTTATCTCTTCTTTCTTTAATTTATCTCTTCTTTCTTTAATTTATCTCTTCTTTCTTTAATTTATCTTTTTTTTTCTTTAATTTATCTCTTCTTTCTTTAATTTCTCTTCTTTCTTTAATTTCTCTTCTTTCTTTAATTTCTCTTTAATTTATTTCTTCTTTCTTTAATTTACCTCTTCTTTCTTTAATTTATCTCTTCTTTCTTTAATTTATCTCTTCTTTCTTTAATTTATCTCTACTTTCTTTAATTTATCTTTCTTTAATTTATCTCTTTCTTTCATTTATCTCTTCTTTCTTTAATTTATCTCTTCTTTCTTTAATTTACCTCTTTCTTTAATTTATCTCTTCTTTCTTTAATTTATCTCTTCTTTCTTTAATTTATCTCTTCTTTCTTTAATTTATCTCTTTAATTTATCTCTTCTTTCTTTAATTTATCTCTTCTTTCTTTAATTTATCTCTTCTTTCTTTAATTTCTCTTCTTTCTTTAATTTATCTCTTCTTTCTTTCATTTATCTCCTTTCATTAATTTATCTCTTCTTTCTTTAATTTATCTCTTCTTTCTTTCATTTATCTCTTCTTTCTTTCATTTATCTCTTCTTTCTTTAATTTATCTCTTCTTTCTTTAATTTATCTCTTCTTTCTTTAATTTATCTCCTTTCTTTCATTTATCTCTTCTTTCTTTAATTTATCTCTTCTTTCTTTAATTTACCTCTTTTTTCTTTCATTTATCTCTTTTCTATCTTTCTTACATCTCTTATTCATTTACCTTTTTTCATTTATCTTCATTGACCTCTTCTTTCTTTTATTTATCTCTTTTACCTCTTCTTTCTTTTCTCTCTTCTCTTTCTCTTATCTCTTAATTTGCCTCTAATTTCTTTCATTTTTCTCTTCTCTTTTATTGATCCCTTCTCTTTCATTGATCTCTTCTTTCTTTCCTATATCTTCATTTGCCTCTAATTTCTTTCATTGACCTCTAATTTCTTTCATTGATCTTTTCTCTTTTATTGATCTCTTCTATCATTCATCTCTTCTTTCTTTCCTACATCTTCATTGACCTTCATAATACTTTCTTTGACTTCACTACAGAATGACTGATCAACATATAAGTCATTCCAAGACCTTCAGTTCCCATACTTTATATTGCAATCCCTTTTTTTATTTCTCAACCTTCACTTCAATCAAACTTTTCTTGATAAAACTTTACCTGAATGACGTCTTGGTGGGATGCGGTGGTGATTGCAGGAGTGGTGGTGGTGGTGGTGGTGGTGATGGCAGGAGTGGTGGTGGTGATGGCAGGAGTGGTGGTGGTGATGGCAGGAGTGGTAGTGACAGTAGTGGTGATAGTGCTCGCATAATCACTGTAATGGAAAAAAAGAAGACATTAATGATAATAACAGACAACTTAACCGTGGCCACCGAGAGACAAGGCCTGGTGGATCGCCCGTGATGTCACACCATAAGGATCCCACCCGCTCCGCTAGGGTAATTTACCCGATTTCATTATGTTATTTATTTACTTAACGCTAATTTATACATGGTTCTAATTCATTTATCAGAAAAGGAAATATATCAATGGAAAGCTAATTAAACTCCGCTTCTATTGATATTCTCCATGTAAAATGTTTGCGAGCAAAATATTAAATTGTGAAGAGTTTAAGTTAATGCATATTTCTTGAAAGTCTCATAATAGCATTTTCTTTGTGTTTTACAGTTTTTTATTTGATAATATTATAGAACAAACATTTCCGAAGATAACAGTATTTATTTTATACTGATAAACATTATATTAGGTAGGTAAACTTGTACAGGGAGTGGAGCGGGTGGGATCCTTATGGTGTGACGTCACGGGCGATCCACCAGGCCTTGTCTCTCGGTGGTCTGGACTTAACCCCTTGAGTCCCAGAACGTTATTTCCATTATAATTTAGGTAGGCCATTAGTTGATTTTCATGACTATAAGCAATATTTTATAGATATGACCTGTTTAGTATCCTTGTCCACTAGCTAATTTGGTATATTAAGCAACTTTTTGGTAATTCTATGGCTAATAACAGATGATTTCATATAGCAAAGGAAAGATCTGGGCATTAAGGTTATTAAATATTTCTAGTAGTTACTCCTTCCTTCCTAGATGACCAATGCACCTGAACTAACCCCATTATTCTACCACCTCAACTTATCCTTCCTAGATACACAAGTCACCACAATCATACCACAATTTCTTTTACTACAGTCACATGTCTTATCATCTTTCTGTTTAACGCCGGATTTTCCCATAATGTCTTAAGAGGCTTTTTTTTTTTTTTTTTTTTTTTACATTTGTGCCTATAGCGCCTGTAGGCAGTGGTGACCCAGGGCTCGGATGGTAGGCTCTGGAGGTTCACTAGAGGGTTCTGATGGTTGGTCCTCACCCGTTGGTGGCGCAGGCAGGATTCTTATAGCGACGCCTGTGATTAGAGGCTCATGCCGCCCCCGTGTCCTCCGATGCACTCGCAGTCGAAGGTAGAGTTGATAGGCAGATCAGGTTGATAGGCTAGACGTTCGATGATACATTTCCACCTCAATTGTAGGCGTTCATCACTTAAATTTGTGGCACGAGTTTTAAGCCCCAGATGCTCTTTCTGACACACAACCCAACTACAGGAACTACCACGTGTAGGTCTCACGGCCTCTTGTCGCTCCCTTATATTCGGGTGTTCTTATGTTCTAACCCCAGTTTTCGGCTGAGGGCTTGGGTGGATTAATGAACTAAAATCAAGCAAGACTTCCACACTCCTATACATCACAGTATGACTACACACCTGCTTGCTGGATTGACAGGTGTGCTGCTCTCCACACCTGCTGCCGCCACATCTCGTCTCACCTGAGGGTAACCATCTTGACATTAGTGCAAGAGGCAACAGAGATACAGTAAAACCTCTCGTATTCGGACACTCATTATTCGGACTTTGACATTATTCGGACCTCCTCTTTTTTTTTCTTTTTTTTTAGGGGTCGAAAATTCCTAGCTATATATTACACCTAGAATTTTTTTTTTTTTTTTTTTTAAGGGGTCGAAATTTCATAGCTATATATTACAAATAGATTTTTTTTTTTTTTTTTTTAGGTCGAATTTCATAGCTCTACGTACCCTGATTTTTTTTTTTTTTTTTTTTTTTTTACATATCCCCCCAATATATAATCCCCCCATTATTCGGATCTTTGCATTACTCGGACCACTCCTTGGCCCAATTAGTCCGGATATGAGAGGTTTTACTGTATACACATAATAATACAGTAAACCCTCGCTTTAATGAACCAATTGGGTGGGGGGAAGGGGGTGACTTTATGTTATAGGCAAAAATCTGTGATATCCGAGGGAGCCAAACTTTTCTTATATAACAAAATCTGTTCGTTATAGGAGGTGAAAGTTCGCTATTTCCATCATTTCTGTGTAGGGGAGAGCGGGGCAGGTTGCATCGAGGGTAGGTTGCATCATTGCCTCTAACTCGCATGTTATCACACGTACATCGTCTTAATACTACTACTACTACTACTACTACTACTACTACTACTACTACTACTACTACTACTACTATAAACGACTACTACTACAACTACAACAATAATAATAATAAAAAAAGTTAATGCGAGTTAGAGGCAATGATGCAACCTGCCCTCGATGCAACCTGCCCCGCCGCTCTCCCCTACAGGAACTTTTCTTTTTTTATTCGTTACATTAAATGAAAGCTCGTATATTACTTCCATACATCCAGCCATCACAAATAAAATAAGACTAAATACATATATAGAACAAAAAATTACGTGTATGAAAATTAATAAATAAAAAAAATGCAGAATACGTATATTGAAAAACAGAAAAAGAACTTAAATAGAAGCAAAAAAATGAGGTGTGGGATAATACTTGAGCAGAAAAAAAATTGTATGGGTAGCACGGCACAAAAATAGCACCTCCCCATCACCCTAACACCCACCTCCTCCAGAAAGCTGTGTTGTGCCTCCCTGGACCTCCGCTGCCGCTGCTTCTCCTCGGGTGTCACGGCTGGCGTCACCTCCAGGCACAGCGGGGGCCGGCCATTCACGGCCAAGAGCATGGCCACCGCGTCCCTGCAACACAACAGCAGGCGTCACAAAGGGCACACACACAGCCTTCCCAATGCTGCTTCACTTAGACTACACAATGTTAAAACAAAAACAAAAACAAAGTCTCACCTAATGCTGTGTTACAAAGGGCAAACAAAGTCTCACCTAATTCTGTGTTACAAAGGGCAACACCCACCCAATACTGTTATCACAAAGGGCAAACACCAATACTGTTATCACAAAGGGCAAACACCAATACTGTTATCACAAAGGGCAAACACCAATACTGTAATCACAAAGGGCATACAAACAGTCTCTCCTAATGTTTCGTCGTCATAAAGGGCAGACAAAACTAATGCTGAGTCACAAAGGGCAGACAAACAGCCTTACCTAATTATGTTTCAATTAGACTCCAATGAAATAAAATAAATAAAAATAATAATAATAATAAAGTAATGCTGTGTTACAAAGGGCAGACAAAGGGCCTCACCCAATGCTGTATGAATGCTGAGGCCCAGAACGTAATTTCCATTGTAATTTGGGTACCATAAGACAATTTTTAGTGACTATAAGCAGTAATTTATAGCTATGACCTGTTTAGTATCCTTGTCCACTAACTAATTTGGTATATTCTGTTACTTTTTGTAATTTTATGGCTCGATAACATACATTTTTTTTATAGCAAAGGAAAGATCTGGGCGTGAAGGAGTTAAGGCAGAGATATGTGAGTTGGTATACAAGACAGGGACAGTAGAAGCTCAATTTAGCAGAACTTGATTTACCGGAAAGCTCAATTTAGCAGAACTCAATTTACTGGAAAGCTAGATTTAACAGAACTCAATTTACTGGAAAGCTAGATTTAGTGGAAAAAATAAAATTCAGTTATTCCATTTTGCAGTGCTAGATAATGGAAAATTCTGCTCCATGTAACAATATTTGGTGCGGTTTCGCTAACGGCCGCCGAGCCATATGTTTGGGCAGGCTTGGGGGCCATACAGACCACTGCAGAAACAGGATTTACGGGAAGTACAGAGAATTCAGTTATATTGAGCTATAGGAGCATTTACTACCGTTTGTATAATTATGTTATCTTTTTCTTACTGTGTACCTTCGGGTGATTATAAAATTACTATTACAGTAAAACCTCTCGTATTCGGACACTCATTATTCGGACTTTGACATTATTCGGACCTCCTCCTTTTTTTTCTTTTTATTTATTTATTTTTTTTTTATTTTTTTTTTAGGGGTCGAAATTTCTTAGCTATGGAAATACCTAATTTTTTTTTTTTTTTTTAAGGGGTCGAAATTTTCTAGCTATATATACACCTAGATTTTTTTTTTTTTTTTTTTTTTTTATACATATACCCCGATATATAATCACCCCATTATTCAGATCCTTGCATTACTCGGACCACTCCTTGGCCCAATTAGTCCCAATATGAGAGGTTTTACTGTACTAGTATTATATCAGGAGCCAACAACGGAAGGTCGATTTAGCGGAAAATTTGATTGACCGGAATCTGCCTTGGCTGTATTAGGTAATCTATTATATCGAGCTTCTAATTTTTTTTTATTTTTTTTTTTATTTTTTTTTTTATTTTTTTTTTTTTACATCTACGTGTACATGTATGCCTATGTAGTTTGTAGTCAATGTAGTTTGGTTGTATTACCTGGTGGTGTGCGGGTTGACGATGGCCCAGCGTGGCCTAGTGGTGTGCGGCGTGGCCCGGCCCACCACCACACTCTCCACCTGGCCATGCTCGCCAAACAGTCTCCGCAAACCCTCCTGTGCGGGGAACCAGTAAAGTAATAAGTACACTCAATGCTCGGTAAGATATATAACTCCTCTTCATTCCTAGCTGTCTAAACAAATACACAGGCACTTCCTCTCAGTGCATTTTTTAACATGGTAACTGGGCGACCGAAATGTCTCCCAGTGATGGAAAACTGTCGCCCAGTAAGAACAATTTTAAGCTACTGGGCGACAAGATATTTGTTCATAAAATCCTTCCTGGATACAATGGTTCATCTTATCTGTGTGTGTTAGATCCAGAAGTGCACTCTTATTACTGCATAGGATCTTTATTTATACACAACATACAAAAGGGTGAAGTTGATGTATCCAAAAAACTATATTTTAACAGGTAGGCCTTGACCTTTCTGGCTATCCAAGGAATGTCGCCCAGTAAGATGGGCTTAGAAAATACACTGACACACTGACACAGGCACTTCCTACTAACAAACATTCAAGTGACATCCGTACTTTCAGGGCTATGAACAAATACCTGTACAGTAAAACCTCTCGTATTCGGACCCTCATTATTCGGACCTCCTCCTCCTCCTCCTCCTCTTCTTCTTTTTTTTTTTTTTTTTTTTTTTTTTTTTTTAGGGGTCGAAATTTCCTAACTATAATTTATATACACCTAGAATATTTTTTTTTTTTTTTTTTTTTTTTAGGGGTCGAAATTTCCGAACTCAATAATTTACATACGCCTTGAATTTTTTTTTTTTTTTTTAGGGGTCGAAATTTCCTAGCTATATAATTTATATAGCTACACCTAGATTTTTTTTTTTTTTTTTTTTTTTTTTTTTTTTGGGGTCGAAATTTACTGACTATATATATAATTTACATACGCCTAAATTTTTTTCTTTTTTTTTTCTTCATTTTTTAGGGGTCGAAATTTCCTAGCTATATAATTTATATACACCTAGAATTTTTGTTTTTTTTGTTTTACATATCGCCCCATTATTCGGATCCTTGCATTACTCGGACCACTCCTTGGCCCAATTAGTCCCAATATGAGAGGTTTTACTGTATATACAAATTGTGGTTTCAACAAATATGATTATCCCCAATATGTATCCCTATGTCTAAGTTGGTCAAAGATAGGCATACAAAAACTGAAGGGATTATTATGGCATGGGTTCAGTCCATAGGAAGATGCGAGGGTAGTGCTTGTGGAGGGCAGGTTAGAGTGTGCAGTAATGGAATGGTCAGGATAGAGGAGGAGGAGGAGGAGGAGGAGGAGGAGGAGGAGGAGGAGGAGGAGGAGGAGGAGGAGGAGGAGGAGGAGGAAGAGGAAGAGGAAGAGGAAGAGGAGGAGGAAGAGGAAGAGGAGGAGGAGGAGGAGGAGGAGGAATACAATACAAAGGAATACAAAGGAAACACAAACAGCAACAGACCGATAGGTCCTTACAAGACTGTTTGCTTTAACTATACTACACTAACTAGATAATAAGAGAGAAAGGATAGGAAGTAGAAGGCTCCTCCTCACCCACCCATCCCTCCAGCCGAAGCTGGCCGGAAAAGAAGTGATACCATGCAATATAGAAAAACTGCATGGAATTTGTGAGGAAAGTTGAAAGCTGTAATCTATGGCTAACTACTACTAGTTTGTGGGGGTAGGTTTAGTGCTTGATAGATAGGTCATGTTATGTGTGTTTTGTAATGGTGTGAACACAGTGTGGAGGTTAAAGGGTGGTGCGGCAGCCTTGCCTGGCGCTTTCTTGGGAGGCAGCAGTCAATCAGGCCCCAGCTCCGTTCAATCCACTGCGGATTGTGTACTTTCCATGTAGGACGCCGTACACTTCAATGCCTTCTGCAGCAGTGACCCCTGGTACCTTAAATCCCGATGGTGGTCACTAACTGTCAGGACCCTAACTGAACCACAGCCCGTCACAGGTCGAGAGTAGTAGTGGTAACCGTTAACTCGGGGCTATCTGTGTGTGTTATGAGGTCTAATGTAGTGTTGGTGTAGGCTCAGTGTGGAAGTTCAGGGGTGGTGCGGCAGCCTTGCCTGGCGCTTTCTTGGGAGGCAGCAGTCAATCAGGCAAAGAGGAGGAAGAGGAAGAGGAAGAGGAGGAGGAGGAAGAGGAGGAGGAGGAGGAGGAGGAGGAGGAGGAGGTGGTAAGGACCAGGAGGAGGAGGAGGAGGAGGAGGAGGAGGAGGAGGAGGACGAGGACGAGGACGAGGACAAAAAGATGATAACAAGGAAGAGAAACCAGGAAAAGTAGGAGAAAAGTAAGAAAAGGATGAAAGGAAAGCGATAAAATAAGAGGAAGAAAAAACAACGATGAAGGTAAAGAAAGAAGTGAATGAAGGAAGGAGGAAGGTGAAAGAAGAAAAAATATGAGAATGATAGGAATGGATGGAAACAATGAAGGGCACTGAAGGAAGGAAGGAAGGGTAGAGTGACCGTACGGAGTGTGGAGAAGATGTGAGAGGAGAGAGAGAGGAGAGAGGAGAGGAAGGGAAGAGGAAGGAAGGAGGAGGAGGAGAGGAGGAGGAGGAGGAAGGTAAGGACCGGGAAAGAGAGAGGAGGAGAGAAGAGGAGGAAGAGGAAGAGGAAGAGAAGAGGAAGAGGAAGAGGAAGGGGAAAGAGGAGGAGAAGAGGAAGAGAGAAGAGGAGAGGAGGAGGAGGAGGAGGAGAGGAAGAGGAAGGAGGAAGGAGGAGAGGAGGAGGAGGAGGAGAGAGGAGGAGAGGAGGAGGAGGAGGAGGAGAGGAGGGGGGCATTGTCAGGTAGCTACTCACAGCAGTCATGGTTGCAGGCACGTTTTTGATGTACAGTCCTCGAGGTCTTTGTCTCACGCCCCCGGTCTGTCCTGCTGTCCTGTGGCGGGAAAATACACATGGCTTGTAGCACAATATAACAAGAGAATGGAGGAGAAGAGAGAGAGGAGAAGAGAGGAGAGAGGAGAGAAGAGAGAAAAGAGAGGAGGAGAGGAGAGAGAAAGAGGAGAGAGAGAGAGGAGAGAGAGAGAGAGAGAGAGAGAGAGAGAGAGAGGAGAGAGAGGGAGAGAGAGAGAGAGAGAGAGAGAGGAGAGAGAGAGAGAGAGAGAGAGATATTAGCTTTGATAACTTACTTTGCCCCTAAGCTTAGATAATCCTCCATGCGGGGATCCCATGCTTCCATATCCTGAGGTATTGATGGCTGGGAGGACATAAGACGGAGCTCTCTCTCTCTCTCTCTCTTTCTCCCTTAAGCCCTCGACTCACTGCCTTCATCCTTCCCTTGTATCTTTCCTCTCATACTACCTGATATCTTCCTTATCTCCGGCTGATAGCACCTCTTCTCTATAGATACTGTGGTTATCTATACCTATTATCTGCTAACATGGATACAGATTACAGCATGAAATCAGATAAGGTAAATTTCCAGATGAACACCGAACTTCCTTTGGTGAACGAAACTATTTTTTTCTGGTGAGTTTTGATGCTTTTTGAATTCATCTGGTAACCGTTTCTGTCGCAAATCACTTTTTTTTTTTTTGTGTGTGTGTGTGTGTGTGTGTGTGTGTGTGTGTGTGTGTGTGTGTGTGTGTGTGTGTGTGATTTGCAACAAAAATGACAAAAAAACAAATTGAACCTTCTACTGTTATCTATGACCTAACCTAACCTTTACCTAACCTTTACCTAACCTATACCTAACCAAACCTTTACCTAACTACAAAAAAAAAAGTGATTTGCGACAGAAGCAGTTAGCAGATTAATACAGAGCACGTCAAAACTCACCCGAAAAAAATTGTTTCAATCACCAAAGTGAATTCTGTGTTCATCTGGAAATTGGAATAATACCTTAGATAACCCTAAATATTCTAAAACCTACCTGATAATAAATAGAGAGAAAGTTTCCTAGAATCCAATAAGGTGAACAGAAACCACACTCCCAATTGTGTAGTGAATTTCGGGGTTATAATGGACGAGAGTTTCACGGTCGTTTTCAGAGACACCAACTACTTTTTCTTGGCCTACAATAGGTGCTTGTTCTAATGGTGCTAGTTTTATTTTGCGCAACCCCCCCCCCCCCAAAAAAAAAAAAGTAATTTTGTGGTTAAGGTTAGGTTAGGCTTCATTAAAACAAGGTAATTTTTTTTTTTTTTTTTTTTTTTTTTTTTTTTTTTTTTTTTTTTTTTTTGGGTTTGCGCAAAATAAAACAAGCACCATTAGAACAAGCACCTATTGTAGGCCAAGAAAAAATAGTTGGTGTCTCTGAAAACGACCGTGAAACTCTCTTCCATTATTACCAATCTCGGTCCTAGTGTAAAATAATACCAAAGTTAACATAAAATAGTTCATATATATATATACATAGCAACACACGAAACACCTTATAGTATGCTAAATGACCCAAAACCTTCACAACACACACACACGATAACAAGTCCAGCACACGAGGACAGGACCGTAGCTGAATCACACACACAGTCACACAATGTTAGTTCACGACAAATATTAAACAGTATTTGCCACTTTACCTTCACAGTTCCCGCTTCCCCGCTGCTCCTGGCCATTCCTGAACCACTAAACCGTCACTATAACACTCGCCTGGCACTTGGAAATCGCTAACACACGATATATTAGTAAAATTATAACTTTTTCTCGCGTCCGTCCCGCTTCCCACGTATATATAACGTATATATTAAACAGACTTTGCCACTTTACTTTAACCGTTCCCGCTTCCATTCTGCTCCTGGCCATTCCTGAACCACTAAGTCGTCACTAGAACACTCCCCCGGCGCTTGGAAATCGCTAACACATAATATATTACTAAAATTTTAACTTTTTCTAGCGTCCGTCCCGCCACCGACGCCATGCCTCCCTCCAAGAACCAGTATTGCCAGATCAACCTGCTAAAATATCCTTGTGTGGAAATGATATCTACCCTTTTTGCCTCAGATTTCCCCTCTCACACACACACACACAAACACATGTTAATATTTAAGATGAACTACATAAGGCTTTTTTCCCATTTTTTGCCTTTTTTTTCCCTCTCTAAGCCAAAACTTCCTTCAAACAGGTAAAACTGCATCTGGCAATACTGCTCTGATGACGTCATGACCTCTGTTCGGAATCCACGTCTATATAAAATTATTATTATTGCTTCCTAATCACAGTTTCTTGATATGCAAAGAATGATTAAATATTTCAGTGATTAAATAACACAATAAGATGTTCCTTTGTAACCGTTCTGATTAATATGATATAAATAAGACAGATTTAGTTCAATCTTCGAACTCGAAACGACACTTTATAACTACTTTTATAACAAGATACAAAATACTCTATCTACAATAAAAACATCCACCCCAGCCTGCCCCGCCCCCCACCAACCCACCTCGGTTACAGGGAGTTTCGTACACAAGTTGTTTCGTACCCAGGTTTTGTTAGTTGTTTCGTTCACTGATTTTGAGTTTTTTCGTGCATACCTGGTGTTGAATCGTAACTCTAGTAGTCAAGTTCAACTCTGAGCTGATTGTACGAAACGACTATAGTTTCATATAGACTACGAAACAACTTCTTGGTGTACGAATCTACTGGTGTACGAAACAACTTCTTGGTGTACGAATCTACTGGTGTACGAAATAACTTCTTGGTGTACGAATCTACTGGTGTACGAAACAACTTCGGTCAAATTTCTGTCCTAGTGTAAAATAATACCTTTACTTCATACATAGGCTACTCTTACTTCATACATAGGCTACCTTACTTCATACATAGACTACCCTTACTTCATACATAGACTACCCTTACTTCATACATAGACTACCCTTACTTCATACATAGGCTACTCTTCCTTCATACATAGGCTACTCTTACTTCATACATAGGCTACCCTTACTTCATACATAGACTACCCTTACTTCATACATAGACTACTCTTACTTCATACATAGGCTACCCTTACTTCATACATAGGCTACTCTTCCTTCATACATAGGCTACTCTTACTTCACACATAGGCTACTCTTACTTCATACATAGGCTACTCTTACTTCATACATAGGCTACTCTTACTTCATACATAGGCTACCCTTACTTCACACATAGGCTACCCTTACTTCACACATAGACTACCCTTACTTCATACATAGACTACCCTTACTTCATACATAGGCTACTCTTCCTTCATACATACACTTGATACACACTCATACATCTCAATACATACTCTTGGTAGTAATCATTTATTCATTTTGGTGGCAAGTTCCCTCTTTTTACTCCATGTTCACAACATACACATGCAGGTTATGTGTTTACCTTGTGATAGAGGCGGGTGGGGGGGCCAGCCTGCCACTGTAGGCTGGCGTGGAGGCAGGGTGCAGGCCGGACACAGTAGGGTGGCGTCCTGCATCACATTACAGGCTGCTGAGGTGCCATGCTTCGGGTCCTTGTTCTTGAGATGCCTGGAATGAAATGGCTGTTTACTCACCTTTCTTCTATCTATTTCTTCTAAGCCTATCTATCTATCTTCTAACCTATCCTTATTCCTATCTTTTTTCTTCAACATTTATCATTACCCCGCCTTGTTTATTATCTAGATTGCCGGATAATTTATAGTTTCACCCAACCAACGATTTTCTGATCCCTTATGTTTTTCTGGTGTGTTTTTATGTGTTTTGAATGAATCTGCTAACCGTTTTTATCGCAAATTTCTTTTTTTTCTTTTTTTCTAGGTAGATAAAGGTTAGTTTTTTTTTTTTTGTTTTTAGTTAGGTAAAGGTTAGGTGTTAGGTTTAGGTTTTTTTTTTTTTGTTTTGTTGTTTTTTTTTTTTTTTTTTGTCATGTGAAGGAAAAAAAAAAAAAAAAAAAAAATTGCGACAGAAACGGTTAGCAGATTCATTCAAAACACATAAAAACACACCAGAAAAACATAAGGCGCATCAGAAAATCGTTGGTTGGGTGAAACTATAAATTGACCTAGATTACCTTTAGCCCAATACTTCTCAATTCTGAATACCCTTTTTCTATTGTAAGTAAAGTTAAGGTAGTTTACATCATGACTACTAGTTTGTTTCGTGATGGTAGGATTGGTATCGCTATGGAAACAGTCTCTCGCTTGTTACCATTATTATCACCTCGCCTTCACTCTCAGAAATAAGGGGTCTATAAAGGGTAGAATTATTACATCGCACCATCACTACCCTTTTTAAACCCTATGTCCAGACTGGAGGGTAGATGCTGCCGATTATACCCTTCATCTACCCTTTATCTACCCTTTTTAAACCCTATGTCCAGGCTGGAGGGTAGATGCTGCCGATTATACCCTTCATCTACCCTTTATCTACCCTTTTTAAACCCTATGTCCAGGCTGGAGGGTAGATGCTGCCGATTATACCCTTCATCTACCCTTTTTAGACGAGAGGCTTGAGAAAGGGTATATTTGCGTCGATCCGAAAGGGTATATTTGTAAGGGTAGAAAAAGGGTAGCAGTATTTCATCACTACAAATACCCTTTTTCTACCCTTTTTTTCTAAGAGTGTTGTTTATTACCTTTACCCCAATACTTCTTACTACCCGTTTCTATCCTTATTGATGTTACTCTTAGAAAAAAAGGGTAGGAAAAGGGTAGAAAAAGGGTATTTGTAGTGATGAAATATTGCTACCCTTTTTCTACCCTTACAAATATACCCTTTCGGATCGACGCAAATATACCCTTTTCCAACCCTCTCGTCTAAAAAGGGTAGATAAAGGGTAGATGAAGGGTATACTCGGCAGCATCTACCCTCCAGCCTGGACATAGGGTTTAAAAAGAGTAGATAAAGGGTAGATGAAGGGTATAATCGGCAGCATCTACCCTCCAGCCTGGACATAGGGTTTAAAAAGAGTAGATAAAGGGTAGATGAAGGGTATAATCGGCAGCATCTACCCTCCAGCCTGGACATAGGGTTTAAAAAGGGTAGTGATGGTGCGATGTAACAATTCGACCCTTAATATACCCCTTATTTCTGAGTGTGTACGGTAGTTAGTAATCGTGACTACTTTATTTCTGTATTGTATCGCTTTGTAGTAGTAGTTATTAGTGTCCCCGTGTTGATATTCAGTCATGGGAATGTCTTATACTGAGATTCATGTGTTAGAATCAAGGTTTCCTGAAAGATGTGTTTTATTACGCATATAATTATCTTTCTATTACTTTCATTCCTTGCACTTGTTACTTTATTCAACCCTCCCTCTCCCACCTCCTTCATCATAGTTTTCAGAGTTTTCCTTTATCCATTACTCTCTCTCTCTCATATACAGCTAAAAAAAAGGATAATTTATAGTTTCACCCAACCAACGATTTTCTGATCGCCTTATGTTTTTCTGGTGTGTTTTTATGTGTTTTAAATGAATCTGCTAACCGTTTCTGTCGCAAATTTTTTTTTTTTTTTTTTTTTTTTAGGTAGATGGGTTAGTTTTTTTTTTTTTTTTTTTTTTTTTAGTTAGGTAAAGGTTAGGTTAGGTATAGATTAGGTTTAGCTATATATTTCTTTTTTTTTTTTGTCATTTTTGCACAATAAAAAAAATTAAAAAAATTGCGACAGAAACAGTTAGCAGATTCATTCAAAACACATCAAAACACACCAGAAAAACATAAGGCGCATCAGAAAATCGTTGGTTGGGTGAAACTATAAATTGACCGCCCCAAAAATCTAAATTTAGGAAAACATGCGCGCTTCCTCTCAGTGGCGTAGCATAGCTTTTTTTAGAGCCAAATCCTCCCCCTGCTGTCACTGACTATATTATGACAGGAAGAATACTGCACTCTTAATTCAGGTATTATCATAGTAACTAGTACAGGTAAACAGGCATTACTTTAGCTGGAGAAGGAATACGCTTCTTCTATTTAATTATCATAGTACATAGTCGGTAACAGAGCATCATTTAAGCATAGAGGAATACTGCGCTTCTTCTTATCGTGTATTTATCCAAGTACCATAGTATCAGTAACAGAGGTCATTTAACAGAAAGAATACTGCGCTCTTCTAATTCAGTTGTTTATCAGTACATAGATCGTAACTAGGCACATTAAGCATGATACTAAGATAACATGAAAATTGCTTGTAAAAAAAGACATAGTAAGTACATGAGGAGGGGTGTAGGAGCCGTCCCCTCCCCCCTCGCTGCTGACGTAGTAGTAAGATAACGAGCCACGCCATTCTTGCGGGGGCTAACACCCATCACAGTAAGCTCTCCTCCCTCCCCCCCCCCACTCATGGGCGCCAGCCATGTGACAGGTGGCAGTGGACACAAATCTAGATGGAGGCCAAGAATTTCAAGGGTAGCCGTGGCCTTCCCCTAGATCCGCCATTGCCCACTCATTCCTCTCACTCTCTCTCCCATTCATTCCTCTCATTCTCTCTCCCACGCCCTCCCTTTCTCTCCCTTCTTACCTTACGCTGCAGAGATATGAAGAAAAGCAACAAAATAAAGCGTTGTTGGGCCAAAAATCAGCTCCTTCCTCCTCCCGGCTGCCTGCACACACGTCCTGCCCCCTCGCCGGCTCGCTCTCGTCTGTCGCTCTTACCAGATTACTCAACTCTGCTCAACACTGCTTCCAAACACTAAACCTTTCCCTTATTTCCTTCCCACGCCCTTACCTGTTGACATTTGACCAATAATTCTTGACCAGTAATGTTATCTAAGTCTTAAATGTTAGTAATAGTGTTGGTTTAGTTTTGTAGTATTTTTTTAAAAAGTTTATATTGATAGGGTTCGTTAGTGCTTCGAAATCATTAACAACGTCGCAGAGGATTATGGGTAGGATATCATCTTTTTTTTGTTTTGTTACGTAGTTTGTGGGTTGTTAAAGGACTGGATTGCTTTGTTAGCAGTGGCGAGGCGAGGTATCTATCAATGGGGGGGGGGGGGGGGGCACTAGGCAGGCGGGGCTCAGGGGCCACTCTGATGCCACATAGAAGGGTATATTAAGGGTATATATTGAAGGCTAGAAGGGTATATTCTAAGATCAGATCAGTGGTGGGTATTAGAGCATTATACGGAATACCCCAGCCATGGCCAGTAGGGGGGCACCTGGAGGGGGGGGGGTCACCTGGAGGGGGGGGTCACCTGGAGGGGGGGGTCACCTGGAGGGGGGGGGGTCACCTGGAGGGGGGGGTCACCTGGAGGGGGGGGTCACCTGGAGGGGGGGTCACCTGGAGGGGGGGGGGTCACCTGGACGGGGTCCACCTGGAGGGTCGGGCACCTGAGGTGGTCACTGGAGGAGCACAGGATTTCTTCTGCCCCCCCCCCCCCCATTCCGTAACTACGCCACTGCTTTCCCCGTACATAACACGTGTGTTTGTCTTCCATTAGCTGGTCCTTTTGCCTGCGTCTACCTGTGCTGTGGTCATAATATTAGCGTGGTCATAATATTAGCGTGGTCATAATATTAGCGTGGTCATAATATTAGCGTGGTCATAATATTAGCGTGGTCATAATATTAGCGTGGTCATAATATTAGCGTGGTCATAATATTAGCGTGGTCATAATATTAGCGTGGTCATAATATTAGCGTGGTCATAATATTAGCGTGGTCATAATATTAGCGTGGTCATAATATATTAGCGTGGTCATAATATTAGCGTGGTCATAATATTAGCGTGGTCATAATATTAGCGTGGTCATAATATTAGCGTGGTCATAATATTAGCGCGGTCATAATATTAGCGCGGTCATAATATTAGCGTGGTCATAATATTAGCGTGGTCATAATATTAGCGTGGTCATAATATTAGCGTGGTCATAATATTAGCGTGGTCATAATATTAGCGTGGTCATAATATTAGCGTGGTCATAATATTAGCGCGGTCATAATATTAGCGCGGTCATAATATTAGCGTGGTCATAATATTAGCGTGGTCATAATATTAGCGTGGTCATAATATTAGCGTGGTCATAATATTAGCGCGGTCATAATATTAGCGCGGCTACGGAATTAATTAATCAACGTAGTAGAATGGAAGTTATTTTAGGAAGGATTTTTCACTTCAAGGAAAGTTACTAAATATGACCTGGCTTTGTAGTGTACCCTTTCATCAGCCTTTTATTAGCTACGTACTCTCTGCCTTGTAGAGTGAATGGGACGGAGAGTTAATTAGTTCAAAGCCGATTTTTCATGACATCAGACAATGCTTATGTTCCCCACACGTGCCCTTTTAATCGTGTTTAACCTCTTGAGACCCAGAACGTAATTTCCATTGTACTTTGGGTACCATTAGACGATTTTTAGTGACTATAAGCAATGTTTTATAGATACAGCTAAGTATTAATTATCCGACCTTGGGGGGACCGAAGGTAGGTTGGATAATTGGAATAGTCGGATGTTCGGATATCACAGTAACCATAAACGTAAGGACAAAATGGTATAGAACATAAAAGATGCAGCTCTTGAAGGCCGATCCAGTGGTATACGCGAAAGTAAAATTCATGCATAAATAAAGCCACAAATCAATGTTTTCTAAAAACTAAAAAAACCTAAGTAAAATAAATGGCCAAAACAAGACACAATGTGGTGGTGAAAAAAGTCGGTTGTTTGGACAAGTCGGATGTTTGGAGGTCGGATGTTGGGAATTTGGCTGTATGACCTGTTTAGTATCCTCGTCCACTAACTAATTTGGTATATTCAGTTACCTTTCGTTATTTTATGGCTAACAACACACATTTTTTTATAGCAAAGGAAAGATCTGGGCGTGAAGGAGTTAAAGGGCCTTATGGGGAGCTAATAAAGTAATAATAGATGTCATAAAGTAAAGGCGCAATAAAATAATATCTACACACTCCATCTAAAAGACTCTCAGTTCAGAAGTAAAATAAATAAATAAATAAATACATCTATGAATAAATAAATGGAACAAATGGCAAAGAAATGTAAAAGCACGAATAAATATTTAACAGTTTCTAAAAGCCTGAGATATAAAGCAAAATAAATGAATGAGTGAATGAATACGCGTAAATAAATAAATAAATAAATAAATAAATAAACAAATGTAATATCGAAAAAGTTGCGATGGTGAAATATAAAAACATGAAATCAGATAAAAGAGAAATATTAAAACAACTGTTGGTGGATAAAAGGTTGTTATGGTTGTGGTTGTGGTTGTGGTTGTGGTTGTAGTTGTTGTTGTTGTGATTGTAGTTGTGGTTAAAATTGCTATTGTGGTTAGATTGTTGTTGTGGTTATAGTTGTGGTTGTGAATGTGATTGTAGCGTTTGATTGTTGTTGTAGTTATAGTTGTAGGTGTGGTTATAGTTGTTGCAGATGTGATTGTGGTTGTAGTTGTTATAGTAGTTGTATTTGTGGTTGTGGTTGTGGTTGTAGTTGTTGTGGTTAAATTTGTTGTGGTTACAGTTGTGGTTGTGGTTGTAAGTGTTGTAGATGTGGTTATAGTTGTTGTAAATGTGATTGTGGTTGTGGTTGTTATAGTAGTTGTGGTTGTGATTGTAGTTGTGGTTAAAATTGCTATTGTGGTTAGAGTTGTTGTTGTGGTTATAGTTGTAGTTGTGGTTGTAGTTGTTGTAGTTAGTTTTAGTTGTGGTTGTTGTGGTTATAGTTGTAGTTGTGGTTGTAGTTGTTGTGGTTATAGTTGTAGTTGTGGTTGTAGTTGTTGTGGTTATAGTTGTAGTTGTGGTTATAGTTGTAGTTGTGGTTGTTGTGGTTATAGTTGTAGTTGTGGTTGTAGTTGTTGTGGTTATAGTTGTAGTTGTGGTTGTAGTTGTTGTGGTTATAGTTGTAGTTGTGGTTGTAGTTGTTGTGGTTATAGTTGTGGTTGTGGTTGAGGTTAAAGCTGTGGTTATAGTTGTGGTTGTGAATGTGATTGTAGCGTTTGATTGTTCTTGTAGTTGTTGTAGATGTGGTTAAAGTTGTTGTGGTTATAGTTAGTTGTTGTGGTTGTTGTAGTAGTTGTAGTTAAGGTTATAGTCGTGGTTGTTATTGTAGTAGTTGTAATATTGTGTTGTAATTCCTGTATCTACTAGTTTATTAATTTTTCTATAAGCTCTATATATTTAGAAATTCCAGAAGAGACAAAAAAATGAGACGAGAAAAATTATTCTGTTACATAATAATTTCAATCAACATTTTCAGTCTCCCCTTTTTTACATAAATTTTCAAACTGTAATAACGCCAAAATTGATATTATGAGGGATTATGGGGGACTAGGGGGGCTGAATGGGGGGCTGCGTGCCTTCAAAAGAGGGACTGAAAGTGGGCTTGCCGGATCCACAGCGAAAAGGACAAAATTGATATCATGAGGGATTATGAGGGGCTAGGGGGGCTTTAGGGGGGGCTGCGCGCCTTCAAAAGAGGGACTGAGAGGGGGCTTGCCGGATCCACAGCGAAAAGGACAAAAAAATAAAAAATAAAATAAAAAGGAGTAAAAAATATCAGAGTTGAGATTTTTCCTTTAGTGAAAATGGAGTTTGTTTTTAGTTTTGATTAAATTGTTATTTGCTGTATATGTGTGTGTGTGTGTGTGTGTGTGTGTGTGTGTGTGTGTGTGTTGTGTGTGTGTGTGTGTGTGTGTGTGTGTGTGTGTGTGTGTGTGTGTGTGTGTGTGTGTGTGTGTGTGTGTGGGAGGGTGCGTGTGTGTGTGTGTGTTCTTACGTAATTGAATGTTTACATAATTGAATCATGTTTGTGGTATCTCATGTTTCCTAACTTTCCTTTAGTGATTTTATAATATTTATCCATTAAAAGTGTAACTACTGCTGCCACATTGTTTTTACGAGCAAAATCCTGCCCCTTGGCTTTCCTGATTTGATCCCAGAAGGGAATCACAGTTCTCTAAAATTTCAGCTGATCTCATATACCATATATCATAAGCTCATTTAAGCTGGCCCTTTAGATAGAATGATTATGCCAGGAGAAGGAATACTACAGTTCTTCTAAATTTCAGCTGTATTTCATCATAGTTAACCATATTATCAGGTAAACAGGCATCATTTTAAGCATGAGACCTTAAGATAGAATGGATATATGCCAGGAGAAAGGAATACTACGGTTCTTCTAAATTTCAGCTGTATTTCATCACAGCTAACCATATTATCAGGTAAACAGGCATCATTTTAAGCATGAGACCTTAAGATAGAATGGAATTTTCGCCTCGTTAAAAAAGCAGACTATCGATCTCCCGGTATTAGCATCGTCTGACTGTCATCTCAAACACGCCTGGCATCGCTCAATCCAACTTTTAGGCACATATAGGCACATTAGGCACATATACGAAAACAAACAGACTTCTCATCACCTTACTTCCCCTCCCCACACATCACACACAACCCACACACACACCCACACCCCACACACAACCCACACACACCCCACTTACCCACCAATCCACCCGCACTCCCCACTCCCCCACCCTTACCCCTCCCACCACACTCACACACCCACACCACCCCACACCCACAAGCATACTCACCGTTTTATAGAACATACACTGCTGTCTGTCCCCATCCTCCCAGGAAAATAAACACACTCTTAAACTCCCCCCCCCCACACACACACCCTACCCCCCCACCACACACATACACACGCACCCTCCCACACACACACACACACATACACACGCACCCTCCCACACACACACACACACACACACATACACACGCACCCTCCCACACACACACACACACACACATACACACGCACCCTCCCACACACACACACACACACACACACACACACACACACACACACACACACACACACATACAGCAAATAACAATTTAATCAAAACTAAAAACAAACTCCATTTTCACTAAAGGAAAAATCTCAACTCTGATATTTTTTCCTCCT
>JACEEZ010024544.1:232500-235000 GCA_016584305.1 Chionoecetes opilio
ACAAAATATTACTAACTGTATTCCTCAAAGCAGGGAAATGTTAACTAACGTAGAGACGGGAACATATTGCAATAGGATAAAATATGGAATGTAATACAAATAGAAAGAGGAAAAAAATATTATGATCAAGTAAATCAATGAAAATATAAAAAGTTCCAATAAATGAAAATATAAAAAGTTCCAATAAATGAAAATATAAAAAGTTCCAATAAATGAAAATATAAAAGTTCCAATAAATGAAAATATAGAAACACAAATTTTTGGAGTGAATAAATGCACTTAGGGTCTTTTAGTGAACTTATGGAGTATTTTTTAACCCTTGGCCAGTCCTTTGAGATGTATACAAATAAAAATCTAAAAAAAATGCCGTTACTAAAATTTTTTGCGATACTGAGTTAAATATTTTTTTTGTTTTTTTGTGATTTTCTAGTTTGGGTGTTGGAAAAAATAGGAATAAATTGCATGATAAACAAACAGTGGATAGACAGTATTTAGCAAACTTAATTTTCCACACTAAGATTGAACTAAGGCTTGGACTGAAAAATGTAATGTTATCATGTAAACTGAAATGCTTAAAATAAATTCTCTCTCTCTCTCTCTCTCTCTCTCTCTCTCTCTCTCTCTCTCTCTCTCTCTCTCTGTCTCTTGCAACGTATATAGAGAAAAAATTGATGTTAACGAATTATACATTGCTTTAACTCTACTAAATCTGGTGTCTATAAATATGAGAATAACGAAACAAATAATGATAAGTCTGAGATATTTATTCATAACCTTAATAACTCAAGTGAAATTAATATAAACACGTAGGCCTACATGAGATTTAAATACATATAAGTTGCATCGTCACAACCTAGTAAGTTTAGTCAGTAAGTTAAGTAAGTAAGTAAGTAAGTAAGTTTATTGCCATTACAACGTCACCCAAGATAATTGAATATATAAAACCTAACCTGGCAACCTAAACCTAACCTGGCAACCTAAACCTAACCTGGCAACCTAAACCTAACCTGGCAACCTAAACCTAACCTGGCAACCTAGCAATCATGAAAATAACAAAACACACAGGAAGACAAAAAAGTTGAAAATAACCCAAAAACCAAAAATCTTCGACCCAACACCTGACAAAATCACAAAATTGACACAAATAAACAAACAAACAAACAAACACATTATCTATCAAGAGACAAAAAAAGTGTTGGGGGGGAGGAAGGAAAGGGAGAGAGGGGAAAAAGGGAGGAGAAAGGAAAGGGAGAGGGGAAAGAGAGGGGAAGGAAGAGGAAGGAAAGGGAGAAAAGGGAGGAGAAAGGAAAGGGAGAGAGGGGAAAGAGAAGGGAAGGAGAGGGGAAGGTAAGGGAGAGAGGGGAAATAGAGGGGAAATAGAGGGGAAAAAGGGAAGAGGAAGGTAAGGGAGAGGGGAAAGAGAGGGGAAAGAGAGGGAAGGAAAGAGAAGGGAAAGAGAGGGGAAGCTAAGGGAAATAAGGGGAAAAAATAGGACGAGGAGTTGCCAAAATCTAGGCTGTCCAAAAAACGTGGCTGAGTGGCTGAAATACCGAGACCAAGATCGATACCCAGACCGTCTCGAGGAGTTCAATTCACCCTGAGTAAGAACAAGTTAAGATAAGTCACCTGAGAGTTAGCTTAATATTAAAGCGAATACCTGTGCCCCCAGCCCCCCAGCCCCCCCCTCCAGTAAACCCTGACTGACCTAATCATAATAACTTACATCTCATTAAAGTAAAAGTAAGGATTAAATAAAAGTAGTAAATAGTAGTAAGGAGTAGCAAAGGAGTAAATTAAAGTAGTAAATAGTAGTAAAGGAGTAAATTAAAGTAGTAAATAGTAGTAAAGGAATAAATTAAAGTAGTAAATAGTAGTAAAGGAGTAAATTAAAGTAGTAAATAGTAGTATAGGAGTAAATTAAAGTAGTAAATAGTAGTAAAGGAATAAATTAAAGTAGTAAATAGTAGTAAAGGAGTAAATTAAAGTAGTAAATAGTAGTAAAGGAATAAATTAAAGTAGTAAATAGTAGTAAAGGAGTAAATTAAAGTAGTAAATAGTAGTAAGTAGTAGTAAAGGAGTAAATTAAAGTTGTAAATAGTAGTAAGTAGTGGCAAAGGAGTAAATTAAAGTAGTAAATAGTAGTAAAGGAGTAAATTAAAGTAGTAAATAGTAGTAAGGAGTAGTAAAGGAGTAAATTAAAGTAGTAAATAGTAGTAAGGAGTAGTAAAGGAGTAAATTAAAGTAGTAAATAGTAGTAAATATTAGTAAAGGAGTAAATTAAAGTAGTAAATAGTAGCAAAGGAGTAAATTAAAGACTCAAGTATAAAGGATAAAAAAAGTTACATAAAGGACATTTTTTTGTGTGATTAATTAAAAGAAAAGTTTTGATGTTTAGTCATGATTAAAAATTTTATAATGACTGTTTATAATAATGATAATATTGATGCAAGTGGTGATAGCAATGATGCAAGGATTGTTTCTCAATGATTTTCTAGCCTCA
>JACEEZ010024544.1:237500-240000 GCA_016584305.1 Chionoecetes opilio
TGGGGTTGCTAGAAGGGACAGAACGTTTGTTGGGCTGGTGGATTTGAGTTTTTTGAGTTTTTTCTTTGTTTTGTATACATAAATAAACATATGGAGTCAACTTAAATTTTGGGTTTCTACTTAGAAGTGTGTGTGTGTGTGTGTGTGTGTGTGTGTGTGTGTGTGTGTGTGTGTGTGTGTGTGTGTGTGTGTGTGTGTGTGTGTGTGTGTGTGTGTGTGACTCATGGGTGTGAGAGATGACCAATGAGGCGGCATGATGGAAGGAAGCCAAGGGGAGGGGTGAAGGGAGGGGTGAAGGGGAGGGGAAGATTTTGCTTTCAGGCGACTTAGTGGGGGCGTGTGTTGAGGGGAAGGATGAGGGGGGGAGGAGGTATTTTCTGAGGTAGGAGAGGGGCGAGTCATGGCGTGGGGGGGCGGGGGGGTTGCCTGGAGGGGGTGAGGGCAGTCCGGCAGAGCCAACAAGGAAGGACAGGACAGGGGGGGCGGCGCGCCACAGTGACGCTAGGGTGGCGAGGGAGGGGGGGTGCTGAGTCATGTGTGTGGGGGCGGTGTGGGGGCGTACCTGCTAGGGCGGGTGTGGGCGGTGCTGATGAGGGCGTGGGAGGTGGTGGTGGTGGTGGAGGTGGGCAAGGAGGCGACACTCAGTACACGGGTGACCGTACCGGATACACAGAAAGCGTATTACCCCAGTGAGCCGGGGCCGGCGCTACAGCGGGCGGGGCCGGGGTGCGGGGCGGGGCAGGCAGCACCGCCCCGTGCCCTGGGGACCGCCAGGGGCGCGGCGCGGGCGCGCTGTTCCGGCGGGCGTGCGCCGCGCCCCGCTTCACTGCGCCGCTGCGGGCGCGGCGAGACAGGCTCTAGTATCACACAGGCATGGTGTTTAGAGAACACTTTAGTATCATAATAGTAAAATATCATCCGTCCCTTGTTCCTAGCAAAGTGAAACAACGCTACGACGCACTCGAACACGACACTGGACACAGCGGCCCCACCTCCGTCCCCCTTGTTACTGGCGTGTGTGTGTGTGTGTGTGTGTGTGTGTGTGTGTGTGTGTATGTGTGTGTGTATGTGTGTGTGGTGGTGGTGGTGGCGGCTATGGTATGGGGGCGAGGTGGGGGGGTAGGGGGCAGGGGCAGACGTCCCCCCTGCCCCCCCACCCAGGGTCAGGATTCCCTGCCCCCATTATTGCCGAGGGCGCCACCGCCACACCGCGCGGCGCCCATACGCGGGGCACCAAGACTCCCTCCTTCGGGGCGACAACCCGCCCAGGCGACGGCTGCGCGGCGCTGCTGCGCGGCGGCGCGGCGAGAAGACCGCGCCCTGTGACTCGCCAAGCCATGAAGCAATGGCCGCGCCTCGCGCTGGCCGGGCTGCCGCGCTGCCAGGCCGAGGTCAAGGTGACAACACAGACAAGCTCCAGGAATCAAGGCAAGCCAAGCCTCGGGTCACGCCGCGATGGACTCTTGAAGGGAGGTCTGGGTGGTGGCTCTCACGGCTCCCAGTCCACTCCAGTCCGCTGCTGCGTCAGGACTTGTACACTCACCCTTGCAATCAGCAGCACGGGCGTCTCCCTCTGTGGGCGTGATCGCTCCTCCAAGGACACCCTCAGGCCGAGTGGTCGCCGCTGACTGTGACTCAAGTCTTATTGGCCTCGCGATCCTGTGGGCTGAGTTCAGCAGCCTCACGCGGGGTTCAGCAGCAGCAATATCATCATGGCAACAGCAGCAGCAGCGGCAGCAGCAGCAGCAACAGTATCAATAATAGGAGCAGCATCGGCAGCAGCAGGAGGCCTCCGGCTCGAGTGCGAGAAATGAAAGAAACAGCCTCAGAACTCTCTCGCAGCCGAGCGGTGGGCCTCCGTGCCTCGCCGTGCCCCGCCGTGCCCCGCGAGGCCGCCGCCCTGGTGCCGGGGCTCTCCTCCCCTCCTGCTTCTTGCTTGCGAGAATTAATAAGCAATTTTTAGTGATATTATGCATTTTTATTTTCTTCAATATTGCACACTAAACTTTTCAATCTCAACATATTTTTTTTACATTTTAATCTCTACATACAAAGGCATTGAAGAGGTTTTTTTTTTATATCTTTTTTTTTTTGGTTTTCGTGTGGAACCTAATGATGGAGGTGAGTCGTTAACGAAGTAATGGATAACAGGTTACTGTAGACTCTTCTTCAGGGCAACAAAACACAACAAGTAGGTCATGACATGAGGCTAATCTATATCAACATCTTCCTCCACGATAAACCTCTCAAACAAACCTCTAACAAACACATCAAGTAGTCTCTCAGAAAAATAAAATTTCCATAAGTGAACGCAGGGAACTGGGTGTCTTGGCGGCGATGATGAGAAGCTTGTAGGGGAGGGGCGGCGAGGCGTGGGGCGGCGACCACACACACACACATACAGACACGGCGGCCAGGCTGGGAGGCGCAAGTGGGGTTGGGAGGTTCAAGGTCAACCCAGGTCAACCCCCAACCTCGTCCCAGCGCACCTGACGCCGAC
>JACEEZ010024544.1:247500-252500 GCA_016584305.1 Chionoecetes opilio
TCTGTCTGTCTGTCTGTCTGTCTGTCTGTCTGTCTGTCTATTTTTCTGTCTATATGTCTGTCTGTCTTTTTTATTCCTTCCATCAGTCTGTCTTTGTCTTTCTGTCTGTCTGTACATGCCTCTCTCTCTCTCTCTCTCTCTCTCTCTCTCTCTCTCTCTCTCTCTCTCTCTCTCTCTCTCCTCTCTCTCTCTCTCTCTCTCTCTCTCTCTCTCTCTCTCTCTCTCTCTCTCTCTCTCTCTCTCTCTCTCTCTTTCATCATTGGAAGTAGCGGAGTTCAACTTATCTCTATTAGTCCCGCGAGTGTTAGGCCGGGAGCCGTAGTGCTATTAGCCTGAGAGCGCCAACCCTTGATTTTACCCTAAAGAACAACACTTTCAGGAACTCTAAAACACCCTAACTTTACTTTTTCTGCCTTTTTCTATCTGTCTGTCTGTTTGTCTCCGTCTATCTGTCTGTCTGTTTGTCTCCGTCTATCTATCTGTCTGTTTGTCTCCGTCTATCTGTCTGTCTGTTTGTCTCCGTCTATCTATCTGTCTGTTTGTCTCCGTCTATCTGTCTGTCTGTTTGTCTCCGTCTATCTATCTGTCTGTTTGTCTCCGTCTATCTGTCTGTCTGTTTGTCTCCCTCTATCGTCTGTCTGTTTGTCTCCGCTATCTGTCTGTCTGTTTTTCTGTCTATCTGTCTGTCTGTTTGTCTCCGTCTATCTATCTGTCTGTTTGTCTCCGTCTATCTATCTGTCTGTGTCTGTCTGTATGTCTGTCTGTTGTGTCTGTCTTTCTATATCTGTCTGTTTTTCCGTCTATCTGTCTGTCTGTTTGTCTCCGTCTATCTATCTGTCTGTTTGTCTCCGTCTATCTATCTGTCTGTTTGTCTCCGTCTATCTATCTGTCTGTTTGTCTCCGTCTATCTATCTGTCTGTTTGTCTCCGTCTATCTATCTGTCTGTTTGTCTCCGTTATCTATCTGTCTGTTTGTCTCCGTCTAAACTGTCCTGTCTGTTGTCTCCGTCTATCTGTCTGTCTGTTTGTCTCCGTCTATCTATCTGTCTGTTTGTCTCCGTCTATCTATCTGTCTGTTTGTCTCCGTCTATCTATCTGTCTGTTTGTCTCCGTCTATCTGTCTGTCTGTTTGTCTCCGTCTATCTGTCTGTCTGTTTGTCTCCGTCTATCTATCTGTCTGTTTGTCTCCGTCTATCTGTCTGTCTGTTTGTCTCCGTCTATCTGTCTGTCTGTTTGTCTCCGTCTATCTGTCTGTCTGTTTGTCTCCGTCTATCTATCTGTCTGTTTGTCTCCGTCTATCTGTCTGTCTGTTTGTCTCCGTCTATCTATCTGTCTGTTTGTCTCCGTCTATCTGTCTGTCTGTTTGTCTCCGTCTATCTGTCTGTCTGTTTGTCTCCGTCTATCTGTCTGTCTGTTGTCTCGTCTATCTGTCCCGTCTGTTTGTCTCCGTCTATCTGTCTGTCTGTTGTCTCCGTCTATATGTCTGTCTGTTTGTCTCGTCTATCTATCTGTCTGTTTGTCTCCGTCTATCTGTTGTCTGTTTGTCTCCGTCTATCTATCTGTCTGTTTGTCTCCGTCTATCTATCTGTCTGTTGTCTCCGTCTATCCTAGCTGTCTGTTTGTCTCCGTCTATCTGTCTGTCTGTTTGTCTCCGTCTATCTATCTGTCTGTTGTCTCGTCTATATGTCTGTTTGTTTCTGTTTCTCGTCTATCTTCTGTCTGTTTGTCTCCGTCTATCTGTCTGTCTGTTGTCTCCGTCTATCTGTCTGTCTGTTTGTCTCCGTCTATGCTGTTGTCTGTATTGTTTTCCGTCTATCTATCTGTCTGTTTGTCTCCGTCTATCTATCTGTCTGTTTGTCTCCGTCTATCTGTCTGTCTGTTTGTCTCCGTCTATCTATCTGTCTGTGTCTGTCTGTATGTCTGTCTGTGTCTGTGTCTGTGTTTGTCTTTCTGCATCTGTCTGTTTTTCTGTCTATTCTGTTTATATTCAGCCTTTAAATTATGAAAACTATTGGATTTTTTTTTTCAATAAAGAAAATATATATTGTTTTATGTCTATTTTGTTTCTGTCATGAACGTAAATTAGTTGTTTTGTTTTAGCCTCAAGAACTTACTTTAATGACCTCTAGACGATCCTATCTTAACTTATTATACAGTCACTCTTTAACCCCTTCACGCCCAAATCTTTCCTTGGCCATATAAAATTGTCTGTTATCGAGCCATAAAATTACGAAAAGTGACTGAATATACCAAATTAGTTAGTCGACAAGGATACTAAACAGGTCATAGCTATAAATATTGCTTATAGTCACTCAAAATCGTCTAATGGTACCCAAATTACAATGGAAATTACGTTCTGGGCCTCAAGGGGTTAAATGATGAAAACTAAAACCTATATCTGTAATGAAGAAAATTTCGTGTTGTTTTTTAGTAAATGTTTTTTTCTCGTGAATATTGGTTCATATATTTTGTGTTGAGTTAGTTTTGTATAGATAGGCATAAAAAAAAGGGTAAAATGTTGATAATATCTTTGAATGTATTGTTCTTGATACGGTTTTGTAGAGGTGAGTGAAGGTTTTTTGGTATAAATTAATAGTTGTTGTTTTTATAAGTATAAGTGTGTGTGTGTGTGTGTGTGTACTACTACTACTACTACTACTACTACTACTACTATACTACTACTACTACTACTACTATACTACTACTACTACAACTTCTACTACAACTTCTACTACAACTACACGAAAACAAACAGACTTCTCATCACCTTACTTCCCCTCCCCACACACCACACACACAACCCACACACACCCACCCACTTACCCACCAATCCACCCACACTCCCCACTCCCCCACCCTTCCCCCTCCCACCACACACACAGACACACACAACACCACACTCACACACACACACACACACACACACACACCCACACACCCACAAGCACACTCACCGTTTTAAAGAACATACACTGTTGTCTGTCCTCGTCCTCCCAAGAAAATACACACTCTTAAACTCCCCCCCCCCACACACACACCCCTTCCCCTACCCTACACACACACCACACCCCTTCCCCCTACCCCCCACACACACACACACAGACCCACAACCCCCCTACCCCCATACAACCCCCCCACACACAAACAAACCCCTACCCACCCACACACCCACATACAGACCCCCCACACACCCACACACCCAAACACCCACAAACAAACCCCTACCCACACACACACCCACACCCACACAACCCCCCACACACATACACACACACACAAGTTTTACGTAAGTCCAACACACTCACCGTTTTATAGAACATACACTGCTGTCTGTCCCCATCCTCCCAAGAAAACAAACACACTCTTAAACTTCCCCCCCCCCACACACCCACACCCACTCCCACATCCTTACTAACAAACAAAGAACTACCATTATCTATAGAGAATCATAACACAACTAACTTCTAACATCTGTAATCACCCCTTTTGAACTGTCTTTCCCTTACTAACACAACTAACACGCCCTTCCTAACATTAACACCACAAAAAACTAGTATTTCCTGTATCCTAACCATACTAACATCTCCCTTCTCCTAACTGTCTGTCCCCTACTAACACATCCCCCCACAACCACAATCTCTCTCTCTCTCTTCTCTCTCTCTCTCTCTCTCTCTCTCTCTCTCTCTCTCTCTCTCGCTCGCTCGCTCGCTCTCTCTCTCTCTCTCTCTCTCTCTCTCTCTCTCTCTCTCTCTCTCTCTCTCTCTCTCTCTCTCTCTCTCTCTCTCTCTCTCTCTCTCTCTCTCTCTCTCTCTCTCAAGAAATTACATAGTTACATAAACAAACACTCACCGTTTTATAGAACATACACTGCTGTCTGTCCTCGTCTTCTCCGTCCGGACAGTCGATGAAGCCGTCACACAGAACGTGGTCGTCGATACACCGGTAGCGCCCCATCCGGTCCGGCGAGGGGCAAGGGAACCGCTCCATCTGATCCTCTGCGCGGGACAGTCTGTAGGGGGGCCGAGGAGGGAGGGGAGGGGGCTGTTAGTGGTGTTAGTAGGGGACAGACAGTTAGGAGAAGGGGGTATGGGAGATGTTAGTATGGCTAGGCAATTAAGGCTACAGGAAATACTAGTTTTTTGTGGTGTTAATGTTGTGGTGATAGTTGTGTTAGTAAGGGAAACAGTTCTAAAGGGGTGATTACAGATGTTAGAAGTTAGTTGTGTTATGATTCTCTATAGATAATGGTAGTTCTTTGTTTGTTAGGATGTGAGAGTCTGCAGGGAAGCGAAGGAAGGAAGGAAGGAAGGAAGGAAGGAAGGAAGGGAGGGGGAAGTGGTTAGTGGTTAGTGGTGTTAGTAAGAGATAGAAAGTTAGGATAGCAAGGGAAGAGTGGCTAGGGAAGATGTTAGTAATGGTTTGTCTATAGGAAATGGTAGTCTGCTAGTGGTGTTAATAAGGCAAAGGGAGTTAGAAAGGGTAGTTATTGTTGTTGTTAATGGTGTTAGAGGTTAGAAAAGGTGTCAATGGAAGATGTTAGTTTGATGGGTCTAGGAAATGTGAGATTTTTTGTGCTGTTAATAAATGTTGAAGTTAAGAAGGGAGTGTTAGTGGTGTTAGTAAGGCAAAGAGAGTTAGGATAGCAAGGGAAGGGGGACTATGGAAGATGTTAGTAGTGCTTGAGCTATAGTAAATGGTAGTTGCTATTTTTTGTTAGCATTTGGTATAAGTTGTTAGTGAGGACAATGGCTAATGGCAGTACAGAGATAGAGATAGATAGATATAATTAAATAGATAGATAATTAAAAGGCGATAAATAGACCTACAGACAGAGAAATAGACAGAAACACACACACAAATAGACAGACAGGCTAAGAAATAAGAGAAAATACATACAAGATATCAACAGAAATGCTAGGATTGAAAACAACAACATTAAGAGACAGACAAAGACGCAGAATAGAGGTACGGTAATGAAGACAGACAGGCAGACAGACAGAC
>JACEEZ010024545.1:0-20000 GCA_016584305.1 Chionoecetes opilio
TTTTTTTTTCCCCCCCCCCCCCCCGGGGGTTTTTTTTTTTTTTTTTTTTTTTTTTTTTTTTTTTTTTTAAAAAAAAAATTGGGGTTAAAAATCCCAAGGGTGATAATGGGTTTTGGGGGGTGAGGGGAATGGGGGGGTTGGGGGGCGTTAATACTACATTTCTACATCCAGATTTCGGGAAAGCAAAAGGGGGCTATCTGGAGCCCTATGCTCCAAAAAGGCCCCCGGGGAAGGGCGGCTTTTTGGGGGCTAGTACTACATATAATAACCCCAAAGGTGCCTGTCGTGTGCTACTTTCTTAGGGGCAATTTACACAAAATATAATGCCTAAAAACTAAAACTAACTTTTCAAATGCACACAAGTGTTTGTTGGGCACTTTTGCGTCACTAGGTCCGTATCACTAGCCCCAACGGGTGGGCTTTGACTCTCCACCGATTGGCCCCAACTTTAACCCTTTGTGTGTTCATTCCTGGATGTGAGGGACAGCGGCCGTAAAAATGTTCCCATCCTGGAGCGGGGCCCCCACAAGTGCGTTGGTGCTGCCTGGCACAAACGGGGCCCCTCCACTGCATCACCCCGGGTAACACCGTTCTCGTGCTTGCGTGGCGACTCTCGGAGGCTGCGTAACCCACAGGTGTGGCACTCCCTGCCCTGTCCCTTGTGGAATACCCAAGCGCCCCGACTCCCCCGGGGTTCCATGATTCGAGAGGCTCCCGGCTCGAACTGGGCTGGTGGGGCTGGGGGGGCTGGGGGGTCTGCGTATCCACCAGTCGCGGGTCGACCTGGATGCTGTCCGCCTCCGGTGTGCGAGACGGCCACACATCCGGAAATGGGGCGTACTCTAAGTGGGCCCGTACTTAGTGGCCATAACCCCTTAAGAGCACTTTAAAAGGAACACTTAGATAAACTAGTTTATAAATGATTCAAACGGGATTCACCAGGGTAGGTCTGTTCACCAAGTTTTATTTTTTTTATAGGAAAGTTTATGAGAGGGCAGAAAATGATAAGGATTATGAAAATTATCTGGACTTTAGTAAGGCTTTTTGAAAAAGTACCACACAGGACTCTTAAAAAAGGTTTTAGGGCTCAGGGTAGGATGGTATTTCTTCATTGGTCGAGCTTGGTTAAGAATAGGCAAAAGGGTTAAAATTAAAGGGTTTCCCAAAAATCTGAAGGGGGACGGGTGACAATGGATTTTCCAAAGGGTCTTTTTTGGCCCTTTTCTATTTTTGTTTTACATCAACGCCCTTGGGATAAGGGGATTAGCAGTGATATCAGAAAGTTTGCTGATGTTACTAATTAGGTAGGATTATTGGATCACAGTCTGACGAAAACAATTGCGGGAGACTTAGAAAACTTAACGATCATCAGATGGCGAGGGAATTTGATATTGAAAAATGTAGCGTTATGATGTTGATAAAAAAACCCTGGAAATAGATACACTAAGAAATGTATCGCGAAAAGATCAAAAGGTGAAAAAGATCTTGGAGTGAGGGTGACCCAACCCCCGACCTAGGAAACAATGTTTTGAGCCAGAAATAGGCTAATAGAGTATTAGATTCTTACCGAAGCGTTAAAATAAAGTGCGAAGTTATTCTAAAGCTTTATCGGGCTCTAGTCGGCCTCACCTAGACTATGCATTCATTTTGGTCTCCATATTCAGGAGGGTTAGTGTTTTTAAAAAAAGTCAGAAAAGTGTTGTTTTGTTAATTAGCAGTTAAAATGTTGGGCTCGCTGTTTCGAGCTAGCTTCAACGAGCTCCCCCCTAGGTTTCGGGAGCCCACCCGGCAGAGTTAGTCCGGCTCATCTGTCTGTTCTGCCTTTCACAATAAAGACTTCCCACTAAATTTTTCCCCTGTGTCCTAGCCAGTCAGGAAGAATAACACATGGCGCTGCGGAAGGATCCCGTCGTCTTCCTTCACCCTGACGGGGTGTTGGGCGGATAGCCTTTCTGGGGCAGAAAATCCCAAACAGGGGAACGGGACAACTGGCGAATCTGATAGTCCCGCGACAGCGCTCTGGGCCCAGCGTGGGAACGTATGGGGGCTATGTTGGGCCTTACGGGCCCCCGGGTGGCTCTGGCGCGGCCCCTGATCACCCCCCTGCCCCCAAATGTCCCCAGCAAGGCTGCCTGGCCCCGCTACACCAGCACCATTCCTGCCCATCGGCTTCCCTAGTGACTTCGCCCCCGGGAAGATAAAATTCGACCCGGTATATGTTGTTGACCCGCGCCGACACCTACCCCCCGAAACACGAGCCATCCTGCTGACCCTTTTGGGCGAAGATTGGACTGGGGTGACAGTACGCTCTTCCAGTAGCTGGGCCCCACTCTTGCAAAGGAGGTCGTAAGGGCAATGGAGGCGCTCTCAGGACGCAAAGGAATTCTTGGGGGATCGGCGCGATTTTCTACTCCCGGTCAGGGGGAAGGGAGACCTTCGACACTTCCTTTGCTCCTTAAAGGGAAAATAGCCTCCTTTTGTGATTTCTGTCAAATTGCTTCGACCCCCAACTTCGAGACCGCGGGGTGTGTGGTGCCGAGACGATGAGGCATAAAAAAAAATCGGGGAAAAAAAAGGTTTGACGTTTAACAACGCGTTGATGTCTGTCGAGCGTCAGAAGTGGCCGGGAAAATACTCACTGTGTTTCGAAGTGGGCGATAGGCAAGTACTGCGTACCGGCGACAGAGGACCAAACCCGCGAGTATGGTGCAACGGGGGACATTAAATCAAAAGTGTACGCGGGTGGTTACGACCCCATAAAAACTCTCTGCCGCCCGGGCTATCGGTGCAAACCTGCCGGTTGTGGTGAATCAGGGCACTTCCAATCAGTGTGGGGACGTTTTGACGTGGATGTATCGGCGCCTCCACAGAAGTACCCAGAGATTTTATCAGTGCCGCTACCTCGAGAGGGGGGGAACGTCCCCATCGTCAATGAAAAGCGACAAGTGAGAAAAACCCATTCCCGATGCCTACATAAGGGCTGGCTGCACGCCCCCACCTCCGTTCTGTGCGGTGACTCACCCGGCAGGCGTCGCTAACGCCCGCTGTACCCCCGACCAGGACAGAGACTACGTTATGGGCAGCAGCGGGCTCTTCGTTTAGGAATCCATTGATAACTTCTTCCTGCCCCCCTCGTTCTCTGTTGGGGGCAACCCACTGGGTGTAAGGGTCAGTTGGTTGCTCACTGGAATTGGGGGTCACCGCACTGAAACAGCCGTCCCGTAATTGACAACTTGTCGGGAAATCTGATTAGCTGTTTCACTTTTCACGCTGGGGATCGTACCTGCTGCTTTCCAGGGAAAATTTTTTCAGTTGTATCTGACCCAAAAGGGGACTCCAGTATATGTGCCTCAACACTGTTCGGGGGACCAAACGAAGGATGTAAATCACGATTACCCTCGTTACCACATGGACCCACCTGATCCGTCAAGGGGGTTGGGGCCCGCGCACGGGGGTCAAACCCAGGCATTTTTTCCCGCGTGTTTAGTGGCGAATCAAGCTGCGCAAAATGCTGGTACCCAATGGTGATAAAACTTACGTCTGACGCGGACCTTTTTGCATCCCACCGCCAGACCGCGCCCTACGCTGGGAGACACATCAAAACAACTCGATGACCTCCTTCCCAAAACATATAATCGGGGCCCCCGTCGACTACCCTACGGATTGGGTCACCCCAGGTCCTTGCCAAAAAAATCCCGGGTATCAGAATGTGCTGGACTTAACCACTGAAAAAATGGGTGCGGCTCCGACAAAACCCCCATGCTTCCACCAACGTTGCGGTCGCTGATATCGCGCGGGGTCCGCCCCCGGGATGCCACAATGGACCCCCCATGGGGTACACCAGATCGCGATTGCTCCTGAAAGCCAGGCCTAACTGCTTCATTACCCGTGGGGCAGATTTAAAATTTAAACCGGGTCATGGGGTTGGTGTCCTCCGGGATGAATCAACCGCAGAGGAACTCGCTCTGGGACATACCCTACACCATCAAAGTTGTCGACGACATCCTCGCTTTTCACGACACATTTCGGGGACACCCCCAACACGTGCTGACATCATGCGAAGATCGACGAGGCCGGGAAAACACTTTAACCCCCAAGAAGTTTTTCTTCGCGAGGAAAAAGTAAATACTGTGGGGGTTTCCCGGGGCACCGGAAAAGGGTACTCATCGAAAGATCAAAAGGGCACCGCCATCAAGAATTTTTCCCCGCCTGGGAACATCACTGATTTACGTCGTTTTATGGGTTTTTTTCAAACCATTGGGGAGCTTCTCCAGAATCGCCGCCGCGCCCAACCGCTTCGAGATCTTCGAGCAAACCCCTATTTGGGGATGGACCGAACACCCCGAGGGAGCATTCCCCCGAATAAAGGGGTGCTTAACCCGCCATCTGGCTTCTTCGATCCAAAACTGCCGACTGACTGCAGACGGATGCGCCAGGACGCGAGGGTTTTGGGGTTCGTGCTAATGCAGAAACACGGACTTCTGGCGTATGGTTAGTGTGGTTCACTTTCCTCACCGATACAGAGGTCGGTAGCTGAATTGAGCTGGGGTGGCTGCTTGCGTATGGGCATGTCGAAGTGCCGGATATTCCTAGGGTTTGCCCCCTTTTGATCTGGTAGTGGAACCGGCCCGTTGGTGCCCATTTTGAACCATAAGCTTCTGTCAGAGATGAAAACCGCGGCTGGGGGGTATCGTGAGAAGTTAATCCTGTACAGTTTTACAGCCAGTTGCAGAAAGGGACGGGGCACCAAAAACCCAGACGCCTTTTACGTCACCGGTCTGTGACCGGACCAATCCTGCACAGCGTAGTGAAATCAGATCCTTGCCGGGCCTTAAATTTCGGCTTTGGAGGCGTCCCGTCAGCAAAAATGGCTTTTACTCGCCCCAGTGGTGACCCAGGGTTGGAAAAGGTATGGCTCTGCTTCCGTGATCCCGATACTCTTCTCTTTAAAAAATCCATCCTACAGGGGGGCCCGGGAAAATCGCCTTCACTTCACTATCATCCGGCCTTATTGGGGAGTCCGGGATCTACTGTCATTGATGATGACATGATCGTTCGGGGGGAGACTAGTCATCCCGACCAGCCCACCAAAGGAAATTCTCGGCCGCTTGCACGAAGGGCACCAAGGGATTGACGAACGAAGCGCCGAGCACGTCAAACAGTTTACTGGCCTGGATTGATAACGACATCGCCAACACCGTGTCTGCCTGTCCCCGTTCCGTATTTTCTACCCAGCCACGCCCAAGCCGCTGTGGATGACGACCGCCGCCCCTCGAGTGTTCGAGTCGGGGTCGGCCGACTACTTCCTTTAGCGGGGGAGAACTATTTGGTATATGTGGATCGGGTCTCCGGCTGGCCATTGTAAAGCGTTCCCAGAACTGCCTCTGCTGACCATCTATCCGTGAGTTACGCCACCTCTTCGGGTGACGGGGTTCCACTATCTGCGGCTGACGGGGGGCCGCAGTTTGCGTCATCAACATGGCAGGTTTTTGTTCGCTGGGGGGTTCACCACAATTCGTCGCCGCCTACGCCAAGGGTAACGGGCACGCGGAGCAGCTGTGAAGACTGTCAAAAAATTTATTAGGCAGCAACGACCGGTAGGCATTAGACGCGATGCATTCGACGAGGGCTCCTGAGCTAGGCATACCCCGCGCTAGCGGGGAAAATCACCCGCCAGTCCCTTCTTCGGGCCCGTTCGGGGCTGGGGTGCCCCCTCTCACCGTGCGTTTTTCCCCCGAGTGGCAGCGCCAGGGCCCTGAGTGGGATGCCAGACTGACAATCTCCGGGGATCGACAAGCAGCGTCACGACCGCTCCGCCCTTTCCTTCATGGCTTCCATCGGCTCCAGGGTTGATGTCCGAAAAACGTTACAGGCCTATGGGAAACGGGGGCAGGGGAGGGGGTCGGATTGGCGCAGGGGAAAATACCTCGTAAAGCTGGGCGTGGGAGACTTTATTTGGGGAAATCGCCGTTTTCTGCGTCCGTATCGGGCCCCCGCTCACGACTAAAAGCCTCAAAGTTCATCCTGCCCTGGGACTTTACCAAAGGGGCCCGCCCTGCCCAGTCTGACACGCCACATCACGTCAAGGGAACAAAATTCCCCGTCGCAGTATTTTTTCGCCACCTCCCCGAAAGTCTGCACTCACTTGGGGCCTGTGGCTTCATAACTTATTTTTTTATAACCATGTATGTCAGTATTTATGGTTAAAGTATATTTACTTTTATTTTTGTTTAATGTTCCCATTGCTTAAGATTTTATATGTTTTTTCTCTTGGGGGAGGTTTGTATGTATCTTCGGGGAGATGTTGTATGTTATTAGCATTGAAAGTTACTGCTGTTTTTGAGCATAGCTTCAGACAGCTCACCTCCTAGGGTTCGGGGGCCCCCCGGGCAGAGTTGTCCCGGGTGGCGCTGTCTGTACTGCCTTCACAAGTAAAAACGTTGCCCACTAAATGTTTCCTGTGTCCTAGCCCTCAGGAAGAAAAACACAAGAAGGATGACCAAAATGATACAAAGGGTGCGAACTTTATTTGAGAGGGTATTGAAATTATTAAAATTACCCCCACTCGAGGACCAGAGTAAGGGGGGGATCTGATAGAAGTTTTTAAGTGGTAAAGGGTTTAATAAAAGGGGAAAAAGGAACAGTTCTTACGGCTTTTAACCGGGTAAGAACAAGAGTAACATTCAAACTGAAAGGTTTAAATTTAGAAAGGGAAATAGGGAAAAACTGGTTCACAAAAAGGGTTTGAGTAATGGAAAGGTCTCAGTAGCAGGTATTTGGCTGAGTCATTGGGGAGCTTTTAAAGGGACTGGATGGGTTTATGATGGGGGTAAAGGGGGGATTATGTGTTAGCTGAAGGTACCCCGTGTAGACCTCGCGGCCCCTTGTACTTCCTTATTTTCTTATGTCTTATTTCTTATCTGGGCCTTTTTAGGCGAGCTTCCCTCCCCTTTGAGGGGCTGGCTACCCTTTTGCAGGTACTTTACAGGGCAAGACCCTTGAGAGGCCTTTTTTGCAATGTGTTTGATGTGGCCGTCAAACCCTTTGCTTCGGGCCCCCTCTCCCCGAACCTTGACGGCTTCCCTCCTTGGAGTGGGAGAGGAACGCCCCCAAAACCGCAGCCCCCCTTCCACTGCTGCCCGGCACGGGGGACCGGAAAACCCCCATTCCCCTGTGTCTTTTCCCGGACAAAGTTCCCTCCAACGGTCCCCACTCCTGTAAACCTCGCTGTTTTGACCTCATCACAGCACCCCCCATGTCATGTCGCGGGTAGGACAGGAGAGATACGTCTCAGCGAAAGCCGAGACTGCTGGCAGCTGCGGGAGAAGATCGTCCACGTAGATTTCCAAGGAGGGCCCCACACAGGCCCGGGTGGGACTGATGTTTCCCACGGCAGGGCTAAAGGGGCCCTGCCCTTTAAAAGCCCTGGGGGGTTTCGTCCCTGCATTTTAGTTACCCAGGAGCACAGGAGGTCCCCGGGATGCCTTATGCTCGGTTTTTCGAAAAGGGCCCTCCGTGCCACACCCGTCAAAGGCACCCGCTATGCCCGGGCCACCACGACATGCCCCCTGGCCGTCATCCGGGGCGTCCTCCTTTCCGGGTTTGGGAGCATCAGCGGGTCGAGGTGGACCGTCCAGGTCGAACCCCCCCCCCCCCCTTTTCTCTCTCTCTCCTCTTCTCTCCCCTCCTCCTCACCCTCTCTTTTCTTTCTTCTCTTCTCTCTCTCCTTTTCCTCTCCTCTCTCTCTCTCCCCTCCTCCCCTTCTTCTCTCCTCCCGTCCCCTCCTCGCCTCCCCCTCCTTCCCCTCCCCCTCTCTTCTTTCTCCTCCTCCTCCTCCTCTCTCTCCTCTTCCTCCTCTCCTCTCTCTCTCTCTCTCTCTCTCTTTTCCTTTTCCCTCCTCTCTCTCTCTCTCTCTCCCCTCTCTCTCCTCTCTCTCTCTTCCTCTCCTCTCTCTCCCCCCTCTCTCCCCCTTCATCTCTCCTCTCTCTCTCTCCTCTCTCTATCTTCTCTTATTGGATAATTTTATTTTTTTTCCCCAAAAAAGTTAAACGGTTATGTTTTATAAATCACGATATGAGCACCCCAACCCACTTTTTCGAGACCACCTTTTACTCAAACTGTCTGTAAAATTCCTGCAATCAAACTTTTTTTTGTTTAAAAATCATTACTGTTATCCTGTTGCTAGCGGTTTTCACTACTTTCACATCTTTTGCTACAGGTCATTACGTTAAAAACCACGTTGCAGGGCTACTCATGCTCGCAAAAATTTTCAGTAGAGGTGTCAAATTTTGGAAAAGTTTTTCCAGAAGAATAAAAAATTCCACGACTCAAAAATCCCTTTAAACTAAACTCAAAAAATTGTTTTCTTCAAAGTTTTAAAACACTAAGTCTTCTGTAGGTATGCATGGGTTTTTAGTGAGTGTATTTTTTAATTACGTGTTAATGCGAAGTATTTTTGGGTGTGTGTAAAATTTATGAATTTTTAGGTGTCTGTGTGTGCGCATAAATGTTTGTACTGTGGTATGTTCTATGTTATGTATGCATGTATTGTGTATATGTATTACTATGTTTATTATTTTTTGTCAGTTATTTAATTTTGTATATATTTGTTAGATGGCCTAAACCACTTAAAAACCTTTTTGTATATTAAAAGTTGTATAGGGGCCTAAAACAGCCTTTTCTCTTCTTTTTTTATTTTTTTCGGGGGGCCTCTTAAATCTCTCTTCTCTCTCTCCCTCTCTCTCATCCCTCTCTCCTCTCTCTCCCCTTCTCTTCTCTCTCCTTCTCTCTCTCCTCCTCTCTCCTCTCTCTCCCTCGTCTCCCCCTCTCTCTCTCTCCTCTTCCTCTCTTCCCCTTTCTCCCCTCTCTCCTCTCCCCCTCTCTTCTCCTCTCTCCTCTCTCTCTCTCTCTCTCTCTCTCTCTCTCTCCTCTCCCCTTTTTCTCTCTCTCTTCTCTCTCTCCCCTTTCTCTCTCCTCTCCCCTTTTCCCCTTTTCCCCTTCTCTCTCTTCTCTCTCTCTCTCTTCTTCTCTTCTCTCTCTCTCCTCTCTCTCCTCTCTCATAGTCTGTATATTGTGTTTCTTTTTTATCTATTGTCTCGGTTGGTGATGGCATACTTTCGCTTCGTTTTTTGCTCCTCGTTTCTTTTCGTTTTTTATGTCTTTTGCAGAAGGAATTCAAAAGTTGTGTCACAGCCGGTGGTGATGTGGTGTTGGTGGTGATGGTGAAGGTGGTGGAGTGTCCTTAGATACCATAAAAAACAAACAAATATTGTACACTTCGCTGGATATAAGAATATGAAATTACAACCTTGATAATTTATTTATGTGAGGCGATAAATCAAGAAGAAGGACTAATGTACGCAAGAGCAATGGTTGATGATAAGTATAGGAGGGCGGGGGCTGAGGTGGGGGTAGGTATAAGGTTGCCATTGTGTTTGGTAATGGTAAGGGGTAGGAAGAGATGGTGGCATGTGGTTAGGAGTAGTAGGAGTGTGGTCGTTGTAGTGGATGGTTTGTTAAAGCGAATGGTGGTAGTGGTAAAATAGGTAGAACGTATGGGTGGTGGTTGTGGTGGTAGTGGTGGGGGTGTTGGTGGTGGTGATACTGGTGGTGGTGATGGTGGTGGCTGTAATGTGGTAGTGATGGTGGTAGTAGTGGTAGTGGTGGTGGTGTTGGTGGTGGGGGTGGCAGGGGTGGTGGTGGTGGTGGTGGCAGTGGTAGTGGTGGTGGTGGACTAGGTGTGAAGGTGTTGGGGGCAGACAGGCCGGGGGGGTTTCAGAGGGGGAGAGACAGGCCGCCGGGTAGCATTGGACGCCCCTCCTCAGCGGGGTCCAACCCCCGCGGCACCCCGACATGATGCAGGGATGCAACCAGGTACAATCACCACTACCCCCAAAAGCCAGTAAAGAGTAAGTCTTTACTGGCTTTGCCCACCACGACCACCACCACCACTACCACTGTATAGGTGACGTACAGGTCTTGACACCAGAAGGTAGGGAGGGGAAAAGAGCTCGCTATAAAGAAACTTAAAAAAAGTGGAGAGACTCACAGGTTCCGAAACGGTTTGTGCATTGCCTGTTGTGGGGATTCAGGATTCAGGAGTCATATTAAGCTTAAAGCTAAAAATATATCTTTTGTTTGGTCATTAATGGCAGCTTCCCACCCAAATTTGCGTACCTAGCATTTCACCACCACCTTCTTTTTGCATCAACCTTGTCCTGTGAGGCAGATTTTTCTCACATATACACATAGACACAATATACTCCACATAGACACCCATCGTCGTGGCCGACAGTTTGCCTACGGACAGTTTGCCTAGGGACAATTTGCCTACGGACAATTTGCCTACCGGACAGTTTGCCTACCGGACTTTTTGCCTACCGGAAAATTTTTGCCTACGGAAAACTTTGCCTACGACACTTTGCCTAGGGACACTTTGCCTCAGTGTTTCCACAGGAAAATTTTTTTTACCTTGGACAGTTATAGTGATAACCCTACCGTAGATAACAGTATAGTCGCCAGCTGCAATAATGTCGCCAGCCCAAATATTACAAATTATAGCATCACTACTGATGTGTATGTGCCACTGAAGATGATGCACAGTAGTTCATATCGGTGACCGGACAACTCATACAGCGGACAATTCATACCGGACAATTCATATCATGCTAATTCATACCGAGGAAAATTCGTCTCAAAATAACGTCTCATATTTCCTTTTTTGGGGCATTATTTATTTTTATTTTTTTATTGTCTATAATTTTTTCAAAACTTGTATATGATAGAATAAGCTTGTCCATATGTTAATTGGGGGTTTCAGGTCAGACTACTGAAAATTGAAAAAAATCGGTTTAATAAAAATATTGAATTACTATTTAAAAAAAAACTAAGCTTCATTGGGGATTGCAAATAGTTGCATTTTGACGGCATTAGTGTGGACTTTATTCAATTAGTGCCCGGTATGGGTATGTCAAAAAGTATGAGAGCAGTAACCTCCTACAATTTGTATCTATTTTACACTTTGTTACCCTCTATCTCAGTTAATTATTGACGGAGAGTGTTCATTTTTAATAGGCATATCATTGACATTATCCACTATATATGTGCAAAGAATGAGCTCTGAGTGGGCCTTAGTTTGAAAAAAAAAAAAAAATCTTCTTCTGTTGCAATTTTATGCTCGTCCCATTCACGCACCAAGAATGATAGAGACATGACTTACGGTATACTTTTAGAAAGTAATGGTATCTACATCCAATTTATAACGTTTGAGGAATTCAATGAAATATATGTTCTCTATAATTGTTCACAAATGAGCTTAAAATCACTTTTTTTAAGTCTTTCAAAGTCTTTCCGTTGCAAAAGGTAGGTTCATTCAGGCATGCAATTCACTCTATATTGTGTAGAATCTAATGCTACTTGCTATTTGAGTGCCAAAAAAAAAAATATCTATTTTCTTGCAAATAACTGAAATATTTCTTGGGGGATATACCACTGCAATTATTACCCATATTTAAGTCCATAACACTCAAAGACTAATTAAGATACGGCAATGAAATTCCGTTGTCTATCGCACTATACTACTGTCTAGAAGTTGTATAGGTTTCATATATATATATATATTTAAAATTGTTAAAATTACAATGATATAAATATGTACTTTTACATGGAAGAACTCGTGCAAAGGTACCTTTTACGGCACAATTTTTCCAATTATAAGCTTCATTGAGAAACAGTATATATTTTTTATAGATCATAGATAAACTATCTTGGCTGAAATAGTGCACGAATGATGTCAGTTTAATAATAAGAATTTTGAATGCGACAAAATTAAATGTTTTCTACAAATTTAATCACGCATATCTTTCTTGTTTATTATAAAAAACAGATACTATTCGGTGGTTGGGCTTATTACTGTCCCATTATATAGATTAAAAAGAAAAATGAAATGCAACGATTTTGAAAATTTGTGAAAACAATTATCGAAAGGCCATATTTAAGCTTTTGTAACACATCCATAAATTCATTTAACAATAATCTATCTATTTTATACGTACAATTATATGCATTCTAAAAAAAAATATTCAATTTTGTATTCAGGGAAAATATTCACGAAATAAAAGCCTTGACTTATTGTCGCAGGCAACAATTGAATAGAGTTTTTTTGGGGGGTTAAATGGACTGCAATTATTACCGCTATTTAAGTCACTAAGACTCCAAGACTAATCAAGATAAAGCAATGAAATATTTTCTCCAATCACACACTATCTATACTCTTGTCTTTATGCTGTTACATTTTGATGTAAATATAGTATATACTGTTAATATTATAATGCTCTAAATATGGACTTTTTCACGGAACAAATCATGCAAAGGCACATTTTGAAGCACTATTATCCCAAAACTAAGCTTCATTGAGAAATGGTATATATTTTTTATAGATGATAGAGAAACTATCTCTTTTGCAATTGTGCGCGAATGATGTCAGTTCAAAGAAAAATAATTTTGTAGGGGACACAATAATTTTTTTCGTCATATTTAATCACTCATATCTTTTTTGTTTATTAACATTAAAAGTTTACGTTGAGTGTCTGGGCTTAGAACGGCCTTTAGTATATACTCTAAAAAGATAAACGAAATCCAACGATTTTGAAAAAAGAAATCAAAAGGTCATGTTTAAGCTTTTGTAACACAATCATAAAATTCGTTTAACAATAATCTACCTATTCCACACGTGTAAAATTATGCATTCTACAGAATCCAACATTCAATTTTGTATGCAAGGAAAATGTGAATGAGATATCAGCCTTGAGTTATTGCCGCAGGCACAATTTTAAGACAAAAAATACTACTCTTTGAAAGGCTCTATCTCGGAAACCCAAAATGGTAGAAAGAGTCACAAGGTGTCATTTAAGCCAAAATAGGTCATTCTTTATATGATTAGAGCCATTCATATTTTTGTCGTTAACGTTCGTTCTTATAGGTGAAAATAGGGCAAATTTGCTTGATTTTTCAACATTTTTGGATGTAACTCCGAAACTTATCCATAGATGTTTATCATATTTATAACAACGGACGCAATAGGACTTTCCTCACAATATACCCGAAAATCGGCCTAATCCAAAAAAACTTAAGTCACTCAAACACACTTGTGAAAGTTTGGGGATTACTTGTCAATATTTGAAGTCATAAGACGGATAAGACTATACAATGTCTCGAAGATCTTTTTCTTGACAGGATGTCGCTGGACTTCAATTACACATAATTTTTAATAGCATTTCCACACTTAGGAAAAAGTATAAAATATTTATTTAAATGCCACAATTCAGCTCCTATGTGGGAAAATTATTCATTTTCAGAAATCATTCATAGGTACTAAGTACCCTTTTTTTTATATTCTCTATCGCGATAACCAATCGTTGTTGAGTGACCCCATTAGTGATTCTTAGATCTTTAAACTATTCGCTCGGCACCTGTAATGTAAAATGTTTAGACTTTTTATAACTGTAAAAATGTTCAACTGATTTTAATAATATATACTCATGTGACGTAATAGTATAATATCTCTAACATATGAAAATATCAGACTGATCTGACATATAGCAAGGGTGCACGAGTCATAATTTTTTTTTTTATTTTGACATCTAGCACCCTCAATATTTGTCGGATAAATTTGATTTTCACAAGAGTATAGGTATTGTACTCATACGCCATCTGTGTGAATTTTATTACAACTGGATAAAAACTGTAAAAATCGCTAATTTTTTCCTAAGGGTTTTAATTTGTTTCCTCATCCCCCACAACAAGTTTCGTTACTACGTTCCCGACAATATAGCATAAATTTTATAGTTCATTTGCGTTGCTGTTTTTTTTATAATTTTTTTGCTATTTAAAAAAAAAACATTAACAAAATTCTATAACAAATAATTAAACCCAAAAATCTATAAAAAATATTCTATATAGTCGAGCACGAACTAACGAAACTTTTGTGGGTGATAATGAAAAATAATAAACAATTGTAGAAAATATTAGCGATTTTTACAATTTTTATCCAAATTAAATAAAAATTTTACAGATTGGGTATTAACACAGTACCCATCATGTACTAAAAAATCAAGCAGATCCAACAAATATGAAGGGTGCTTGATCAAGTTTTTTGAAAAAACTATAGATACAAAAAAAATCATACGCAATACAATTATCGACTTAAAAAAAAAAATGATGTGCCTTTAGTTTAAAAATCAGGCAAATAGTTTACCAGATACAGGCCAAAAAGTATTATAAATCTAGCATTATGTTTTACATGAATACCCCAAAAGTGGCATTTTTCAGAGAAATACAAAAAACATTCCAATATCAAAATTTTAGATCATAAAAAAATCTATAAATAGTCTTCAATAAGTTTTATTGAGAGGCAATCGGTTTAACAGATACAACCAAACATTATGATTCCTAATATGTCATAATTTCCATTATATGCCCCCAAAGGATCATTTACCTTATAGATAAAAAAAAGAAGCTGTAGATCAAAATTATAGATCATAAAAAAGTCTATAAATAGTATTCTATTAGTTTAAATATCTGCCAAACAGTTTAGCAGACACAACCCAAAAAGTATTATTCATAAGGCATAATATTTTACATTTATCCAAAAAAGTGGCCTTTTCCTTATAGATACAGAAAAAAGACACGTTATTAAAATTATAGATCATAAAAACTCTAGAAATAGTTCTATATAAGTTTTATAATTAGGCAAAAAGTTTACACGATAAAATTCAAAACAATTATTCCTAAAGCGTAATGTTTCACATTAAGCCCCAAAAGTGGCATTTTCTTTATAGATACAATAAAAATATTAGAATTAAAAGTGTAGATCATAAAAAGATCTATAATTAGATTTCAATACGTTTTACAATCAGACAAACGGTTTACCAGATACAACCCAAAAACTAATATTCATAAGGTGAAATATTTAAATTATACAAAAAATAGTGGCATTTCCCTTCCTCTCACATTTCTCTAAATTTTTCTCTTTCTCTATAGTCCATTTGATATACCTTAAGCCGAAAAATTAAATCGAACGAATTTGAAAAATTTTGAAAAAAAATAGAAGGCCATTTTTAAAGCTATTCTAACAGAACAATAAATAATTCAAAAGATAATATACCTCTTTCATACGTAAAACTATATTGCAGTCTACAGAAAAAACCATTTAATTTCATTTCAAGGGGAAAATTGAAAAAAATATACCTTGATATTTGACCGCAGGCACTATTTGAATATAGAAAGTCCTATGATCGATATTTAAGTCACTAGCACTCAAAGATCAATAAGATACAGCATTGCCATGTCTTCCCCCTTTTACATAAAAACTATTTTTGAGAGCTGTTAGAGTTTCAAAGGCTTATAATAAAAACTCTTAGAATTACAATATTCCAAATATGGGCATGTAGACGGATTTTTTTCTTCAAACTTTATGCATTCGTATATATATATATACATATTTTTTTTTTTTTTTTGAAAACCCAAAAAGCAAGCAAAATTGGATTCTACACAATATAGAGGGGAATTGCATGCCCGAATGAACCTCCCTTTTGAAACGGGAAGACTTGAAAAACTTTAAAAAGTTATTTTAACTCATATTTGAACATTATAGAGAGGACATTTTCATTGCATTTCAAATGGTTAATATTTGAGGTAGATATCATTACTTTCTAAAGGTGTATTGTAATTCAACTCTATATCATTCTTGGTGCGTGAATGGATAGACGGATGGATTCCCTTTTGAAACGGGAAGACTTTGAAAATCTTCAAAAAAGTTATTTTAAGCTCATATTTGAACAATTTTAAGCGAGGACATTTTTCATTGAATTCTTCAAATGGTTAATATTTGAGGTAGATATCATTATTCTAAAGGTGTATCGTAATTCAATCTCTATCTTCTTGGTGCGTGAATGGATAGAACATGAGATTGCAGAATTTTTTTTTTTTTTTTCATTCAAACCAATGCCATCAGAGCTTGTTTGTGCACATATATAGGGGGATAACGTCAATGATATCACCAAAAAATGAAAAAACTCTCCGTCCATAATTAACTGAGATAGAGGGTAACAAAGTTAAAAAAGATAAAATTGTAGATTACCACTCTATATTTTTAACATACCCATTTTGCCGGGCACTAATTGAATAAATTCCCACTAATGCCGTCTAAATGCAACCATTTGCAATCCCCAAAGAAGCTTAGTTTTTTAATATGTCATTTAAACATTTTATTAACCCATTTTTTTCAAATTTCAGCAGTCTGCCCTCAAACCCCCCTATGGGTAAGCTTTTTCTATCATACAAGTTTGAAAAAAATTATAGGCAAACAACAAAAACAAAAAATTTATGGGCCCCAAAAAGTATATTGAACGTTATAGGCTATTTATAAACATTAAAAAATATTTTATTATTTCCAATAAGTAAACTTTCGGTGGGCAGGGGTATGAAAGCAATAGGTAGGAATTGTCCGGGTAGATTGTCCGGGTATGAATTGTCCGGGGTATGAATTGGACCATGGGAAAGGAATTGTCCGGTATGAATTGTCAGGGTTATGTAATTTTCCGGGGTATGATTAGCGTGATATGAATTGTCCGTTTGATATTGTCCGCGTATAGTGTCCTGTCACCGTATGACTATGTTTCATCTTCAGTGGCACATACACAGCAGTAGTGATGCTTAATTCGTAAAATTTGGCCCCCTGGCGACATTTTTGCAGCTGGCGACTATATGTTTCGACGGTAGGGTTATCACTATAACTGCCATGGTAATAAAATTTTCCTGTGGAACACTGAGGAAGTGTCCCTAGGCAAATTGTCCGGTAGGCAAATGTCCGTAGGCAAACTGTCCTAGGAAACTGTCCGTTTTGCAAATTGTCCTAGCAAAATTTTCCGTAGGCAAATTGGGCGTAGGCAAACTGTCCGTAGGCAAACTGTCCGTAGGCAAACTGTCCGGGTACCCACTATCGTAATAGACTTGATTCACCACTCAGTGTGAAGTGATGCTGCATATTATCAACCAACTTCTGGATTCCTGGTTTTGTTCCACTAAAGGCACACCGAAGGTCATGCTGTGCAGCATGACCTTCGGTGTGCCTTGAGTGGAACAAAACCAGGAATCCAGAAGTTGGGTGATAATATGCAGCATCACTTCACACTGAGTGGCAGGGCCTGGTAAAGACGCTATGGGGGCAGGGCTGTAAGGGATTCTTGGCCCCTAAACATCCACAGGCGAGCGTAGTAAGTCCATTCAGTTGGGGGTTTCGGGGGCCGCCCGGCTCCCCCCGATATTTGTATTTTTAATTCATTACTGAAAGGGTCAATTGGAAGGCATATTTTTATCATAGACTTGACATTCTGCAAATTATTAAATTATTAGTTTTAGTATTGCACACATCCGTCGTCTCTGTGGTGTAGTGGCTAGCGCACCTAGCTACGAATCTGCGGGCACTGGTTCGAATCCGGTCCAGGGCAAGTCGACAGCCAGCCCATACAGCTGTTCATCCTTCCTTTCGGGGTTGATAAATGGGTACCTGGGGAAACTTGGAGAAGGTAACTGTGGTAACACAGATGTCACACTAGCCCTGTGTCCAGGGGTAACGGGTTCTCACCTACCACAGGCTCAAGGGCTAATGAGACGGAGATGAGCACCGAGGCCACGCGCATCATAGCATATGCCCCCATCGTTACCTTTTACACATCATGCTCGGGTCCCTAATGAGGCCGGGCCCTGGTGCTGAGATACCAGCGCCCCCACCCACCCCACCACCTCCGGGGCCTTGCTGATGGGTATGGGTATACAAATGATAGAAACATTGTATGGGCTGAAACAAATTTTGTATAAGATGTTATATATAGATTCAAGTGTCTTGAGCCAAGTGCATTCAAATGTATACATTTTATTATTGTCTACTCTAGGAATATGTTTTAATTGTTTGGTTACGTTAAATGTATCATTCTCATTGAAAGAAAATAATAGCTTAATAAAATTATGTTGAATTTCTTTACTGTTGTTACTGTAGGGGGCCATTAGTACGGACGCTATGTGAAAAATATGTAATGACCTTAAAGAGTTTAGGAACCGCTGCCTGAGAGGTTCCCTTGAGGGCTGTGATGGACGCCCGTGATGGGATATGCACGGTGCCTCGACGTGTAGTAAGTAATCAAGAAAATCTCGTATCAATTATTAGAGTGACAAAAACGCAGCACATTTCAGAGAACAAGAACAAATTGCATGTTATTGCTATTGACTGGAACTTTACGACGCTGTACATTACTCTCTTACAATATAACTCACTAACTCAGTGTTTGCTTACAACGATATAAAGAACTAAATAATACTCAAGATATCAGTAACTTGCCGATAAAATTGACTTACAACATTTTACGAGCAAAAATGGACAGTTTTCAATCAGTATTTCGCACTGAAGGTAAAACTTGAATGGAAGCAACGATAAAAGAGGAGGAGGAGGAATTGTATTGTTTGGCTCTTTGGGAAGGATGAGTAAAGCGAAGATGATGATGATGATGATAAATATTAAACAGAATAGAATTCTAGAGTCCTTTAGTAATATCTTAAATATTGTGAATAATGAACATAAGGAGATGTATACATGGGAGATTTCAACATAGATTTGCTTAGAGTAAAAAATCACAAACCAACGTCACATTTCATAGACACTCTATTAAGTTATTCATACCTACCCTTTATTAACAAAACCACAAGAACACTAGCCCTTANAATGTGTTTTTTGGGGGGTTTACGTTAAAGTATCTTTCTTTTTGAAAAAAAATAATAGCTTAAAAAATTATTTAATTTCTTTACGTTGTACTGTGGGGGCCATTTACGACCTATGTAAAAAAGATGAATCCCTTTAAAGAGTTTGGACCGTGCCGAGGGGTTTCCCTTGAGGCTGTGGGGACCCCCGCGATGGATTGACGGTGCCTCGACGTGTAGAAAGTAATCAAGAAAACTCGTATCAATTATTAGAGTGAAAAAAACCCGCCATTCAGAAACAAAACAATTGCTGTTTTGCTTTTGCGGGAACTTTACGACACTGTACTTACTCCTTACAATATAACTCACTAACTCAGTGTTTGCTTAAAACGTATAAAAACGAATATTACTAAAGTATCAGTAGTTCCCGATAAAATTGACACAAAAACATTTTACGACAAAAATGGACAGTTTTAAATCATATTTCGCACGAAGGAAAAATTGAATGGAAGAACGATAAAAGTTCGAATTCTTAAAAAATGGAGGATATCCGCGCTAGTAGTTTCGGTGTTTAATAAATACAAGATAGAGAACAACAAAAACAAAACGACCATTAGTGACAAGCACCATTGTCACAAACACTCCCGTAAATCACGGAACACTGAAAAAACACACCGGATTGTAGTATAACAAAAAAAATAAAATTATCAAAACTTTTAATTCATAGACTCAAAAAACAAAATTTTGCTCGGGTTTTTCACCCGCGGGGGAAGTGTCAACTAACAAACCCTTTTTCTGCCTTTAATTTAAACTTGGTCACAGTTTGGCTTTTTGCTCCAGTCGAAAGTTAAAAGCCATTTTATTTTTGGCTAAAAAGAGATTTTCCTGGTTATTTCCCTGTAAACACGGTGCAATTTACTTTTCCCTCTTTATATCAGCGTTTTTTTTTTTTATTAGTATTGGGGGGAGAGAAAGGTTGTGAAAAAGAACTAGATAGGAATGATAATTAGAATAGTAATAATAATAATAATAATAATAATAATAACAATGATAATAATAATGGTAATAATAAAAGCAACATGATAAAGTAATGATACTAAGCGACCCACGTCTCTCTCTCTCTCTCTCTCTCCTCTCTCTCTCTCTCGTCTCTCTCTCTCTCTCTCTCTCTCTCTCCTCCTCTCTCCTCTCTCTCTCTCTCATCTCTCTCTCTCTCTCTCTCTCTCTCTCTCTCTCTCTCTCTCTCTCAC
>JACEEZ010024545.1:25000-40000 GCA_016584305.1 Chionoecetes opilio
TCAAGGTTCACTATTTACACAGCCATTTGGACAGTTTCCGGAGAACCTTGGGGATGTGAGCGAGGAACAAGGGGAGCGTTTTCATCAGGACATTAAAACAATGGAAGAACGGTATCAAGGCCGGTGGGACTCGCATATGATGGCGGATTATTGCTGGAGCTTGATGAGAGACAACCCAGAAGCTGTACATCAGAGATCAGCCAAGAAAAAAAAATTCACATAACTGCTACTTGCCATTGATCTGTGCACCATATATATATGTATTGTTTATATTTTCTATTTCAATTCTGTCACTATATTTGATTTACTTGTACATGGACTTCGTAATCTTTGTAATTCCTTGATTAAGAATATACAAAATGTATTACTAAAAATCACGTGTTTTTATCTTGAAACCTTCGATATATAGGCGATGATTCATTTGCATCAAAAATTGAAAAATGCTATATCGCGAAATCCTGATGTGATAGACAAAAATTGAGTTCATATTCGTAATCAGCAGCCCAAATTCAGTTAGAATTTGTTTTAAAACCTTTTGCCAGAAATATCGTGTTGACCAGTGTAATATATTTTGTAAGAATGTTCACAACAATAATTATGTTAATGGTGTTCTTTATGCAGATATTTCAGACCAACTTCCCATATTTTGTATTAAGAAAAATTATATAAGAAACAGAGAAGTTAATTTAATAACAAAGCGAATATTCAATGAAGATTGTATAAAGAAATTTAATGAAATGTGTAACACTGTCAATTGGGATAATGTTATTAATACCACTGACTGCCAAGAAGCATATTCTAAATTTCAAAGTTATTTTTCTAAATGCTATAATGAAGCATTTCCTATAATCAAAATGAAAATGGGTTATAAGCATAGGAAGCCTTGGTTGACCTCAGCCATGAAGGAATCAATTAAGAATAAAAACAAACTATACCTATTGCAATTAAAAAGACCATCTACTGAAACTTCAAAGAATTACAAAACTTATAAAAGGAATCTTCAAAAGTTACTTCGTCTAGCTGAACGAAGAAACGAAACGAAACGAAATTATTACTATAATATTACCATTATAGTAAGTTATTTAATGACAATATTGGTAACATCAGGAAATCTTGGGATATAATAAATGAAATTATAAATAAAAAGAAGAAATCGACTCTGATTTCAAACAAAATTTTAGTGAATGATAGAGAAGAAGAAAATTCTGAAATTATTGCTAACGCTTTCAATTATTATTTTGTTAATATTGGAAAGAACATTTGTGATTCATTGCCTCCTTGTAATCAAAATTACTCCGAATATTTGTCAGCGCCTAACATCAATTCTATATGCTTGCATCCGTCAGATACAAACGAAGTCACAAACGTAATAAAGACGCTAAAGAGAAAGAGTCCAGGACATGATGGAATAACAGCTGATGTCATTAAATTATCATATCCAGTCTTCATAAATGCTCTGACACATATTATAAATCAGTCTCTTTTACAAGGTGTTTTTCCCCAAGAATTAAAAACTGCTAAAGTTATTCCCATATTTAAAGTAGGTAATAGTACTGTAATGAATAATTATCGACCAGTCTCTGTACTAAGTATATTCTAAGAGATTAACTGAATTTATAGCATCGAACAATATTTTATATAAATATCAATTTGGGTTTAGGGAAGGCCATGGGACTGATCTTGCTTTGATCACCTTGGTAGACAAAATCTCAGAATCATTGGATGCAGGAGACTATGTGCTAGGAGTATTCCTTGATTTAAGTAAAGCGTTTGATACTGTTAATCATGATATTTTGTTAGGAAAATTGGAGCAGTATGGCATAAGAGGTACAGCTCGTAATTGGATTAAAAGTTATTTAATTAATAGGTATCAGTATGTGTTATATAATGAGGTTGAATCAAAATTATTACAATTAAAATCTGGTGTTCCCCAGGGGTCTGTTTTGGGACCACTACTATTTTTGATATATGTTAATGACATTATTAATATTTCGACGTTGCTTGTACCAATACTTTTCGCTGATGATACTAACTTAGTGGTCCAAATATTGATGAATTGTTTACAAAAATCAACTCTGAAATGAAGAAGTTGATGAGATGGATTAATGCTAATAAACTTTCATTAAATATTTCAAAAACTCATTATATGATTTTCAGAACTAGAGGTAAAACAGTGAAAACTAATCTCAATGTTTATGTAGGTTAAAATAGATCATGTAGAATCAACAAAATTTTTAGGTGTAGTCATTGATGAAAGATTGTCTTGGTTCCATCATATTAATTACATAAAAAGTAAAATAGCACAAAAGTATTGGGATTTTGTGTAAAGCTAGAAAATGTATAAATGCTAACTCTTTGATTACTTTGTATACAGCTTTATATATCCATATATTACTTATGGTGTAGAAGTTTGGGGATCTGCAAATGATTCAGATTATTCAGCAGATTATAATACTGCAAAAGAGAACTGTCAGAATAATTACATCATCAAGACCAAGGGATCACACTGCCCCATTGTTTAAGTCACTCAAAATATTACCATTTTCTAAAGTTTATTCATACTGTGTTACAAAATTGATGTTTAAGTATGTAAAACGGTTGGTGCCGATAGCATTGAGAGGCATGTTTCCTACCAATGAGGATATACACTCTTACCCCACCAGACAGAGAAGTAATCTTCGTGTACCACAAGGCAGAACAACAAAGATACACAGAACATTTAATATAAAGGAACACGTATATGGAACGAGGTATCAGAAATTATAGACCATCATTGCTCATTATCAACTTATAAATACAGAATTAAGAAATATTTCATGACCATGTAGATTTTGTTTTATATTTATTATTTTGTGTTAGGATGTAGCATACACTAGAACATATAAGAAAATTTGATTTAGCCTTCTAATAATTTAATACAGTTATTATATAGAATAGGAGGGCAAAATATACCAGTAGGTGTCAGTCCTCATTGCCATGTAACAATGAAGAAATTAAGTCAATATATATATTGTGTATATGTTCATGCCAATAAAGCATTTTGAATTGAATTGAATTGAGGAGACTAAAGGATAGACTAGAGACTAGAGATGAAAAAAATAAATGTCTAAGATAAAGAAGAAAGAGGAGGAGGAGAGGGAGGGAGAGGAGGAGGAGGAGGAGTGGGAGGAGGAGGAGTGGGAGGGGTAGGAGTAGGAGTGGGAGGGGGAGGAGGAGTGGGAGGGGGAAGAAGAGGAGGAGGGAGAGGAAGACAGATGAGGAAGAACAAAAGAAGACAAGAGGAGGAAGATCAAGACATGTAGCAAGAGAATGGGAATGAAAAAGGGAAGAAATCAGGACAGGAAGGAAGAGGCGAAGGAGGGAGGAGGAGAGGAGGAGGAGAGGAGGAGGAGGAGGAATACAAAGGAATACAAAGGAAACACAAACAGCAACAGACCGATAGGTCCTTACAAGGCTGTTTGCTTTAACTACACTACACTAACTAGATAATAAGAGAGAAAGGATAGGAAAGTAGAAGGCTCCTCCCCACCCACCCATCCCTCCAGCCGAAGCTGGCCGGAAATGAAGTGATGCCATGCAGTATAGAAAAACTGCATGGAATTTGTGAGGAAAGTTGAAAGCTGTAATCTATGGCTAACTACTACTAGTTTGTGGGGGTAGGTTTAGTGCTTGATAGATAGGTCATGTTATGTGTGTTTTGTAATGGTGTGGACACAGTGTGGAGGTTCAAGGGTGGTGCGGCAGCCTTGCCTGGCGCTTTCTTGGGAGGCAGCAGTCAATCAGGCCCCAGCTCCGTTCAATCCACTGCGGATTGTGTACTTTTCATGTAGGACGCCGTACACTTCAATGCCTCCTGGAGCAGTGACCCCTGGTACCTTAAATCCCGATGGTGGTCACTAACTGTCAGGACCCTAACTGAACCACAGCCGGTCACAGGTCGAGAGTAGTAGTGGTAACCGTTACTCGTGGTTGGGTCCTTTATTTTTAGNGTTTAAGTATTTGTTTTAAAATTGGTGCTAAAATAAAACATTAAAAAAAAAGTTTGTTTCCTTCCAAATAATATACATTTAAAAGACAAAATTAATTTGTGACCCAGGGCGAACAAAAAGTAAAACCCATTTAATAAAAAGGAAGTTAGGCAATAAAATTTTAAATTTATTGTTTTATTTTTAAAATACAGAATTAAGAATAAAAAAAAATGTAAATTTTTGAATTTTTAGGGGGGGAGGAGAAACTAGAAAATAAGAATTTGATTTGTTTAATTTTAAATTTTTTAAAAGTGGAGGGAAAAAACAGAGGGCATTATTGGTTGGGAAATTAGCATATTAATTTTTTGTTGTTCTTTTCCAATAAAGAGAATTGAATTGAAATTGAGGAGATAAGGATAAAGAGATAGGGAATAAAAAAAATAAATGTTAAAGATAAAGAAAAAGAGGAGGAGAGGGATGGGAGAGGAGGAGGAGGGAGGAGTGGGGGAGATGGATGGGAGGGGGGGGGAGTGGGAAAGGGAGGGGAAGGAGGGGAGGGGAAGAAAGGGGAGGAGGGGGGGAAAGAAAATGAGGAAGAACAAAAGAAACAAAGGGGGAAAAAATCAAGACATTGAAGAGAATGGGAATAAAAAGGGAAAAAATCGGGGACAGGAAGGAAGAGGCGAAGGGGGGGAGGAAAGGGGGAGGAGAGGAGAGGAGGGGGAGGAAAAAAAGAATAAAGAAACAAAAACAGAAACAGCCCGATGGGCCTTACAAGGCTGTTTGCTTTAACTACACTACATAACTAGATAATAAAGAGAAAGGATAGGAAAAGAAGGCTCCCCCCCCCCCACCACCCCTCGCGAAGGGGCCCGGGAAAATAAAAGTGATGCCATGCAGTATAAAAAAACTGCATGAATTTGGAGGAAAGTTAAAAAGTGTAACTATGGCTAATACTACTATTTTGTGGGGGTAGGTTAGTGCTTGTGATGGGTCATGTTTGTGTGTTTTGTAATGGTGGGCACATGTGGGGTTAAAGGGTGGGCGGCGCCTTGCCTCGCTTTCTTGGGGGGGAAAGCAGTCAATCAGGCCCCACTCCTTTCAACCCCTGCGGTTGTGTATTTCAGTAGGCGCCGTACACTTAAATCCCTCCGGGACAGTGACCCCTGGTACCTTAAATCCCATGGTGGTCAAAACGTCGGACCCTAATAAACCCACCCCCGTCACGGGTCGAAGTATATGGTAACCTTAAACTGGGGGGTTCTGTTGTTTTATGGGGTTTTGTTGTTGGTGTGGCTCAGTGGGGAATTAAAGGGTGGTGCGGCAGCCTTCCCTGCGCTTTTTTGGGAGGCAGAGTCAATCAGGCCCAGCTCCGTTTCAATCCATGGGGTAGTCACTTTCAAGTAGGACGCCGTGCACTTCAACCCCCTGTAGCGTGACCCCGGGTATAAAAACCCGAGGGGGTCACTCTACAGGCCCTTATGAACCACACCCGCCCGGGGGCAAAGCTGTAGAGTGCCGTTTACGGGGGGCTGTCTGAGACTGGGGGAGGGTTGTGTAGCCCGGCTCGCATCTTTTTACCAATGAGAGAAAAGTACGAGGCCCGCGAGTAAATTTTTTGTTCCGGATAAACAGTGAAAAAGGGGGTTTTTGATAGAAATATTTATCGAGGCGTTTTTTAGTTTATTCTGTTGTTTTGAGTTTATACGTCTGCGGCACCCCATTCCATACTTTGAAAAAGGGTTTGTGAAGAAGTATTTTGCTTCGTTCGTTAAAAACCGTTTCCTGCTTTTTTAAAACCGTTTTTTCTAGTTGAGCTTGACCGGTCTAGCGTAAAAAAGTTTTTGGGGAATACGTTCGAAAACCCTTTAAAAATTTTAAAGACTTCGATGGGGTCACCTTTTATCCCGTTTTGTTAGGGGGAAAAATTTATTCTGTGACCTTTTTCGCGATTTATTACCAACTAGGTATCTTTTTGGTTCTCTGCGCGGTATTTTTTCTAGTTTTCTATGCCCTTTTTTTAAAATAAGTTACCAGAACGCACACAGTATTTAATGGGGCGAACAAGCAGTTAAAAAGAGGGGTTATAATTTTCGATTTGAAACTGAAAGTTTCGTCCAATAAAAAACCCAAATATATTTGCATTTTTTTTACACCTCTAAAATTTTTTGTTATTGGGTTTGAGATCTTCGAGATTAAAACCCCTAATCTTTTTCTTCATCAAAACCTTGTTTTGTTTAAAAACGTTCATCACGTAACTTTTTTGAGGTTTTATACCATTGTAGTACATGACATTTGTCAAAGGGTTTAAATTCTTTGCCTGTTTTTTGACCCTTCTGTTAGCGTGTTTTAAATCGTTTTGTATGAGTTGGGCTGAGTTCGTAGGGCTATGTTTGTGATTTTCGTTATTCAGCAAATTTCGATATCCTGATGGATTGCTCGTCAAAGTCATTTATGTATATTAAGAAAAAAGGTAGGTCCAAAAACTGATCCTTGAGGGGCACCCCTATTTTCATGGGCCAATCAGAAGATTTTCCCTTTATAACCACCCTTTTTTTAGATTTACAGCCCTTTTCTATCCAAAAGAAAAATGGCCTGTTATAAAACCCTGAGCTTTTTTCTTTTCTAATGGACGCTTATGAGGAAAATTTTTTCGAACGGGTTTTTGAAAATCGGAAACTACGTTACTCCCCCGTGTTGTCGTACATTTTGAAAACACTATTTAAAAATCAAGTAAAATTTTTGAGGCTAGGTTTTTTTTCTGAATCCTTGCTGCGAAAATTTTATTTTGTAATTTTCTTTAAAACTTTTCATTCTGTCTCTTAGAGGTTCCATTAATTACCAGCAACTGAGTTAAATTTTGGGCGAAGTTTCCGGCCCGCGACTTGCTTCTTTTTAAAAATGGGGGGACATTTCTAGTTTTCCCTTCGCCGGGAATTTCCGGGGAGTAAAGACTTTTTAAATAAGATGGAAAATGGTTTTATATTTGTTCTTTGCTTTTTTTTAAAATGCTGGCGAAATTTGTCAGGCCCGGGAGCTTTGTTAATTTTATGTTTTTTATCGCGAGCAAAATTTAATTCCTGAAAAGGTTTTAAGGCTGAGGGAAATACCTTTGTTTTGGGTTTTCGAGGTGGGTTGATTGCGTTTTTCTACGGAAAACTGTCAAAAAAATTATTTTGGGGGTCCGCCTAGATCTTCATTTTTTGTGTGTTCGCCATTTTCCCTTTTCCAACGGCCCTATGGCTACGTCCTTACTTTTTTTTTTTTAAAATAGTTAAAATTCTTTAGGGGTTTTATTTGCTCTTTCGCAAAAACGTACTTTAAAAAATTTTTTTTCTCGCTTAAAGAGTTTTTTCGTATTTTGTCTAATTTGCGGATCGCGTTTTTCGTCTTCATTTTGGGTTTTTTTGTGTTATTTATATGCACGCTTTCTAGCTGCAAGGGTGCCTTATTTGCAGGTCCACCATTTCGGGTTTAATGTTTTTGAAAAGATCGCCTATATCGCTCGGTATTGAGGTTGTATTGCTAATTAAGCTTACCGGTAATTCATGCCATGCTTATTTATGTCGTTTCTCCCCTGAGATAACATTTCCCTTGGTGTTAAAATTCCAATCGGGGGAGGGGCATACAAAGGAATACAAAAGGAACACAAACAGAACGACCGAAGGTCCTTACAGGGTGTTTTCTTTAAATACCTACCTAACTAGTAAAAGAAGAAAGGATAGGGAAGTAGAAGGCTCCTCCCCCCCACCCATCCCTCCACCGAAGCTGGCCCAAAAGAGTTACCCTCATATAGAAAAACTGCATGGAATTTGGAGGAAATTGAAAGCTGTAATCTTGGGAACTACTACTATTTGGGGGTAGGGTTTGTGCTTGATAGAAGGTTTTTATGTGTGTTTTGTAAAGGTGTGAAGGAGGAGGAAGAGGAGGAGGAGGAGGAGGAAGAGGAGGAGGAGGAGGAGGAGGAGGTAAGGCAATGCGAGGAGGAAGATAAATAATAGAGCGAATATGCGGAAGATTTAGGAGCATGCAATTACAGGAAGAGCAGCAGGGCAGGATGGGAAGAAGGAAGAAGAGGCGGAGGAAGAGTCATGCAAAGAGGAGGAGGAGGAGGAGGAGGAGGAGGAGGAGAGCGCGGTAATCTATAGACACAAGAATATAATATTGAGTAACACTAATAGCATGTACAACACACACACACACACACACACACACACACACACACACACACACACACACACACGTACACAAGTTATTATTCCCTTCAAGCAAAGAAATTGCAAAAATGTCCTTTTTGTTCATGTTCATAAAAATATTGTACTTGATTGTTAAATTTACATAGAGGGAAGACCTTATTATTCTCTTATTGAAGCTACGAAGGAATTTTGCAACGTGGCTTATAATATATACTCTCTCTCTCTCTCTCTCTCTCTCTCTCTCTCTCTCTCTCTCTCTCTCTCTCTCTCTCTCTCTGCCTCCTCTCTCTCTCTCTTCCCCTCTCTCTCTTCTCTCTTCTCTCTCTCTCTCTCTCTCTCACACACACACATACATCCGCGCACATTAACCAGCTACAGAGTAATGGGAGGCGGGGTCCTTAGCTTCTCAAATCTGCCGAGTAATTCATTAGGCAAATATTAGCACTCCTCCTTTGCCTCGGGTGCTCAGTCAGTCCATGTAATATTAATGGCACGTCGATGGCGCCAGGCGAGCTATCCACCACATGTCGACCCCTTTTTACGTGCCTGCCCGTCAGGGTGGCAAGGTTGGTAGAGACGTGAGTTCGCAATGTGCAGCGTCCCTGTGCATTTGGTCAGCGGTTCGAGTCCGCCTAGTTCATGCTGACGTGGCGGCGCTTTGTATAGTCAATAACCTTGTAGTTGGTACTTGCAAAGTGTCTAGATAGGATGAAAATCTTATCTTTTATCTTTTTACGTGCCTCTTTTCACCCTTTAACACTCGGGTATATTCGTTTAATGCCTTTGTTTCGACAGGTAAATGGTTCCGATTCCTGTTACTTCTCGTTCTGCTGAGTGGGCGCGACGTAGATGCGAAGGGGATTGGGGATATTGGAAGAATTGGTCTACTTGGACGGGAGACGAGCGAGGTGTTGGTGCTGGAGACGGTGACGAAGGCGGTGAAGGGATATGTGGGGCTTTGTGACGCGGTGTTAGTGTCCCCGTCCCGCCAGCAGGGTGGTGGTGTCGAGGCACAGGTGTTCAGGTGAGGCGACTCTTGCGTTTCTCCTCATTCTTTACCTTTACTCAGCCGGCTTCTTGACTTACCGCGTTTTCCTTTCACTTTATGACGCCTGTGTGGGTGTGTGTGTGTGTAGGGAGGGGGTACGTGTGTGTGTGTGTGTGTGTGTGTGTGTGTGTGTGTGTGTGTGTGTGTGGTGTGTGTGTGTGTGTGTTGTGTGTGTGTGTGTGTGTGTGTGTGTGTGTGTGTGTGTGTGTGTGTGTGATTACATTCCAACACTATACCATTCACACACCACTAAAAAAAATCAATAAAACTAATTCTTACCGTATGTCATCTATATAATATAAGCGAAGTGTGTCTTCTGTCGCTGGTGTGTGTGTGTGTGCGTGTGTGTGTGTGTGTGTGTGTGTTTGGGGTTAAGGTTCCGGGCCCCCGTGGGGCAAACCCTCATATGGCCCTTTTTGGAAACAGGTTGACCGGGGGAAAGGGCTAGCCCATTATGAGATATCCGATCACTTTTTTTTTTTTTTTTTGGCAGCCTATTAGCGGAGAATTTTTAAAACAAAAATGGATTGCGAGAATTGAGGACCTTGATGTAGGGGGATGGGTAATGGGTGGTGAAAGGGGGGGGGGTGATGGGTATGGGTGTGGGGTGATGAAAGGGTTGGGGGGGGTGGTTTGGGGGGGGATGGGTGATGGTGAGGGAATAGGGGGGGGGTGATGGGGAATGGGTGATGAATGGGTTGTGGTGATGGGGTTGGGGTAGTGAATGGGGGGGGTGTGGGGAAGGGGGGATTGAATGGGTGTGTTATGATGGTAAGGGTAGTGAATGGTGGGGGGGGGTTAAAGGGTGATGAATGGGTGGTGGTGATGGTAATGGGGGAGTGAAAGGGTGGGGGGTGGTGAATTTGGGTGGGGGGTGATGGGGATGGGTTTGTGTGATGGGGAATGGGTGAGTGAATGGGTGGGGGGGGTTGGGGAAAAGTGAGTGAATTTTGGGTGTGGTGATGGGTAATGGGGAGTGAGGGTGGGGGGTGTGGGTAATGGTGAGTGAAAAAGGGGGGGGTGATTGGGGAATGGGGGAGTGATGGGTGTTGGTGTGGGTATGGTAGTGAAGGGTTGGGGGTGTGGGTAAGGGGAATGAATGGGGGGGGGGTAGGGGGATGGGGGAGTGAATGGGTGGGGGTGTTTAATGGGTGAGTGAATGGTGGGGGGTTATGGGGAATGGGGGATGAAGGGGGTTTGGGGTGGTAATGGGTGAGGGGAAAGGGTGGGGGGTGGTGAATGGGTGGGGGTATGGGGGAAAAGGGTGTTGGGGGATGGGGAAATGGGGGGGGTGATGGGGGGGGGTGATGGGTAAAGGTGAGTGAAGGGGGTGTGGGTGTGGTTAGGGGGTGAATGGGGGGGGGGTGATGGGGAAAGGTGATGAATGGGGGGGGGGTGGTTTTGGGGAAAGGGGTGGGGATGGGGGTGTGGTGATGGTAAAGGTGAGTGAAGGGGGGGGGGGATGGGTAATGGGTGAGTGAAAAGGGGTTGGTGGGATGGGGTTGGGGGAGTATGGGGGGGGGGTGATGGTATGGGGGATGAATGGGGGGGGGGTGTGGGTTTTTTTGGGGGTGTGGGGAGGGTAAGGGGGGAATGAATGGGTGGGGCGGTGGGGGTAATGGGGGAGTGAATGGGGGGGGGGTGATGGGTAAAGGGGGTGGGGGGAGTGAAAAGGGTGGGGGGGAGGGTTTGGGGGGGATGGTGATGGGGGAGGGGAATGGTGCGGGGTGATGGGTTGGGGGAGTGATGGGTGTTTTGGGGATGGTAATGGGGGATGAAAGGGTGGGGGGGATGGGTAATGGTGAGGAAAGGGGGGGGGGGTGATGGGTAATGGGGGAGTGAATGGGGTGTGGTGTGGGGGAATGGGGGAGTGGTGGGTGGGGGGTGATGGTAAAGGGGGAGTGAATGGGGGGTGGGGTGATTGGGGAAATGGGTGGGAATGGGTGGGGGGTGATGGGTGGGGGAGTGAAAGGGTGGGGTGATGGGTTGGGTGGGTGTGGGTAATGGGTGAATGTGGGTGGGCGGTGATGGGTAATGGGGAGTGAAAGGGGGGGTATGGTAATGGGTGTGGGGGGAGTGAATGGGGGGGGGTGATGGGGTTGGGGGTTTATGGGTGATGGGTTGAGGGAATAGGTGGGGGGTGTGGTAATTGGGGAGTGAAAGGGGTGTGGGGATTGGGTAATGGGTGGTGTGGTGGGGGGTGATGGGAAAAGGGGGAGTGAAAGGGTGTGTTATGATGGGTAATGGGTGAGTGAATGGGTGGGGGGTGATGGGTAATGGGTGAGTGAATGGTGTGTGGTGATGGGTAATGGTGAGTGAATGGGTGGGGGTGAGTGAATGGGGTGAGTGATGGGTAATGGGTGTTGTGGTGATGGGTAATGGGTGAGTGATGGGGGGGGGTGATGGTAATGGGTGAGTGAATGGGTGTGTGGTGATGAGTAATGGTGAGTGAATGGGTGGGGGGTGATGGTAATGGGTGAGTGAATGGGTGGGGGTGATGGGTAATGGGTGAGTGAATGGGTGTGTGGTGATGGGTATGGGTGAGTGAATGTGGTGGGGGTGATGGGCAATGGGTGAGTGAATGGTGTGGGGGGTGATGGGTAATGGGTGAGTGAATGGGTGAGGGTGATGGTAATGGGTGATGAATGGGTGGGGGTTGATGGGTAATGGTGAGTGAAGGGGTGTGTGGTGATGGGTAATGGGTGAGTGAATGGGTGGGGGGTGATGTAATGGGTGGGGGGGTGAGTGAATGGGGGGGGTGATGGGTAATGGTGTGTGGTGATGGGTATGGGTGAGTGAATGGGTGGGGGTGATGGGTATGGTGAGTGAATGGGTGTGTGGGGATGGGTAATGGGTGAGGATGGTGGGTGATGGTATGGTAGTGATGGGTGGGGGGTAGGGGAATGGGTGAGTAATGGTGTGTGGTGATGGAATGGGTGAGTAATGGGGGGGGTGTGGTGGGAGTGCATGGTGTGTGTGATGGTACTGGGTGTGAAGGGGGGGGGTGATGGATGGGTGATGAATGGTGGGGGGGTGGGTAATGGTGTGTGTGATGGGTAATGGTGAATGTGGTGGGCGGTGGGTAATTGTGTGAATGGTGGGGGTGATGGGTATGGGTGGTGATGGGGTGTGGTGATGGGTAATGGGTAGTGAATGGGTTGGGGGGTGATGGTAGTGGGTGAGTGTGGGGGGTATGTATGGGTGATGAATGGGTAGGGGAATCATACTTTCACACCATGTTTCAGAAATTGAAGGGCTATCTGAGATCATGTTTGTGGGCTTCGCCCACCAAACCATNTCCTTCCCTCCTCCTCGTCCACCTCCTCGTCCACCTCCTCCCTCCGCCCCTCCTCCTTCAGGATACAAGAAGCCGTGTTACCGTCACAAACCTAGATCCTGAGCGATAAACTACGAGCTTCCTATAGACTCGCATGCCTCGTAAAGCGGGCGAGGTCTTCATTCTTCTGCGGGTCGGCTCCTGGTGCGGATTTAGAGCTCTTAAGTAGAAGTAATGGAAGCTATTTACGACAGTCACAAGCAAATGAATGGAAATATGTTGTGTGTGTGTGTGAGCGAGAGAGAGAGAGAGAGAGAGAGAGAGAGAGAGAGAGAGAGAGAGAGAGAGAGAGAGAGAGAGAGAGAGAGAGAGAGAGAGAAGTGGGTCAGCTTAGTATCATTACTATTATCATTGTTGCTTTTATTATTACCATTATTATTATCATTGTTATTATTATTATTTTCATCATTATTATTACTATTACAATTATCATTCTTATCTAATTCGGTAATTCCTTCTTCACAACCTTTCTCTCCCTCCAATAATAATAAAAATAATAATCCCGCTGAAATAAAGAGGAGAAAAGTAAAAATGCACCGTGTTTACAAGGAAGATAACCAAGGTAACTCTCTTATTAGCCAAAAAATATGTAATTGGACTCTGCTTAACTTTCGACATGGCAGCAAGAAGCCTTTAACTGTGACCAAAGTTAAGTTAAGGCCAGAAAAGGTGAGTTAGTTGACACGTCCCTGCGGTGTAAAGAAACCCGAGCAAATGTGTGTCTTTTGAGTCTATGGATGAATGTTTTGATATATTTCAGTTCTCTGTTATACTACAATCCGCGTGTAGTTTATTGCAGTGTTTCTGATGATTTACGAGGAGTGTTAGTGACAATACTGCCTCCTGCCTCGCTTGTCACTAATGGTCGTTTCGTTTCGTTGTTCTCTATCGTCGTATTAACTTAAACCTGCGGAAATTACTAGCGAGTGATATCCTCCACTTTTTCAACAACATTCGAGACTTTTATCGTTGCTTCCATTCAAGTTTTACCTTCAAAGCGAAATACTTATTGAAAACTGTCCATTTTTGCTCGTAAAATGTTCTTGAAATTCAATTTTATTGGCAAGTTACTGATATCTTGAGTAATATTTCGTTCTTTATATGGTTGTAAGCAAACACTGGGTTAGTGAGTTATATTGTAAGAGAGTAATGTACAGCGTTGTAAGTTCCAGTCAATAGCAATAACATGCAATTTGTTCTTGTTCTCTGAAATGTGCTGCTTTTTTGTCACTCTAATAATTTATACGAGATTTTCTTGATTACTTACTACACGTCGAGGCCCCGTGCATATCCCATCGCGGGCATCCATCACAGCCCTCAAGGGAACCTCTCGGGCAGCGGTTCCTAAACTCTTTAAGGTCATTACATCTTTTTCACATAGCGTCCGTACTAAGGGGCCCCCTACCAGTAACAATACTAAAGAAATTCTACATAATTTTATTAAGCTATTTTTTTCTTTCATTGAGAATGATACATTTAACGTACCAAACAAGCAAAATAGTTCGGCACCAAATGGTGATTTGGGGGATGACCGTGCATTGAAGTCCACCCGAAGTGTTTTTGTTGTTTATGATACTTTGTGACCTACTTATTCAGAATCTTGGTCATGCCATTCAGGCAGGCCTGGGGAATTTGAAATATTCAAAAAAATTCTGCCGAAAACTTGAAAAAACACAAAATAATCAAAACTTCATTATTTATTCACTTAAAAACATACTTTTTAGATTTATTTTATAGGTTCTGACACCAAAAGAATATGATGGTATTTTGGTCCCAAGGCATACGATGCATGAAAATCAAAATGGCTGCCAAAATGGCCGTCACAAATATGAAAAACGTAAAAAAACCATTTTTGATTCTCATATCACTTAGAAATGTATTTTTTTTGGGTCTAATTTTTAAGCTATGCTACCTAAGGAATACGTTTGGATATGTCTCTCACCCAATTGTATGTGGGAAATAGTACTTTATACATGTGATTTCACGCACTAAAATAGTTTCAGTCATCACTCAGGTCGACGTCATCCGCACACTGTCCCCATCTTCTTTCAGTAGTGCTGACCTTTTTTGTCCATCTGTTACAGCACCCCTTCCATTCCTTTGACCCCACAAGAAATGGTGCATGACATTTGAGCAGTTCCACACATGCACCTAGCATTTGCACATGGCTGGTCAGTCGCACAACCACACCTGATCACTTTGAGAACATCCGGGGGTGCAAGAGCAACTCCTTTAGGCATGGTAGCAGTGATTTCATAGCTTCATCTTTTTCCCAGCCAAAATCTGTTGGTAGTAGGTCAGGAGGGTTTTTTTCTAATACTGCCTTCCAGATGCACACTTGGTAGTGTGCCGCTTCACATTTTGCTCAAACGCTTCGGATTTTTGGGGGGAGGGATTTCAGTTTTGGGTATGCTAGCCCACTTTCCTCTTTGTTGTCTTGCCTATCCACAC
>JACEEZ010024545.1:45000-77500 GCA_016584305.1 Chionoecetes opilio
GTTATCTACGGTAGGGTTATCACTATAACTGTCCAAGGTAAAGAATTTTTTTCCTGTGGAAACACTGAGGCAAGGTGTCCGTAGGCAAAGTGTCCGTAGGCAAAGTGTCCGTAGGCAAATTGTCCGGTAGGCAAAATGTCCGGTAGGCAAACTGTCCGTAGGCAAACTGTCCGGTAAGCAAATTGTCCGTAGGCAAATTGTCCGTAGGCAAACTGTCCGTAGGCAAACTGTCCGGCCACGACGATGGTGTGTCTATGTGGAGTATATGTGTCTATGTGTCTATGTGTATATGTGAGAAAAATCGGCCTCACAGGACAAGGTTGATGCAAATGGAAGGTAGTGGTGAAATGCTAGGTCACGCAAATTTGGGTGGGAAGCTGCCATTAATGAGCGAACACAGATATATTTTTAGCTTTAAGCTTAATCATGACTCCTGAATCCTGAATCCCGACAACGAGGCAATGCACAAACCTGTATGGAACCTGTGAACTCTCTCCACTTTTTTTAAGTTTCTTTATAGCGAGCTCTTTTTCCCTCCCTACCTTCTGGTGTCAAGACCTATACAGTCACCTATACAGTGGTAGTGGTGGTGGTGGTCGTGGTGGGCAAAGCCAGTAAAGACTATACTCTTTACTGGCTTTGGTGGTAGTGGTGATTGTACCTGGCTCGCATCCCTGCATCATGTCGGGGTGCCGCGGGGGGTGACTCGCTGAGGAGGTTGCGTTCAATGCTACCCGGCGGCCTGTATCTCCCTCTCTGAACCCTCCACGGCCTGTCTGCCGCCAACACCTCCACCTAGTCCACCACCACCACTACCACTGCCACCACCACCACCATCACTGCCACCACCACCACCACCACCACCACCACTACCACTACTACCACCATCATCACTGCAATTTCCTGGAAAATAAAAATCTCTTAAGCACCAGTGAACATGGTTTTCGAAGAAATCGCTCAACAGAATCTGCAGTGTTACAGTTTGTTAGCAATATATACAAATATCTAGAAAGGAAGTTATATGTTGCAGGAGTATTTATAGATCTCTCAAAGGCATTTGATACATTAGATCACGGTATACTACTTAAAAAACTAGAAAATATTGGTGTTCGGGGTTTGCCACTAAAAGTGTTCAGTAGCTACTAAAGTAATAGATCACAGTCTGTATATTGTAACTCTACCTACTCACATTACAAACACCTCACGAAAAGAGTTCCACAAGGATCAATATTAGGCCCCATTCTTTTCATAATATATATTAACGATTTGCCACATGCAAGCACAAAACTTGAATGTGTCATATATGCAGACGACACCAACATATTGTTATCAGATGATAATATAAATTGCTTGCACACTAACCTGAACACGTAACGAACTACAATTGGTAAATCAATGGATAAAGGCAAACAACCTTATAATAAATGTGACAAAAACCAGCTATATATTTGTTCAAAATCGTTCTTTAAAATATATTATGCCTCCAATAACATTAGAAGATCAAATAATTCAACGAGTCAGCCATACAAAGTTTTTAGGTCTTTATATTGACGAGCATTTAAACTGGGGTCACCACATTAATGCAGTATACCTAAGTATATCTAAATTATGTGGAGTGTTGTACAGGATTCGTCACCAACTTACTAAAGAAGCTATGATTACCATCTACTATACCATATGTTTCCCTAATCTCATCTATTGTGTTTCTGTCTGGGGTGGTACTTGGCCTTCTTATCTCAATAAAGTATCAGTAGCGCATAACTAAATTTTTAGATGTATATTTTTCATGGGTAAATTCGACTCTGTAAATCTTATATATTCAACGCATAAATTACTGAAATTTAATAATATACATAATAATTTTTTGCTGTTATGTATTTTTTGAAATATAACTCTCACTTCAAGTAACATATTATTCAGTTTGGTAGGGAACTCTTATGCAACAAGAGGCACCGGTATAGACCTGAGATGTCCACAATACCGCGCAACTCTGTACAAGCATGTACTCCGGAACACAGTTATGGAACTCATTACCAACAAATATAAAATCTCTTGTTTATAATAGTACACTCGCCATATTTAAGAAAACTTCTAGAAATTATTTGTATACACTTCAATCTATGTAAATATCAGTGAGTACGAATGAAAGTGTTGTTAGGCATGATCGTGTGTGTTTGTAGCTGTGTGTGTATGTATGTGTGTTGTGTGTACATAAGTGTAGTATGTAAAGGTAGTGCATTCTAAATGTATGAATGTATATAAGTGAATTTTGTGTGATATGTGTTTGTACGACGGTGTTTGAATGACTTCGTTTGTGCGTGCGTGCGTGCGTGCGTGCGTGCGTGCGTGCGTGCGTGCGTGCGTGCGTGCGTGCGTGCGTGCGTGCGTGCGTGCGTGCGTGCGTGCGTGCGTGCGTGCGTGCGTGCGTGCGTGCGTGCGTGCGTGCGTGTGCGTGCGTGCGTGCGTGCGTGCGTGCGTGCGTGCGTGCGTGCGTGCGTGCGTGCGTGCGTGCGTGCGTGCGTGCGTGCGTGCGTGCGTGCGTGCGTGCGTGCGTGCGTGCGTGCGTGCGTGCGTGCGTGCGTGCGTGCGTGCGTGCGTGCGTGCGTGCGTGCGTGCGTGCGTGCGTGCGTGCGTGCGTGCGTGCGTGCGTGCGTGCGTGCGTGCGTGCGTGCGTGCGTGCGTGCGTGCGTGCGTGCGTGCGTGCGTGCGTGCGTGCGTGCGTGCGTGCGTGCGTGCGTGCGTGCGTGCGTGCGTGCGTGCGTGCGTGCGTGCGTGCGTGCGTGCGTGCGTGCGTGCGTGCGTTGCGTGCGTGCGTGCGTGCGTGCGTGCGTGCGTGCGTGCGTGCGTGCGTGCGTGCGTGCGTGCGTGCGTGCGTGCGTGCGTGCGTGTGCGTGCGTGCGTGTGTGCGTGCGTGCGTGCGTGCGTGCGTGTGTGCGTGCGTGCGTGCGTGCGTGCGTGCGTGTGTGTGTGTGTGTGTGTGCGTACGTGCGTGTGCGTGAGTGCGTACATATGTGTATTACTTATTCCATGATTGTCCGTCCCACGTTGCCTATGCCTATGCATTCTCTTATATACATTATTTCGTCTGCCAGGGAGCCTCGGCTCGGCAGACCGTGCCATTTCCTAATGTATTATTGTTGTAGATCCCCTTATGTAATTGAATTATACTGGCAATAAATATTGAACTTGAACTTGAACTTGAACTACCACTACTACAGCCACCACCATCACCACCACCATTACCAAAACCACCACCACCCCCACCACTACCACCACAACCACCACTACCACCACAACCACCACCACTACTCTTACCTATTTAGCACTGCCACCATCGCTTTACAGCCATCCACTACATGTATATGACCACCACTCCTACCACTCCTACCACTGCCTCCACCTCTCCTACCCCCTTACCATTACCAACACAATCACAAGCTACACCTACCCCCCACCCTCACCCCCCGCCCTCCTACATCTTATTCATCACCATTGCTTTGTGTTATTCATTAGTCTTCTTCTTCTTTATCGCCCCACATAATAAATAATCAAGAGTGTAATTTCATATTCTTATTATCCAGGAAGTGTACCATATTTTGTTTGTTGTTTTTTATGGTATCTAAGACTACTCCACCACCTTCACCATCACCACCAACACCACCATCACCACCAACACCACCATCACCACCAACACCACCATCACCACCAACACCACCATCACCACCGAGCTGTGACACAACTTTGGAATTCCTTATGTCAAAGACATACAAACTAAAAGAAACGAGGAGCAAAAACGAAGCGAAACTCTGCCATCACAACCGAGACAATAGATAAAAAGAAAACAATATACAGCCTATGTGAGAGAGAGAGAGAGAGAGAGAGAGAGAGAGAGAGAAGAGAGAGAGAGAGAGAGAGGAGAGAGAGAGAGAGAGAGAGAGAGAGAGAGAGAGAGAGGAGAGAGAGAGAGAGAGAGAGAGAGAGGAGCGAGGAGAGGGAGGGGAGCGAGCGAGCGAGCGAGCGAGCGAGCGAGAGAGAGAGAGAGAGAGAGAGAGAGAGAGAGAGAGAGAGAGAGAGAGAGAGAGAGAGAGAGAGAGAGAGAGAGAGAGAGAGAGAGAGAGAGAGAGAGAGAGAGAGAGAGAGAGAGAGAGAGAGAGAGAGAGAGAGAGAGAGAGAGAGAGAGAGAGAGAATAAAAGAACCATGGCTACAAGCAGGTTTGACATAACCTTTTAGCTTGCTAAGATACGAACACAAACAAGAAAGGCAAACATAAAAGAGAGATACACCACGTTAGAGAGTAGGAGCGGGATTACTGCCATTGGCACTACTTATGCACATTTTTAATGCATAGAATACTATTCTAGCTGAAGGCAGCTCTTATCACTTCTCAGAGAATGATTAATAAATACATTACTCTCTGATATATACAAAATACAAATAAAATGCATATCTTAACGTGATAATGTATGTTACAGACCCGGGTGTCTACATTTTTATTAGATGAGAAGCCGTACTCCTCAAGTTTAAAGAAGCAGGTCCTAAAATTCAGATATAATTAATAAATGATATCTATATAACTGCCAGTGCGATTGCTCACGCCCTTAGGGCCTATCTACTGTATTTTGTCCTTGCTCATAACCTCGAGTATTATTAGATGACAACGCAGTAGAGTTTTACAACGCACTTTTTAATGAATTGCAGGAGTTTTAACACAGTTCTAACAGCCTTTGAGTTAATTTTGTTTTCTAATAGCTCATATTTGAATAATGCTGTAAAGGACTCTACAACTATATTTATGTGCATTATCCTTATAGCATTACTTTTGTTATACCAACCATTATTTTATTATTGTGATTCCTCTTTGCTATGTTTTCATGGAAGCCCTCACCTTGTATAGGCATTTTTTAGGAGCATTGCCTGCAACACCAAGAATCTTTAGTACACAATGTTGTAACTTATGGTTATGTATCTGTCTCTAGACCATCGCGAGGACGCGATCGGGTAGTTGACCGAACGATGTTATGGCACTGGATATATTATATGTAGTATGTGTATGATGAAACATATGTTAGCAGCATGTAGTCATGTTGGAGGTGTATGTACGTGTGTCTGCCTCTTTTAGCAACACAGCTGTTATTGTGTTGCTCGGACAGACATTACCAGTTTGATAATGTTGACATTGACATAATGGTGTTGTTCTGCTGCTGCTTGCATTCTTGAGAATGAATAGTCAGTGTTTTGTGTGTGCCTGTGGTTAATTGCCACTTATCTTAGATGATTAGCTATGCACACAGGGACAGACAAAATTAACCCTGGGTGTGTTTGTGTCATCGCCGTGTGAACAGCAAGCGGAGCTTCTCATTTCACGCACTCAGCAGTTCCTGGATAAACAGCTGTTCAAGAAAGAAACCTTCCTTTATAACACGTCGATGTAATAATGAGGGGACGGAAAGGCAAAAGAGGGGGAGTCGCCAGACCAGGCGCTTCTAAGCTTAGACTCCATGAGAGTCTGAGTATGTACTCACCTGTGAGTGAGTACTTGTCACGATATTAATTGTTCTGCCCTGTCTACTAAGACTTAAGCTTCCTTGCCCGCTTGTAAAGAACCTGTGACTTTATATTATAAACATAACCTTATTAGTGTACATATATATGTAGTAATACAATATATATTTATAATAATAGTATTGTCTCGCTCGGGTTAAAAGCTGTTTTAGTACGAGATGAGATGTGAGATTTCAGTTCAGATTTTTAGTAAAGGACAGTCCAAGAATGTTTATTGTAGAAGAAGAAGATAGTTGAGTGTCTTTGAAGAAGAAGGGATAGTTATCTAATAGTGTTTGTCGAGGACACTAGGGTGCTGCATAGAACATGTTCGCATAGAACGTTTCCCTAATAGAACGAATGACCTTAAATATTATTCCAATTTTTTTGTTAGGAACGAATGTGATCATATAGAACGATTCACCAATCAAAATAGGGCAAATCCGAGGAGATCTGATATAGAGCGCCGAAATATCGTCCACCAACAACACTGACGCACAACTGTAATAGTAATACAGTAATCTCCCGTTTTTCCGTCGTTTTAATATCCGTCGTGCGACATTATCCGGTGCCAGCAATTCGGCTGTATCAAAACACTATCCATCCATGGGATGCATTATAATTATCCGACGCGAGATACACTAAACGTCTTTTCGCCGGATAATTTGGTGCGCATTTGGCTCATACACGGAGTGAGTTGCGGTGTACAACGCTGACGAAACTGGTCTATACTTTCGGTTTTTACCCAGTAATACCTTGGCCAATGAGAAGGAGAAGTCGGTACCTGGCCGCAAGCTTTCCAAAACATGTGTGTCTGCTATGTATTGCGCCAACGCAATAGGTAACCATCGCCTGCCTATTATTAGTATTATTATTATTATTATTATTATTAATACAGGTATTAATGTTTTATATATTGTTAGTCATACTGTTCTAGCCATTCTTATTAATATCATAGTTATTATTACTGGTATCATCATTTTCGCTGGATATTATTGGGTTCGTAGGCGCCGGAGGGACCTATGGGGGTAGTGATGCATTATCCGGCTTTCCACGTTATCCGGCAAGGTCTTGGCTGCTATGCGCCGGATAAACACGAGATTACTGGACTCGATAATGGCTATATTTTGACTGCATTAAATCAGGAATGATGAAATGGTCTGGACGATTACTTTAAGGGGAAAATCCTAACGTTTGGCAGACTCGAGGGAAAAAAATAGATTTTCCCCTGATTCCTTAGCTTATTTCACCTAACTTCAACGTAACCTAACGTTACCTTATCCATATCCGGCATTTTGTAAATATAGCAGACATATTCCTCCTCACCCAAAAAATCTTCCATATCTCCGAAATTATAATTTGTGACGGGAAACTCAGGGAGAAAAAGTTTCTTATAATTCAATGAGATAAAGAGAAACCATACTCCCCATTGTGTACAGTGCTTTGTGTGGCTCTAGTGTAAGATAATACCAGCACTAGTTTTTTGCACTCAACACTATTGTTTTCTGACGAGTTTAGGTGTGTTTTTAATTAATTTGGCTCTCGCTTTGGGCGGAAATCAACAGTTATGGTTTTCTACTGCGTCAACTCCCTTCCTTATTCACAAACTAGTTATGTCAACCAGAAACGGTAAAGTTAAGTTAAATCAGAGGTAAGTTTTACTCATGGATCAAAATCCATTGGTGGTCAAAACAATGACAGTCCGACGCATTCTTAAGTGTTTCACATGAAAATCATCATAAAAGAACTTCGGAAATTTGGTTACTTTGCAAAAAGAGGTTCGCAATTAATAATGAAGGAAAACTAGTTTTCTGGTATTTTTTGACGTGATTCGACTGATCTTGGGATTCATTTCTGGGCCAAAGCACTTGTTTCTGAGATCCCCCCCGCGCACAAACTTGGATGACCTGTGAGAAAACGGGTTTTTTAGGCGAGGGAACATCAGAACGCGACATTTACTGTATAAATGTGGTCCAAAATCAATCTAAGCACATCAAAAATACCAGAAAAACTAGTTTTCCTTCAAAAACCCTAAATCTAACATGAATATAAATAATTATTGGGTCCTTTATGCCGTAGTAAGAAATGTGACCCAAGCAAACATATCTACCTTACTCTAGAGTCGTCAGAGGTTCTTCCTCTTCAACACTGGGAAGTAGTAGAAGTCTTGCTGGCGACTTTGTTGTGGCACAAGTTGTAAACAATTGTCTCTGTCCTCCCTATAAAGTACATGTCATTATCTCCAGAAGTAATGATGTGCGACAGAAGCTCATAGAGAAAATGTTTCCTAGAATCCAATAAGGTAAACATAAACCATACTCCCAATTGTGTAGGGAATTTCGGTCCTATTGTAAAATAACACCTTATATATTTAACGCGAGAAATTACATTAATAGGGGAAGAGATGAAATAACACATAAGTATCAATAAGCTAACGAAGAATTTTCCTCCACGCCTCAGTCCTGAATCACTGGTTAGGCTTATATTTTAAGCCAGTAGTAATTAGACACGTAGCGAAACGAGGTGAGAAAGGGGATTCTAGGTTAGGATAATTTTTGAAGCAGCTCGACGTTCATTGAGTTAAGTCGCCTGTCGGGAGGTGATATTCTCGCCCTTGGTAAAGGTATGTTATGAAATGTTTGTTAACTAGAGATGTAGACATGACTTATTGGTGATTCCTTTTGTTGACCAGGACTAATGAAGTGTATTACTTAGGGTCCCAAGGTAGGATGCTGTTGGCGGACCAGGGGGCCAAGCGCTCACAAATTAGCAGAGGGGGCAACTACAACATATCACAGCCAGCCGCGTGAGGACAAGGAGAAAGAAGGAAATAGAAGAAATAAGTGAGAGGGAAACGTTGGAGGTGGGATAGACTACGTATACATTATATCAGGATAACGACTTGAGCATTACATGTGCGTATCGTTAAAGGGGTAACAGTGCGACTGAAGTTACCAGAGATAGTAAACTATATTAGCATGAAGACTTGAGCATTACGCATGCGTATCGTTAAAGTGGTTACAGTGCGACTGAAGTTACCAGAGATAGTAAACTATATTAGGATGACGACTTGAGCATTACGTGTGCGTATCGTAATGTGGTGACAGTGCAACCGAAGCTACCAAAGATAGTAAACTATATTAGGATAACGACTTGAGCATTTCGCGTGCGTATCGCTAGGAGGGAAGGAAGACTTAATATTAAGATAACTTGTGAATGTATAATAATTACCAAGTGAGACAGTAAAGAGTTAAATGTATTATAATTAGAAATATATTAACGCGTTGTCATTCAGATCCAACCAGTACTTACATATTTTCTTAAATCTTTTATTTTTATTCATTCATATATTTTTTCCCACTTAATGTGGGTGGTGGCAGCAGAGTAACCAGGACTGTGGAACACACATACAATGTGGGCTCTACATAATGGTGACAACGGTGTAGATGATCATTTTGACCCCTACATATAGTACCCAATATATGTATGTAATCAACTTTTACCCGTGTTTCTGCATTCAGGGATTATATGCCAGCAATAACTTGATCAGTTAGGTTAGTTTTTTTTGTGAGTGTGTGTGTATAAGTGCAGTTACAACCAAAACATGATGGGTGGTTTCTAGTATCCTGAACGTTTCGTTCTCATCATAAGGAGTATTTCTAACCCCTACAACGGCCGGGGGAAATGAAAAATAACACAAGGGGGGTCTGAGGGGCGACATCCCCCATGAGGTTAGGTTACGTAATCAATGCCCAGGTTAGGTTAGTGAGCTAGCGGGGAGGGGGGTCTGGGGGGGGGGGGCTGCTCCTGCCCAGTTATTTCATGAGTATTGGTCAATAGGGAGTATTGGTTCAAACAGCATATTTACTAGAGCTGGGCAGGATAAGAATCGAAAATTTTAATACACGCGAATCCGATTACTTGGACTTGTGGATCCGTAGGATTCGAAACCGAACTCGATTACTCGTGTGAGTATATATATATATATATTATATATATATAATATATATATATATATATATATATATATATATTATATATTATATATTATATAATATATATATTAAAATATATATGTATATATATAGTATTTGAAAAGTAAAATCCTGGTACAAATGAGTAAATCGAAAAATTTATTTAAAAAAATTTCTGAAAAAAAGCGCAGGACTCTTCTGGACAGCGTGACGATTACTGGATTCGTCGGGCAGCCACACGAGTACTCAAGGACAGCGCACAGCGCGGAAATCGGGGAGCAGGACGATTACTGGACTCGTCAGCCGGCCAGACGATTACCAGGATTCGTGAGGCGGCCAGACGAATCTCATGGCATAAGATAACAACTTCTCGTACATTGTTGACCACAAGAATTATTTTCCTGTTTGGCCAGTGGGGCTAGTATATATAATCAGCATTCTAACTTCACAATAAGGCTAAATCGTATTTCGAAGAAACAAAGAGACTTGTGGAAGCATCAAAATATTGCCTACGGTCGCCAGCCAAAAGGAATCATCTGTTTAGTTTACATATTTTACTTTCTCAATTTGGCTCATTTCAAAATCCTTTGTGTCTTTGCCAAGTGTTTTATGAAGATAATGTCCAAAGTAAGTGATCTTTACGCAGCATATTGATTCTAACATACATTCATTCTCCTGAGTAATCGTCTAGCGCGGGACTCGAGTACCAGGCTTGGTACTCGAGTCCCACTAGCCCTGACGGATCCGCGGTAATCGAGTCCAGTAATCGAATCTCGCCCAGCCCTATTATTTACCCTTTTTTCACGTTGAAGCCTATAGTTAGTCCCTGTAGGCTTCTATCGGTTCCACTGCAGCTTAAAGTAATCATCCAGACCCATTCGACACACTGCTTGCACACTTTGTGAGGGGCCCATAGCTTGTCTTGATCACCGAGTTTCACTTTAAAATATGCGAAATATGCTTGTTTGACAAATATGCTGATGCTTGCCCTCTGACTTGGAATGGTGAAACTACCACATATATAGCAGAAGGAGTCAGGGTTGTTTAGGCATCTACGACGAGACGTAGCAGGAGCAGACATGATCTGAAACAAAAGAACTATATACCTATGTAAATAAAACACTAAGCTGGAATAGTTACAAGCTTTGAAAACAAAAAAAACAGCATAAAACGAAATAGAAATTACAATGGTATGTTGTTACAAGGTTAAGAGAAAAGCCATAACAAATCCTCCTAATTCCTACTATCCTAGCTTTCTGTTTGCAGATATTGATAGTACTGACTTATTGGGAGCTGCACACACCTCTCACCGCACTGTCTCAATTGTAACTGCACAAGCAAGTTGCCACATAGCTCTCGATGAGTCAAATCGTAATCAGCTGGCAAGTTTTACTACAGCTCACAAGTGGAATTTTGCTTATCTGGAGGGTAAGTTGTGGAGAAAAAACTTGACGTGCTAGAAAAAAACTGACTACAGATTTGGAATCAGCATGCCAATTTTAGTCTAAATAAGCTCAAAAATCTAACTCAACAATTTTTATTTCTTCAAATTGTTCCTCAGTATTATCTGTCTAAATTTTCACTTTTAACTGACCTTCAACATGGTTTCCGACCAAATCACAGTACTCAGTAGGCTGTACACCAACTATGCAACAGTATATATAATGCAGTAGATTGCAAGGAGCATCAAATATCAGTATTCTGTGACTTAACAAAAGCTTTTGATTCCATATCTCACGCTATTCTGTTAGAAAAATTAAAAGTCTATGGATTTCGAGAGCCAGCACATGAATGGTTTAAAAATTATCTGAGCTCTAGAAAACAATACACTGTGTACAATAGCTTTCCATCTACACAAAAGTCCATCTGCCGTGGTGTGCCACAAGGATCAATATTAGGCCTAGTTTTGTTTTTGCTATATATAAATGACATTATTCGTTGCACTGATACATTGGAGTTTCATCTTTATGCTGATGACACCACGATATATGTAAAAGGAAAAGATTTAATAGTGATTGAAAATACCCTTAATGTAGAATAACATGTGTCTGATTAGCTGAAAAGTAATAAATTGTTTTTAAATACTTCCAAATCGTGGTTCATGGTCTCCAGCCCTTTAATGACCAACACAACTCATGTTACCATTAAAATGGAAAACTTCTTAATACAAGTTCATAAATTCAAGAATTTAGGGATAATCATAGACAGTAGATTATTATTTAAATCTCATATAAGCGACCTATGTACTAAAGTGTCCAGGCTATGAGGGATTTTATACAAAATAAGAAATAGTATTACCACTGCATGCATTAAGGAAATTTATATATCATTAATATACCCACATTTATTATATTGTGCAGCTATCTGGGGCGGAGCCTACAAGACCTACATTGAGCATCTGTTTCTTGCTCAGAAGAAAATAGTCCGGAAAATGTTCTACAGATCAAAATATGACCATACTGACCCTCTATTTCATAACAATAAGCTGTTAAAAGTACCTGACATATTGTTCTTGCAAGCCTGTATATTTGTTTTTAACTCCCTAAACACATACTCTGACAATTGTTTCCAATACACAGCACATGATGGTGGCAGAAGACCCTTTCAACTAAGAATCCCACGGTGCAGAACCACACATGCCCAACAAAACATAGGTACACTGGGGGGTCAGATACTGGAATGATTTACAAGAAAATCTCAGAAATTCCCTTTCATTGTCTTCTTTCAAGTATAATGCTAAACAACATTTGACAAATAGATACCAGCGAAATTAAAACTATATTGCTTTTTATTCAACTCTTCTATTTTCACATATATTTAGAAACTTATTACTATGCATGGGCTCAATAACACAGCTGCAAGTGTTTGTATGTGTATATGTGCATATGTGTATATGTGCATATGTGTGTGTATGTGTGTGTATGCATGTGTGTGTATGTATATGTGTATATGTATGTGTGTATGTATGTATATATGTATGTGTATATATGTGTATGTGTGTGTATATATATGTATGTATGTGTGTATGTATATGATCATGTGCGTGTGTTTATGTATGTATGCATTTTGTGCATAGATGTATATGTATGTGGGTATATATGTATGTGTATACGTGGTATACGTATGTCTTCGAATGTATAAATAAGCGTGTATGTATGTATATAGTCATATACATAATTTTTTTTTTGTATGTACAAAGAACCTGCATGTGCATGTATGTTTCTGTATAGGTATGCATAATATGTACTTTGTTTCTGTCTTAGGAATATATTTTTGCCATAAAGTCGGTGGCCTTTAGCTCCCGTCTGCTTGCTAGAATTTATAAGCGATTAGTTCTGTATAAGAGCTTCGGCTCAACAGACCTGGGCTTCAAATACAATATTGTATAAGTATTATAATATTATGTTACAAAGGTCAATAAAAAGTCAAAGTCAAGTCAAAGTCTCTCTCTCTCTCTCTCTCTCTCTCTCTCTCTCTCTCTCTCTCTCTCTCTCTCTCTCTCTCTCTCTCTCTCTCTCTGCTCTCGCTCTCCTCTCTCTCTCTCTCTCTCTCTCCTCTCTCTCTCTCTCGTCTCTCTCTCTCCTCTCTCTCTCTCTCTCTACTCTCTCTCTCCTCTCTCTCTCTCTCTCTCTCTCTCTCTCTCTCTCTCTCTCTCTCTCATAGTCTGTATATTGTTTTCTTTTTATCTATTGTCTCGGTTGTGATGGCATACTTTCGCTTCGTTTTTGCTCCTCGTTTCTTTTAGTTTTTATGTCTTTGACAGAAGGAATTCCAAAGTTGTGTCACAGCTCGGTGGTGATGGTGGTGTTGGTGGTGATGGTGAAGGTGGTGGAGTAGTCTTAGATACCATAAAAAAAAAAAAAAAAGTATGGTACACTTCCTGGATAATAAGAATATGAAATTAACAGACTGGGCTTCAAATACAATATTGTATAAGTATTGATAATATATGTACAAAGAGTAAAATAACAAAAGCAAAGTCAAGTAAAGGTCTCTTCGTCTTCTCTCTTCTCTCTCGTCTTCTCTCTCTCTCTCTGCTCTTCTCTACTCTCCTCTATCGCTCCGCTGCTGGCTCTCGTTCTATCTCTCCTTCCTCTCTCTGCTCTCTGCTTCGTCTGCTCTCTCTCTCTTCTCTCTCTGCTCTTCTGGTCTCTCTCTATTCTATAAGTTGTATATGTTTCTTTTATCTATGTCTCGGTTGTGATGGCTACTTCGCTATGGTTTTGGCCTCGTTCTTTAGTGTTTTAGCTTGAAGAAGGAATTCCAAAGTTGTGTCACAGTCGGTGGTTGATGGTGGTGTGGTGGTGATGGTGAAGGTGGTGGCAGTAGTCTTAGAACCATAAAAAAAAAAAAAAGTATGGTACACTTCCTGGATAATAAGAATATGAAATTACACTCTTGAAATTATTTATTATGTGGGGCGATAAAGAAGAAGAAGAGTAATGAATAACACAAAGCAATGGTGATGAATAAGATGTAGGAGGGCGGGGGGTGAGGGTGGGGGGTAGGTATAGGTTGTGATTGTGTTGGTAATGGTAAGGGGGTAGGAGAGGTGGTGGCAGTGGTAGGAGTGGTGGTCGTACTAGTGGATGGTTGTAAAGCGATGGTGGTAGTGGTAAATAGGTAAGAGTAGTGATGGTGGTTGTGGTGGTAGTGGTGGGGGTGTTGGTGATGGTGATAATGGTGGTGGTGATGGTGGTGGCTGTAATAGTGGTTGTGATGGTGGTAGTAGTGGTAGTGGTGGTGGTGGTGGTAGTGGTGGTGGCAATGGTGGTGGTGGTGGTGGCAGTGGTAGTGGTGGTGGTGGACTAGGTGGAGGTGTTGGCGGCAGACAGGCCGTGGAGGGTTCAGAGAGGGAGAGACAGGCCGCCGGGTAGCATTGAACGTCCCTCCTTAGCGAGTCACCCCCCGCGGCACCCCGACATGATGCAGGGATGCGAGCCAGGTACAATCACCACTACCACCAAAGCCAGTAAAGAGTATAGTCTTTACTGGCTTTGCCCACCACGACCACCACCACCACTACCACTGTATAGGTGACTGTATAGGTCTTGACACCAGAAGGTAGGGAGGGAAAAAGAGCTCGCTATAAAGAAACTTAAAAAAAGTGGAGAGAGTTCACAGGTTCCATACAGGTTTGTGCATTGCCTCGTTGTCGGGATTCAGGATTCAGGAGTCATGATTAAGCTTAAAGCTAAAAATATATCTGTGTTCGCTCATTAATGGCAGCTTCCCACCCAAATTTGCGTGACCTAGCATTTCACCACTACCTTCCATTTGCATCAACCTTGTCCTGTGAGGCCGATTTTTCTCACATATACACATAGACACATAGACACATATACTCCACATAGACACACCATCGTCGTGGCCGGACAGTTTGCTACGGACAGTTTGCCTACGGACAATTTGCCTACGGACAATTTGCTTACCGGACAGTTTGCCTACGGACAGTTTGCCTACCGGACATTTTGCCTACCGGACAATTTGCCTACGGACACTTTGCCTACGGACACTTTGCCTACGGACACCTTGCCTCAGTGTTTCCACAGGAAAAAAATTCTTTACCTTGGACAGTTATAGTGATAACCCTACCGTAGATAACAGTATAGTCGCCAGCTGCAATAATGTCGCCAGGCGCCAAATATTACGAATTATAGCATCACTACTGATGTGTATGTGCCACTGAAGATGATGCACAGTAGTTCATATCGGTGACCGGACAACTCATACCGCGGACAATTCATACCGGACAATTCATATCATGCAAATTCATACCCCGGAAATTTTATGTGGGTGATAATGAAAAATAATAAAAAATTGTACAAAATATTAGCAATTTTTACAATTTTTATCCAAATTTAATTTTATTTTTACAGATTGCGTATTAGTACAATACCCATCATGTACTACAAAATCAAACAGATCCAACAAATATGAAGGGTGCTGGATCAAGTTTTTTGAAAAAACTATAGATCCCAAAAAAATCATACGCAATACAATTATAGACTTTAAAAAATAAAAAATGATCTGCCTTTAGTTTAAAAATCTGGCAATTAGTTTACCAGATACAGGCCAAAAAGTATCATAAATCTGGCATTATATTTTACATGAATACCCCAAAAGTGGCATTTTTCATAGAAATACAAAAAACATTCCAATATCAAAATTATAGATCATAAAAAAATCTATAAATAGTCTTCAATAAGTTTTATTGAGAGGCAATCGGTTTAACAGATACAACCAAACATTATGATTCCTAATATGTCATAATTTCCATTATATGCCCCCAAAGGACCTTATAGATAAAAAGAAGAAGCTATAGATCAAAATTATAGATCATCAAAAAATCTATAAATAGAATTCTATTAGTTTAAAAATCTGCCAAACAGTTTAGCAAACACAACCCAAAAAGTATTATTCATAATGTATAATATTTTACATTTATCCAAAAAAGTGGCCTTTTCCTTATAGATACAGAAAAAAGACACGTTATTAAAATTATAGATCATAAAACTTTAGAAATAGTTCTATATAAGTTTTATAATTAGGCAAAAAGTTTACAAGATAAAATTCAAAATAATTATTCCTAAAGCGTAATGTTTCACATTAAGCCCCAAAAGTGGCCTTTTCTTTATAGATACAATCCAAATTATATGGATTAAAAGTGTAGATCATTATAAGATCTATAAATAGATTTCAATACGTTTTACAATCAGACAAACGGTTTACCAGATACAACCCAAAAACTAATATTCATAGGGTGAAATATTTAAATTATACAAAAAATAGTGGCATTTCCCTCCCTCTCATATTTCTCTAAATTTTTCTCTTTCTCTATAGTCCATTTGATATACCTTAAGCCGAAAAATTAAATCGAACGAATTTGAAAAATTTGAAGAAAAAAAGAAGGCCATTTTTAAGCTATTCTAACAGAACAATAAAAATAATTCAACGATAATATACCTCTCTCATACGTAAAACTATATGCAGTCTACAGAAAAAAACATTTAATTTCATTTTCAAGGGAAAACTGAAATAAATATAAGCCTTGATATTTGACCGCAGGCACTATATGAATATAGAAAGTCCTATGACCGATATTTAAGGCACTAGCACTCAAAGATGAATAAAGATACAGCATTGCCATATCTTCTCCTTGCACAATATACTACTATTGAGTAGCTGTTAGAGTTTCAAAGGCTTATAATAAAAACTCTTAGAATTACAATATTCCAAATATGGGCATGTAGACGGATTTTTTTTCTTCAAACTTTATGCATTCGTAAATATATATACATTTTTTTTTTTTTTTTTTGACACTCAAATAGCAGGCAACATTGGATTCTACACAATATAGAGTGAATTGCATGCCTGAATGAACCTCCCTTTTGAAACGGGAAGACTTTGAAAATCTTCAAAAAAGTTATTTTAAGCTCATATTTGAACAATTATAGAGAGCACATTTTTCATTGCATTCTTCAAATGGTTAATATTTGAGGTAGATATCATTACTTTCTAAAGGTGAATCGTAATTCAACTCTCTATCATTCTTGGTGCGTGAATGGATAGAACATGAGATTGCGAGAATGTTTTTTTTTTTTTTTTCATTTTTCAAACCAAGGCCCACTCAGAGCTTGTTCTGTGCACATATATATAGGATAACGTCAATGATATCACCAGTAAAAATGAACACTCTCCGTCCATGATTAACTGAGATAGAGGGTAACAAAGTGTAAAATAGATACAAATTGTAGGAGTTACCGCTCTCATATTTTTTGACATACCCATACCGGGTACTAATTGAATAAATTCCACACTAATGCCGTCTAAATGCAACCATTTGCAATCCCCAATGAAGCTTAGTTTTTGAATAATAGTCATTCAAACATTTTTTTAACCCTATTTTTTTCAATTTTCCGCAGTCTGCCCTCAAACTCCCAATTAACATATGGATAAGCTTATTCTATCATATACAAGTTTTGAAAAAATTATAGGCAAACAACAACAACAAAAAAATCATGCCCAAAAAAAGTATATATGAGACGTTATAGGCTATTTATAAACATTAAAAAATATATTTTATTATTTCTTATAAGTAAACTATTCGGTGACAGGGGTATGAATTAGCATGGTATGAATTGTCCGGGGTATGAATTGTCCGGGGTATGAATTGTCCGGGGTATGAATTGACCATGGTATGAATTGTCCGGGGTATGAATTGTCAGGGGTATGAATTTTCCGGGGTATGAATTAGCATGATATGAACTCTCCGGTATGAATTGTCCGCGGTATGAGTTGTCCTGTCACCGATATGAACTACTGTGTATCATCTTCAGTGGCACATACACATCAGTAGTGATGCTATAATTCGTAATATTTGGCGCCTGGCGACATTATTGCAGCTGGCGACTATACTGTTATCTACGGTAGGGTTATCACTATAACTGTCCATGGTAAAGAAAAATTTTCCTGTGGAAACACTGAGGCAAAGTGTCCGTAGGCAAATTGTCCGGTAGGCAAAATGTCCGGTAGGCAAACTGTCCGTAGGCAAACTGTCCGGTAGGCAAATTGTCCGTAGGCACATGTCCGTTAGCAAATTGTCCTAGGCAAACTGTCGTAGGCAAACTGTCCGTAGGCAAACTCCGGGTACCCACATAGTATAGACTTGATGTGCAGCATGACCCGGTGTCCTTGAGTGGAGAGCAAAACCTAATCAGGAAGTGGTGATAATATGCAGCACACTTCACACGAGTGGCAGGCCTGTAGACGCTATGGGGCAGGCTTAAGGGATTCTGGGCCCCTAAACATCCACAGGCGAGCGTAGTTAATCATTCAGTTAGGTTTCGGGGGCCGCCCGGCTCCCCGAATTGGTTTTTAATTATATAAAGGGTCAATTGGAAGGCATGTTTTTATCATAGACTTGACATTCTGCAACTTATTAAATTATTAGTTTTAGTATTGCACACATCAGCCGCCTCTGTGGTGTAGTGGCTAGCGCACCTAGCTACGAATCTGCGGGCACTGGTTCGAATCCGGTCCAGGGTAAGTCGACAGCAAGCCCATACAGCTGTTCATCCTTCCTTTCGGGGTTGATAAATGGGTACCTGGGGAAACTTGGAGAAGGTAACTGTAGTAACCCAGATGTCACACTAGCCCTGTGTCCAGGGGTAACGGGTTCTCACCTACCACAGGCTCAAGGGCTAATGAGACGGAGATGAGCACCGAGGCCACGCGCATCATAGCATATGCCCCCACCGTTACCTTTTATACATCATGCTCGGGTCCCTAATGAGGCCGGGCCCTGGTGCTGAGATACCAGCACCCACCCCACCACCTCCGGGGCCTTGCTGATGGGTATGGGTATACAAATGATAAAAACATTGTATGGGCTGAAACAAATTTTGTATAAGATGTTATATATAGATTCAAGTGTCGTGAGCCAAGTGCATTCAAGTGTGAACATTTTATTATTGTCTACTTTAGGAGTGTGTTTTACTTGTTTGGTTACGTTAAATGTATCATTCTCATTGAAAGAAAATAATAGCTTAATAAAATTATGTTGAATTTCTTTACTGTTGTTACTGTAGGGGGCCATTAGTACGGACGCTATGTGAAAAAGATGTAATGACCTTAAAGAGTTTAGGAACCGCTGCCCGAGAGGCTCCCTTGAGGGCTGTGATGAACTCCCGTGATGGGATATGCACGGTGCCTCGACGTGTAGTAAGTAATCAAGAAAATCTCGTATCAATTATTAGAGTGACAAAAACGCAGCACATTTCAGAGAACAAGAACAAATTGCATGTTATTGCTATTGACTGGAACTTTACGACGCTGTACATTACTCTCTTAAAATATAACTCACTAACTCAGTGTTTGCTTACAACGATATAAAGAACGAAATATTACTCAAGATATCAGTAACTTGCCGATAAAATTGACTTACAAGAACATTTTACGAGCAAAAATGGACAGTTTTCAATCAGTATTTCGCACTGAAGGTAAAACTTGAATGGAAGCAACGATAAAAGTCTCGAATGTCATTGAAAAAGTGGAGGATATCACGCGCTAGTAGTTTCTGGATGTTTAAGTCAATACAACGATAGAGAACAAAGAAACGAAACGACCATTAGTGACAAGCGAGGCAACATTGTCACTAACACTCCTCGTAAATCATCGGAAACACTGCAATAAATTACACGCGGATTGTAGTATAACAGAGAACTGAAAAATATCAAAACATTAATTCATAGACTCAAAAGAACACATTTGCTCGGGTTTCTTCACATCGCAAGGACGTGTCAACTAACTAACCTTTTCTGGCCTTAACTTAACTTTGGTCACAGTTATAGGCTTCTTGCTGCCATGTCGAAAGTTTACTAATTTTTTGACTAATAAGAGTTACCTTGGTTATCTTCCCTGTAAACACGGTGCATATTTACTTTTCTCCTCTTTATATCAGCGTTTTTTATTTTTATTAGTATTGGTGGGAGAGAAAGGTTGTGAAGAAAAAATTACATATGAATGATAATTATAATAGTAATAATAATGATAAAAATAATAATAATAACAATGATAATAATAATGGTAATAATAAAAGCAACAATGATAAAAGTAATGATACTAAGCTGACCCACGTCTGTCTCTCTCTCTCTCTCTCTCTCTCTCTCTCTCTCTCTCTCTCTCTCTCTCTCTCTCTCCTCTCTCTCTCTCTTTTCAACCCCATCCAAAGAAAAGGACCCCTTCGACTACTTATGCAAACATACTTCGCAACCAAGCCTCCTCATATCGCGTTGATACAAACAAAACTCGTTGGCGTAACCATGCAACGCAGTCACAAGAACCCGTTCACCACCCGACTCACGAAGCAGTGCAGGAGGCTCCCCCGCGGTACATGCCATCAAATGTACAGCTGGAGAACCTCACGTACTCTCCCACAGTACCAGCTCGGAGAGACATACCGCGTCCCACAGAAACCTTTCTTCAAAGAAAACCCTTCTACAGTTCACGAAGAGGACAGGAAACAATGTGGGATGGCAAGAAAAATCACGACTTTACCTCATCTCCGAACTCGTACTATGATGATGGATACAGGTACGAAGGGTATTGGCAGGACCCTAGACCCAGCCATGCCCCACCGATACAACGTTCATACTCATACACATCATCCAGTTCTAATTCTCAACAGGGATGCTACAATTGTGGCGAGCACAACCATCATCAAAGGAATTGTAGATTCGATCATCAGTTGAGGTGTGCTTCGTGTCATGGGCTGGGACACAAGCAACGCTATTGTAAATATAACAACCCATAGGAAGCAGGCGAAGAAGACAGTGCCGACGTAGTCACTAATGTGTGTAAAAGGTCCAGGGTTAAGATTGACCACATAAATGCTCAAAGTTTTCTAGCACATAAGGATGAGATAAATTTATTAATTAATGAAAGAGATACAGACATATTATGTATTAGTGAAACTTGGCTACTTCCTGAGATTTTGGACGAGCATATTTCGATCCCTGAATATGTATTATATAGATGTGATGTAGGAAGAGGTGGTGGTGTTTGTGTCTATGTGAAAAATGTTTTTACAATTACTCGTTTAGAGGTCAATATTGAAAGGCCGGCAGGAGTTGAAGACATATGGCTAGGTGTACAGAGCAAAAAATTACCTACTGTTGTCATCGGTTGCCTGTACCGTCATCCTAAATCTCTCTCGACAACTTTCGATTATATTGCTGCTGTTTTAGATTTTATGATTTTAGGAAATAAGTCGTTTTATCTTTTAGGGGATTTTAATGATGATCTTTTATCAAGTAAGAGTAAGTTTAAGAAAATAATTTTTAATGCTAAACTCACATCTCTGGTCTCACAACCAACCAGAATCACATCAACCTCAGCAACGCTGTTAGACACAATTGTTACCAACAAGCCAGAATCTGTGATACAATCTGATGTCATTCCTTGTCTTGTGGGGGACCATGAACTCATTACCTTAACCATCAACTTGAAGAAACCTAGAGTTTTGCCCACTGTTAAAACCATTCGAGAATTGATAAATTATTCCCCAGATGTTCTCTGTAATCTCTTATTACAAGACAGCTATAACCTAAATCAAATATACGTGACGGATAACATTGACGTACAAGTAAACATTTTTACGGAAAGTATTAACAAATGTCTAAATGCATGTGCACCTTTGCTCACCAAGGAGGTCAAGAGACCCTCTGCACCTTGGATGAGTGAGGAGTTGAGAGAGCTTATAAGGGAGAAAAATAACGTCAGAGGAAACCTGAAAATGGATAGAAATAACATTCAGTTACAAGAAAATCATAAAAATTTAAAGAAACAAGTAAAAAGGTTACTCAATCATACAAAGACAAAGCACTACGATAAAGAATTTTGGAAGACATAAAGGTAATAGTTCAGCTATTTGGAAACTATTGAGACAGTTAATCCCAAATTCTGAGAAAAAGTCATGTGATTCAATAGCAGAGGAGGGAGATGAAGCGAAGTCCCTTGCAGATAGTTTTAATAAATTTTTTGCCAACGTGGGGAAAGAAACATTCATAAAATCCCAGCAAAATGTATCAAAAGATCACCCCGTAAGTGCTGCAACAAACCAAGATATCACTAACCTGCCAAGTAATACTTTTAGACCACACCCATTGACAATGACACAATTATACTAATAATTAAGTCTATGAAAAACAGCAACTCCTGTGGTTGTGATGGCATCCAATTACGGTTTTTGAAAGACTCTCTCCCGGTGGTAATCTCTTACATAACATGCATACTAAATACATCCATAGTGACTGGAACTTTCCCTAAACAGTGGAAGGAAGCCATTGTTGTCCCAATTTTAAAGGCTGGCGATGCTAACCAACCACAAAATCATCGACCTATATCTCTGTTACCCATTCTTTCAAAAATACTAGAGAAGGTTATAGCAAATCAGCTTACTAACTATCTAGAAGAGAACCATCTGTTGAGTAATACCCAACATGGTTTCAGAGCTCGATTATCAACCGAAACGGCTCTTACAAAACTCTCTAATGTACTATACGATAACATTGATAATAGGAAAATTTCACTTATTATTCTTTGTGATTTGTCAAAGGCTTTCGATAGTGTTAATCATGTATCCCTAATGAGTAAGCTATCGAAGATGAATATTGACAACTTCTGGTTTGAAAGTTATCTGCATAACGAAACACAACGTGTACGAATGGGAAAAGCACTATCAGAAATCTTTGAAATTCCATATGGTGTGCCACAAGGGTCAGTACTCGGACCAATTTTATTTCTAATATTTGTTAATGATTTTTCACACTATATCTCTGACTGTCATGTACTCCAATATGCTGACGACACCCAGCTCATACATACCGGTACCATTGACAAACTTGATGAGCTCATCCTCAGGGGCGAAACACACTGGCCCTAACTAAAAACTACTTCCATGCAAATGGTTTGATGTTGAACACTAAAAAGACCCAGTGTATGTTTGTGGGAAGCAGAAAGTATATCTCCGAAATACCACCCAACACCTGCTTAAGAGTTGACGGATGCGTGATTGTTCCAAGTAAATCATTAAAAAATCTTGGTATCCATTTCGATAATTATTTGAATTTTGATAGCCACATAAATGAAATTAGAAGGAAAACTCTTGGTACGTTGATTTATGTAAACCGAATCAAAGAAAATTTGAACAAAAACGCACGACTAATATCCATTCACTCTCTTGTCTTGAGCATCATTAACTACGGCATCAAAATATGGGGTGCCACTTATACAACTCACTTATATCAAGTTCAAAAGCTGCAAAACTTTGCTGCTAAAGTAGCGTTGGGCGGCGGAGCAAAGCGTGACCACGCCACACCGTTTTTGAGGCAGCTCGGGTGGCTAAAAATATATAATAAGTACAAATATGAACTTGGTGTAATGACCTACAACATCATCAACGGATATATCCCTGAACACCTAATGTCCTTGCCAACAGTAAGAGATATACGTTCTCTTCCAACCAGACAACAACAACAATTGTATGTCCCTAAAACTAATACCAACATGGGAGAAAGGTCTGTGCTTGTGGCAGGACCAAAATTATGGAACACTCTCCCCACAAACGTTAGGAATGCTAACACCTTATCCTCATTTAAAAAACAGTTGTTTAATCATCTTTTAAGTGAGCAATTTGACACATAGCACCTACTGAGTTGTGTTTTTAACAAATAATATTTTAATTTATTGTTTTTTATTATGGAATTCTTTTATTAGTTTTAAAATTTTATCTTTCCCTTATTTTTTAATGACGAATCCCCTATGGACGAATATCCTACATAGAGTTAAGCCTATATAATATATTATATTCTTATGATATTGTTTTTATATGTTAACATGTAAAGAATAACCATTGTCAAATGGAGAATAAATATCTGAATCTGAATCTGAATCTGAATCTCTCTCTCTCTCTCTCTCCTCTCTTCCTCTCTCTCTCTCTCTCTCTCCTCTCTCTCTCTCTCCCCTCTCTCTCTCTCTCTCTCTCTCTCTTCTCTCTCTCTCTCTCTCTCTCTCTCTCTCTCTCTCTCTCTCTCTCTCTCTCTCTCTCTCTCTCTCTCTCTCTCTCTCTCTCTCTCTCTCTCTCTCTCTCTCTCTCGTCTCTCTCCTCTCTCTCTCTCTCCTCTCTCTCTCTCTCTTCTCTCTCTCTCTCTCTTTTCTCCTCTCTCTCTCTCTCTCTCTCTCTCTCTCTCTCTCTCTCCTCTCTCTCTCTCTCTCTCTCTCTCTCTCTCTCTCTCTCTCTCTCTCTCTCTCTCTCTCTCTCTCTCTCTCTCTCTCTCTCTCCTCTCTCTCTCTCTCTCTCTCTCGCTCTCGCACCACACACACACACACACACACACACACACACACACACATATCTCCATTCATCTGCTGTGACTGTCGTAAATAGCTTCCATTACTTATACTTAAGAGCTCTAAATCCGCACCAGGAGCCGCCCCGCAGAAGAATGAAGACCTCGCCCGCTTTACGAGGCATGCGAGTCTACAGGAAGCTCGTAGTTATCGCTGAGGATCTTAGGTTTGTGACGGTAAACACGGCCTCGTGTATCCTGAAGGGGAAGGAGAGGGAGGAGGAGGGGACGAGGAGGAGGGGAGGAGGGGAGGAGGAGGAGGAGGAGGAGGGGAGGAGGGGAGGAGGGAAAGGGAGTTTTATTGTTTGGCTTTTTGGGAGGATGAGAAAAGCAAAGATGATGATGATGATGATAAATTTTAAAAACAAAGACTAAAGGAGACTAAGACTAGAGATGAAAAAAATAAATTCTAAGAAAAAGAAGAAAGAGGAAAAGGAGGGGGGGAAGGGGGAGGGGAGGAGTGGGAGGAGGAGGGTGGGAGGGGTAGGGGTAGGAGAGGGGGGGGAGGAGTGTGGGAGGGGAAAAAGGGGGAGGGGGGAGAGGAAAACAGATGGGGAAAGAAAAAAAGAAGACAAGGGGAGGAAGACAAGCAGCAGAAAAGAGAAGGGAATAAAAAAGGGAAGAAATCGGGTGGGAAGGAAGAGGCGAAGGAGGGGGGGGGAAGGAGGAGGAGGAGGAAGAGGGGGAGAGGAATACAAGGTACAAAGGAGCACAAACAGAAACAGACCGATGGGCCCTTTACAGGGTTGTTCCTTTACACACACAAACTAATAATAAGAGAGAAAGGATAGGAAAGTAAAAGGGCCCCCCTCCCCCCCCACCCATCCCTCCAGCCAAGCTGGCCGGAAAGAAGTGATGCCATGCGTATAGAAAAACTGCATGGAATTGTGAGGAAATTTGAAAGCTTAATTATGGCTAATTTTTACTATTTTGTGGGGGAGGTTTAGTGTTTGATAGATAGGTCTGTTTGTGTGTTTTGAAAGGTGTGGCCCAAAGTGTGGATTTTTTAAGGGTGGGCGGCACCCTTGCCTGGTGCTTTTTGGGGGGCAGCAGCAATCAGGCCCCAGCTCCGTTCACCCCCTGGGTTTGTGTTTTTTCCATGTAGGGACGCCGTACCTTAATGCCTCCTACAGCTGCCCCCTGGTATTTTAAACCCCGATGGGGGTCATAACTGTCGGGACCAAACTAACCACACCCGTACAGGGAGATAGTAATGGAAAACCTTAAATCGGGCTATCTGTGGTGTTATGGTTCAAGTATGTTGGTGTGGCTCAGTGTGAAATTTCAATGGTTGTGCGGCAGTTTTTGCCTGGCGTTTTCTTGGGAGGCAGCAGTAATCAGGGCCCCGTCCGTTTAAAACATGCGAGTGCACTTTCCAAGTAGGGCGCCGTGCACTTCAAGCCCCCCGCAACAGTGAACCCCCGGGTTTTAAATCCGATGGTGGTCACAATGACAGGGCTCTTACGAACCACAGCCCTCACAGGCAAAAGCGTAGTAGTGACCCTTTTTGGGGTGTCTGAGACGGGGGGGAGTGGTTTTGTAGACGCGACTTGCAACTTTTTCGCAAAGAGAGTAAGTACAGAGGCCCCCGTGATAAATTTTTTATTTGAGATAAAAAGTGCAACCGGGTTGAAAAAAATATTTATCGGGCGATTTTTTTAAAAGATTCTGTTGTTTTGGTTTACTGTTGACGGCCGCCCATTCCATACCTTTAAAAAAACGGTTTTTGGGGAAATACTTTGTTCGTTGTTAAAAACCGTTTCCCGCTTTTTTTAAAACCGTTGTTTCTAGTTGAGCTTTTACCGGTCTAGCGTGAAAAGATTTTTGGACTACGTTGTTAATCCCTTTAAGATTTTTTAAAAATTCGTGAGGTCACCTCTTATCCTTCGTTATGTTAGTGGGGAAAAAGTTAAATTCTTTTAGCCGATTTTCGTACGATTTATTACCAAACTAGGTATCATTTTGGTTTTTCTCTGCGCTGTATTTTTTCTAGTTATCTATGTCTTTTTTTAATAAGGTGACCAGAACTGCACACAGATTCTAGATGGGGCGAAAAAAGCGAGTTAAAAAGAGTGAGTTCATTTTTCTATTTTATACTGAAAGTTCGTCCATTAAAACCAACCAATTTTTTTGCAGTTTTTACTACCTACCTCTATAATTTGGTTATTTGGTCTGAATCTTTCGGGGGATTTAAAACCTAAATCTTTTTTTTTATCAACCTGTTAGTTGGAAAAACGTTTTATCACGTAATTTAGAGGGTTTTTATTTCGATATGTAGTATATGACATTTTTCAGGTTGAAATTAATTTTCCCTGTTTTTGACCATTCTGTTTGAGTTTAAGTCGTTTGGTATGAGTTGGGGCTGAGATTCGTAAGGCTATGTTTTTGATTTTTTGTGCATCAGCAAATTTCGATATCCTGCATGTGATTTCCCCCGCAAAGTCATTTATGATATTTAAAAACGGGTAGGGGCCAAGAATGATCCTTGAGGGGAAAACCACTATTTTCATGGTCCAGTCAGAAGGTAAACCATTTTTTACCACCCTTTGTTTACTTTTTCAGCCAGTTTTTTACCAATTGAAAGATGGTTTATACCTGAGCTTTTTCTTTTCTAATGAGCGCTTTTGAGGAAATTTGGCAATGCTTTTTGAAAATCAAAGGAAACTAGTCTAGCCCTCGTGTTGTCGTACATTTTTTAAAAAACTATTTTAAAAACAGTAAGGTTTTAAGGCAGGCTTTTTTTTCTGAAACCATCGCGAACTTTTATTTTGTATTTCTTTTAAGAAATAAGATTTTGTCCTTTGATGGATGCCCTTTCTTTCCCGAAAATGATGTAAAATGATTTGGGGATATTTCCGGGCTGCGACTTGCCTTTTCCTTTTTTAAAAAAGGGGGACTTTGTAGTTTTTCCCTGCGCACGGTACATTTCCGGTGATTTAAAAATTATTAAAAAGATGGAAAGTGGTTTACTAAATTTTGTTTTTTGCTTCTTTTTTATGCGTGGGGAAATTTTAAAGGGCCGGGAGCTTTGTTAAATTTTATGTTATTTATCCGAGCAAAATGCACATTCCCGAAAGGTTAAAGAGCTTTAGGCAAGTACCTTTTTTCTGGGTTTTTCGGGGTGGGTTGATTTGCGGTTTCTACTGTGGATGTGCAAAAAATTATTTAGGGTATCCGCCATAGAACTTTATTTTTTTGTGTGTTCGCATTTTCCCTTTTCCAAAGGCCTATGGTTGACTCATTACTTTTCCTTTTTAAAAAAACTGAGAATTTTTTAGGTTGATTTTTTCCCTTTCGGCCCCAAAAGTACTTTAAAATTTTTTTGCTCGCTTAATGAGTTTTTTTTTTTTCGTCTAATTTTGTCGTGATCGCGTTTGTCGTCTTCATTTTGTATTTCTTTGTGTTTTTTATATGCACGCTTTTTAGCTGCAGGGCTGTCCTTGATTTCGCAGGTCCACCATTTCGGTTTAATGTTTTGAAAAGATCGCCTATATCGCATCGGTATTGAGGATTGTATTGCTAAGTTAAGCTTACCGGTGAATTCATGCCATGCTATATTTATGTCGTTACTTTCTAAGATAACATTCCAATCGGTGTTAACATTCCAATCGGTGGAGGAGGAGGAGGAGGAGGAGGAGGAGGAGGTAAGGCAATGCGAGGAGGAAGATAAATAATAGAGCGAATATGCGGAAGATTTAGGAGCATGCAATTACAGGAAGAGCAGCAGGGCAGGATGGGAAGAAGGAAGAAGAGGAGGAGGAAGAGTCATGCAAAGAGGAGGAGGAGGATTACATAGGATTACATAGGAATAACAGACACCAGGAGACCTTTTGGTCCATAACGAGGGTATCTGCTGCACTACATACTACTAACTATCAACTACTTGTAAGAAAACAGTTGGAAAATGATACCATGTCCCTAAAGAGGATAGGAACATGGAAGTTTCGTAGTGCAGAATGATAAGATATGAAAAATCCTAACTACAACTACGACTACCACTACAACTAATCGATACGGGGGACTAAATATGAATTCGCACTATCAATACCCATTTACTTTACAGTGCGCGTCAAGTCTGTTTTTAAATGTAGTTATATTGCTGGCTCCGACAACATTTGATGGTAACTTGTTCCTTCGATCAACGACTCTAACATTGAAATCATTTTTACGGAGATCGGTGATGCACCGTTGACCGTTTAGTTTTAAACCATTATTTCTTGTTGTCACTTGAGTTGAAAGCTCGAATAGGCTCTCTTGATTAATGACATCAAATCCTTTTAGGATCTTAAAGGTTTCTATCAAGTCACCACGGATTCTTCGATCCTTTAAGGAAAACATATTAAGTTTCCGCAGTCTCTCTTCATAAGATGAATTTCGCAGCGATGGAATTTGCTTGGTTGCTCTTCTTTGCATTGATCTTTTACGAAACAGGGCGACCAGAATTGAACGGCATATTCCAAGTGCGGCCTAACCAAGGACGTGTATAATTGTGTCATTACTTTCGGAGTTGTATGTTCAAAGTTGCGTTTAATAAAGCCCAACATCATATTCGCCTTTTTACTGGCAGCTAGGCAATGCGGACTGGTTTACAAATCATTACTGATGATGACACCTAAATCCTTTTCCTGCTGTACTTCAGTTAACAATTTATTTTGCATTTAATAGTTATATTTGAGGTTATCGTTGCCTATATGCATCACTTTACATTTATCGGAATTGAATTTTAATAGCCATTTATCACTCCAATCTGATAGTTTGTCGAGATCACTTTGTATGAGTTCGCAGTTTTCTCCAGTATATGCTTTAAACCCCCTAATTTTGGGGTCATCTGCAAATTTCGATATTTTAGATACAAACCCGCAGTTCAGATCGTTGATAATATCAGAAAAAGAGTAAGACCCAAGGGCCGAGCCCTGAGGCACCCCACTATTAACATCTAACCAATCAGATGCCTCGCCATTTTTACTACCCGTTTGTTTACGATTTGAAAGCCAATCGCCAATCCATGAACATAAATTGGGTCCCTAAGCCATGTGCCCTTAGCTTGGTCAACAGTCGCTTATGTGGAACTGGATCGAAGGCTTTCTGAAAACCAAGGTATATTACATCCGAGGGAATTTTAGCGTCCCAGTTTGAGTAAATGACATAAAACAAATCGAGTAGGTTTGTTAAGCAGGATCTTTTATTTCTAAATCCATGCTGGGAGTCTAGTATTGAGTTATTTTCATCGAGAAAAGACACTATTTTATCCCGCAATATTTTCTCAAATAGTTTAACAATCACAGACGTTAGACTAATTGGGCGATAATTACTTGCGAGGCTGGAGGAGGAGGAGAGAGGAGAGGAGAGGAGGAAGGGGGGACCGCGGTAATCTTAGACAAAAAGAATATAAAATGAGTAAACACTAATAGCATGTACAACACACACACACACACACACACACACACACACACACACACACACACACACACACACACACACACACACATACCACACACACACACACACACACACGTACACAAGTTATTATTCCCTTCAAGCAAAGAAATTGCAAAAAATGTCCTTTTTGTTCATGTTCATAAAAATATTGTACTTGAGTGTTCAATTTATATAGAGGGATGACCATATTATTCTCTTATTGAAGCTACGAAGGAGTTTTGCAACGTGGATTATAATATATACTTTTTCCTCCTCTCCTCTCTCTCTCTCGCTCTCTCTCTCCCTCTCTCTCTCCCCCTTCTCCCCTCTCCTCTCTCTCTCTCTCTTCCCCCTCTCTCTCTCTCTCTCCTCTCTCTCGCTCCCTCTTTTTCTCTCTCTCTCCTCTCTTCTTTCCTCTCTCTTCTCTCCTTCTCCTCTCTCTCTCTTCTCTCTCTCTCTCTCTCTCTCTCTCTCTCCCCTTTTCTCTCTCTCTCCTCTCCTCCTCTCTCTCTCTCTCCTCTCTCTCTCTTTTCTCTTTTTTATTTTTTTTAATTTATTACATCTATTACATAATATATATACATATACATAGCACATACATACACATACACATACATACACATACATATATACATAAAAAAAACAGTAATAAATGAGCGGGCATCAGCCCCGATGTAGCCGCAGCCCCCACAGTCAGGTCACAGGTGGGCGGGAAAATGAGGGCACCCGCCCTTAGTGTTCATCGTTGGAGGTGGGGCGGCACGCGCCACCCCAGCAGCAGGGGCAGATTTTTTTGAAACTGCCGTACGAGGGCGGCCGCGTTCTCCGGGCCGACGCACTGTCTGAGCCGCTCTGTAGCGGGAAGGAAAGCAGGTAGTGGGTCAGGGATGGGGGTCATATGAGGACAGTGCNCCCTCCACCCTTTTAAAAATTAAAAAAACCCAGGAAAAAAAGAAGCTGGTACACCTCTCCCCACTTCACAGGATTTCCCCCCAAATAACAGACCGTCATCAAACCAATTCCTTGCAGGATCCCGCGAAGTTAAAAAATATCCCAGAGTGACTCACGATGTACTGAGTCAGACCCCTTTTGAGATAAACTGGGCTGCAAGCATCCACTCCCAAAACTCCGTCGGCGTCCACCGGGGACCGAACTTTTAGGATACGGCCCGTCGTGACTTCCCACGCGTGAACCCGACTACTGGGTCTCGAGTTCAGCAGATGACTGCGGATCCTTTCAGAATAGAGGGCAAGCATTTTGCTGGCACGCTGAGCAGTGTAATACCGCGGTAATGTTGCAGTCCTGACGGTCCCCTTTCCCTTCCAGATAGGGACGACCACCCCCTTTTCCAGTCAGAAGGAACCGACCGATTGCCACACGGCATCAGGAAACATGCAACCGCGTATCATTCCTCACCGACAGTTTGAGGAGCTCCCGATTTACAAACACCACTCCCTTTCCAAACCCCCTAAACCCCCTTGCCCCGCCCTCTGTTCGTCAATAGAGGGTGCGGTTTCGTCAATGGGAGGATGGGCATCCACCCCTGTAACCAGGGTTTTTAAAAGTGCTCAGTCGGAGGGGTTTCCCCACCGTGAAAACTGCCAATACTCCCCCCCCAAGAGCCATCTGCCCTCCATGTCCGACACGAGGCGCCCATCTGCTGTTCGAATAACACTCGCCCGAGAGGAGATTTGGAAGGAGCTTTTTCCCGGGGCTGGGAAAGGGGCGGGTCGGAATTCATTAGCTTTTCAAAGACCCTTGGAAACCTCAGGAGACTCCGAATACCCCCCTTTCTCTCCCTAGGAAAGTTCTAGCCCGGGTGTGACAGAGCCCGTATGGTGCTGGTTCCCAGCCAGCCTGGGGGGCGCGACTCTCCTCGATTTTCTCCGCTCTCCCTTTAAAACAAAAACCCATCTTGACCTCGGGCGCTCCATAAAACACTCCTTGGAGCCGAGAGTTTTACGTTTGAAGGTATCCCCCAGTTCTACAGGGTCCTCGAGGCACCGAGAACATCAAACGGAAAATTTTAGACTTTCCCCCCCCATACCGGGGGACATGTCAAGTCCTTCAGTTGCTCAAAATGAAACAAGTATTTTTACCCTCCGAGATTCTTTTGGGGCTTTTTTTTTTTTTTTTTTTTTTTTTCCCCCCCCCCCCAAAAAAAAAAAAGGGGTTTCCAAAACCCCCTTTTTCCTCCCTTCTTAAAAAAAAAAACCTTTTTTTGTTTTTTCTTCTTTTTTTTTTTTTTGGGTAAAAAAAAAACAAAAATTCCGGGTTTTCCCGGGGGGGTTTGGGGGCCACTTTTTCTTCCTTTTTTCTTTTTTCTCTCTCTCTCTCTCCTCTCTCTCTTTTCCTCTCTCTCTCTCTCCTTCCTCTCTCTCTCTCCCCCCCCCCCCCCCTTTTCCCCCCTTCTTTTCTCCCCTTTTTCCCTCTCTCTTTTCCCCCTTTTTTCCCCCTCCCTCTCTTCCTTTTCCTCCCTTTTTCCCCTCCCCCTTTTCCCTCTTTTTTTTCCCTTTTCCTCCTCCCCTTTCCCCCCCAAAATCTTTCCCCTTTTCTTCTCTCTCTCTCCTCTTCTCTCTCCCCTTCTCTCCCCTTTTTCCCTTTTCTCTCCCCTCTCTCCTCTTTTCCTCTCTCTCTTTTTTTCCCCTCTCTCCCCT
>JACEEZ010024545.1:82500-87500 GCA_016584305.1 Chionoecetes opilio
TACCTACCATTCACCACACGCCTGTCAAACTGGAAAAGCGTAGATTCAAAAAGTAAATAAGGAAATACTGGTTCACGAAATAGGGTGTTAAATGATTGATAATGGACTCAGTCGTCAGGTATTTAGTTTCGGAGTCATTAGGGAGCTTTAAAAGGAGGCTAGACAGCTTTATGGACGGAGATAAAAGGTGGATGTAAATAGTGTTAAGGGGACACCACACATCTGAGGACCAGAATCACTCAATTTTGACATTTTCCTTTTGTTGCTAAAATTGGTCTTTTGGCCAACGTATTATTATTGTTCCTACAACGTATTATTATTTTTTTTTTTTCTTCAATGTTACCCCACCCCCCCCGCGTCCCTTCCTGGCCATTGTATCACCATCATAATTATTTGTAAAATTGTTCTTTTGGCCTAGAACTACAACGTAGTAGCTCTGTAACGCAAATATGAGCCATATTACCCATTCCCTGGCCCCCCCAATGCTACCCCCCCGCGTCCCATCCTGGCGACCGCATCACCATCTTAATTATTTGTATAAATTGAAAAAAAATATTTTCCCATGAAATAGGAATGTATACGAACGTTTTCTATCCCCTCAATACATTAGACAATGGATGAATAAGAAGTTAGACTAAAGTAACTTGATATTCAATAAGATAAGGTATATACGTTGTTTTCTCAAAACACGTTTTTTTTACTTTCACGGCCTACTCCTCCTGCCATTTTTGTAATACAGATCTCAAAGTTTGCACACTTTATACTTGCATACACATGTGTAAAATGACGCAGCGGATTTTGATTACAATGACAGGCGGAATTTCTGGAATTTTTCTTATTCTAGATATTACATTATTTTCATAGTGGCATTTTCAACCTTTTTCGGAGTGATAGGAGAATTTACCTTCGTAACTTTATTGTTGAATGTGTACAGAATACCCTAAGCTAAAATTAATATCTCTTCACACAATTTTTTTTTTCGAGTTTAAGTAGATTTCCATATGACAGCATATATAAAAAAATAATACTCCACTAGTAATGAACCTAGGTCAGATAATGTAAACGGTCACGAAAAACACGATAGAGATAAGATTTTGGCTCTAAAAACAGCCTGGGAAATTTTGGCATCACCTGTGTCGTGTTCCCTTAAGTAACAGGAACTACCTTGTGTAGGTTTTGCGGCCTCCTGTAGCTTCTTTATGTTCTTATGTTCTGATGCCTGTCGCTCCCACATCAAAGCCTCTTGCACTGAAGTACGTCGTCACCACTCACGCCACTCTCCTTAACGGGACAGCAAACAGGAGAATGGCATAAGTACCTTAGCAAATCATATAACAGCTGTAAACCCTCTTAAGATATTAGTGTTAGTGGATGGAATGTATGTATTGTTTTAAGATTCTTTAGTCGTCATTGCAAAGCTGCATAAGAAAAGGGTTAGGAGGCTAGGAGGGAGATAGGAATGTTGGGGTGTCTTTCTATGTCTTTTTGTTTCTGTGTCTTTCTCTAACTACATTTTGGTTGCCAGGAAAGTGGGATTCGGTTTATTATTACCACTAGATTCTGCTTTCTTCTCTTACCCAGCCGCCATCTTCATTCATATTCCTCCCTTCCTCCTCCTCCTCCTCCTCCTCCTCCTCCTCCTCCTCCTCCTCCTCCTCCTCCTCCTCCTCCTCCTTCTACTCAAATCGTAAACAAAGGGTGGTAATAAATGGAAATTCTTCTGACTGGACCAGTGTAAATAGTGGTGTTCCTCAAGGATCAGTTCTCGGACCTATCCTGTTCTTAATATACATAAATGACATTGACGAGGGAATCACATGCAGGATATCGAAATTTGCTGATGACACGAAAATCACAAACATAGCCTCTACAGAATCTCAGCGCCAACTCATACAAAACGACTTAAACACGCTAACAGAATGGTCAAAAACATGGCAAATGAATTTCAACCTTGACAAATGTCATGTACTACATATCGGTAATAACAACCCTCATAAAAGTTACGTGATGAACGATTTCCAACTAACAAGTGTTGATAAAGAAAAAGATTTAGGCGTTATAATCTCGAAAGATCTCAAACCGAATAACCAAATTATAGAGGTAGTAAAAACTGCAAATAAATTGGTTGGCTTTATTGGACGAACTTTCAGTTTCAAATCTGAAAAAGTTATACTCACTCTTTTTAACTCGCTTGTTCGCCCCCATCTAGAATACTGTGTGCAGTCTGGTCACCTTATTATAAAAAGGACATAGATAAACTAGAAAAAATACAGCGCAGAGTAACTAAAATGATACCTAGATTGCGAAATAAATCGTACGAATATCGGCTCAAAGAACTTAACTTATTCCCACTAACAAAACGAAGGATAAGAGGTGACCTCATCGAAGTCTTTAAAATCTTCAATGGATTTACGAACGTAGTCCCAGAAAATCTTTTCACGCTAGACCGGTCAAGCTCAACTAGAAACAACGGATTTAAAATAAACAGGAAACGGTTTGTAACGAACGAAGCAAAGTACTTCTTCACAAACCGTGTTGTAAACGTATGGAATGGGCTGCCCTCAGACGTAGTAAACTCAAATACAATAGAATCATTTAAAAATCGCCTCGATAAATATTTCATATCAAATCCCCGGTTGTCACTGTTTATCTCGGAATAATAAATTTATCTCGCGGGCCTCTGAAACTTACTCTCATTGCGTAAAATGATTGCGAGTCGCGTCTACACAACCCCTCCCACACGTCTCATACAGCCCCGAGTAAACGGTCACTACTACAACTTTTGACCTGTGACGGGCTGTGGTTCAGTAAGGGCCCTGTCAGTTAGTGACCACCATCGGGATTTATATACCAGGGGTCACTGCTGCAGGGGGCATTGAAGTGCACGGCGTCCTACTTGGAAAGTGCACTACCGCAGTGGATTGAAACGGAGCTGGGGCCTGATTGACTGCTGCCTCCCAAGAAAGCGCCAGGCAAGGCTGCCGCACCACCCCTGAACTTCCACACTGAGCCTACACCAACACTACATTAGACCTCATAACACACACAGATAGCCCCCAGTTAACGGTTACCACTACTACTCTCGACCTGTGACGGGCTGTGGTTCAGTTAGGGTCCTGACAGTTAGTGACCACCATCGGGATTTAAGGTACCAGGGGTCACTGCTGCAGGAGGCATTGAAGTGTACGGCGTCCTACATGGAAAGTACACAATCCGCAGTGGATTGAACGGAGCTGGGGCCTGATTGACTGCTGCCTCCCAAGAAAGCGCCAGGCAAGGCTGCCGCACCACCCTTGAACCTCCACACTGTGTTCACACCATTACAAAACACACATAACATGACCTATCTATCAAGCACTAAACCTACCCCCACAAACTAGTAGTATTTAGCCATAGATTACAGCTTTCAACTTTCCTCACAAATTCCATGCAGTTTTTCTATATTGCATGGTATCACTTCTTTTCCGGCCAGCTTCGGCTGGAGGGATGGGTGGGTGGGGAGGAGCCTTCTACTTCCTATCCTTTCTCTCTTATTATCTAGTTAGTGTAGTGTAGTTAAAGCAAACAGTCTTGTAAGGACCTATCGGTCTGTTGCTGTTTGTGTTTCCTTTGTATTCCTTTGTATTCCTCCTCCTCCTCCTCCTCCTCTTCTTTCTTACACTTAACCTTCTTTGCCCTCATCTTCCTTATAACTTCTTTGTTCTTTGTTTCCATTCTTTACTTACTTTATTCATTAGTCTTCCTCATTTTACTTCTCTTTGTCTTCTGCTTCGCCCTCCTACTCCTGCAGCACTACTTTATTTCTTCCTTCCGTCCATCATCATCATTATCATCATCATCATAATCACCGTCAAGTATAAGAGCATAAGAACATAAGAAACAAAAAAATAAGGAAGCTACAAGAGGCTGGGAGACCTACACGTGGTAGTTCCTGTTACTTAACTCTACCTACATCCACCTTTCACCCCCATCCATTAAATTATCTAGCATTCTTTTAATGTTCCCTAATGACTCCCCACTAACTACCTCACGACTGAGTCCATTCCAATCATTTACCACCCTATTTGTGAACCAGTTTTTCCCTATTTCTTTTTTAAATCTACGCTTTTCCAGTTTTAATCCGTTACTTCTTATATTATAAAGTATAAGTATAAAGTATTATTAACCCTTTCACAACCAGATATTTCCTTTGTTATAAAAAAGTGTATGTTGTCGAGCCATAAAATTACGAAAAGTAACTGAATATACCAAATTAGCTAGTGGACAAGGATACTAAACAGGTCATATCTATAAAATGTTGCTAATATTAACTAAAAATCGTCTAATGTTACCCAGATTACAATGGAAATTATGGTCTGGGTCTCAAAGGGTTAAGTATAATGACAAAGCATCGATCCCTCAAGGTTCGTGGAGGCGTCTGGTCTGTGGCGGCACCCTATGACTCGCGTGTTGATGGTGGGCGTCGAGAGGGAGGTGGAGAGGGCGCTGCTTCACCCCGCCCTTCGTAACACCCTCCAGGCTCGCTTCCTGGCCCTTCAACGTCTCCAGGGTGATGGCCTAGCGCAGGATGCAGGTCAGTAATGGTTTTAGATTAGTTTGAATAGATTTAGGGTTAGATTTAGATAGGATTTGGATAGGAATAGATTTAGGATTATGATTAGTTGGTTTAATGGATTAGTGCAGGATGCAGGTTAGTAATAGTTTTTGATTAGTTACTCCTTGCTTATTTCGTTTCGTTTTCTGTTACGTAACGTGAAGGAATAGTTATTCCTGTTAAAAATAATGATGGTGTTTCATTTCGTTTTCTATTAAGGAAGATGAAGGCAATAGTTACTCCCTGATATGGTGCTTCAATACGTTTTCTATGATGTAAGGTTAACGATGCATATTATTTATTTTGTCCTGAGAAATGTCCCAAAGTAGATTGCTTTTTCGCCTATAATTTTTCTACTTTATATTACAATACTTGTCACACTAACAAGTAAACTGGCAAAAGAAAT
>JACEEZ010024545.1:90000-132616 GCA_016584305.1 Chionoecetes opilio
TTTGGACAGACCAGTTGAATTCTATAGCTCAGGAATTCCCATAGCACCATCATGAGTCGTATAGGAAGACCATGTTTTTTTTAAGGTTGTGTTGGCTTCGTATTCACCGGTGGGATGATATAGTAAGTAAACAAAGAAGAGGAAGAGAATGGAAATGAGTCCCAATAGCATGCGCCAAATACTCGCCTACTGGTAAATAGGTTTTTTTCTACACACAGAAAATTATTTGGGCGACATCCGAAGAGAAAGCAAAAATGCAGGAATCCATTTCACTACAGAAAGAGATGATTTATACGAATGCAAAGTCCGCCAAACGACGCATTAACGTCTAATGCTTATGTAACCTGTATTAATAAAAGGTAGATAACATTGAGGACCCGGTGCCGTGAACTTCCAGCCTGCGAAATAATACTTTCTAAAACCCCGTTGTCTCTAGATGATGTCTGGAAATGGAAATGACGGACCTTGAAACTCTATAGGCAACGATATACATGACCGCTGAAGCCCGCTTCACACAGGCAGGCAGGCAAGGCAGGGCAGGCAGGCATGGCATCAGGCACCCAGGAACCAGGGCAGGCAAGCAGCAGGCAGGCAGGCAAGGCAGGCAGGCAGGAAGGCAGGAGGCAGGCAGGAATCAGGCAACCCAGGCACCCAGGCAAGGTAAAGCAGGCAGGCAGGCAGGCAGACATCAGGCACCAGGAGGGCAAGCAGGCAGGCGGCAGGCAGGACAGGCAGGCAGGCAGGCGGCACACATGAGGCAGGCAGGCCGGCAGCAGGCAGGCAAGGAGGCAACAGACATCAGCACCAGGCACCCAGCCCAGGCAGGCAGGCAGGCAGGCAGGCAGCATGTTAAGGACGCGCTTCAAGGTATTGGTCTGTTAAGTCCAATAAAGGCACGATTCCCTACGGTTGCGTGCCTGGACTCTATACGATCCCGGCTATATGGTGATGGCTCAGAAGTTACGTTAACTGCGTGTGTGCGTGTGTGTGTGTGTGTTCGTGATGTGTGTGGTGTGCGTGTGCGTGTGCGGTGGAGTATGATAGCCAACCATCATGTGCCATGGAAAGGATGGACCAGGGAAAGGACTTGCAATTCGTGCTTTATAACAATATAAATCAGTGCTGTGGTCTCAAGACCAGGGCCCCTTCCCGGAGACCAAGACCAAAACCATGAGCAGACCCTTCGATACCAAGACTCAAGACCAAAACCTTCCGAGATGAAAGACCAGCTCCCGAGGACAAGACCCCAAGACCCTCCGAGCAAGACCAGACCCTCCGACGAAACAGACCAAAGATCAAGAACAGGACCTCGCAAACAGACCAAGACCAAGGACAGTAATATACAAATATGTGTTATAATAGGACTATTATATGTTGTTAGTTTTGCCAGAAATTGACCTAAAATTTGGAAATTTGCAGAAAACGTTCGTCAATTGAATTTCATTTCTTATGATGAAAAATGAAAAAATGCAAAAAGTAAAAGTGTGAATGCCATAAGTATATTTGTGGTTGCGCGCCCAGGCAACACTGCTGTCAGATGTGCTCGTATACCGTGTAACGTGGTACATATACTGAATATAATAAGTAGAGGAAGGGGTAGGAACCGGGAACATGAGATGAGCGAGTGCTCGGGCGGTTAGCTGTGGCGCGAACGGCAGGTCGGAGGAGTGGTGTGAGTACAGCACGTGGTTCTTAAGGTCTGTGTATGTTCTACCGAGTGTCTCTTAAGGATACGTGCCTCTAGGGTATGAGGAGTAATGAGTAGTCACTTTGTATGATTGAAGACAGAAGCTTGTATTGACGTTCAGCAGGCACCAGTTAGGAGGTATGGTCAGCAGGAACAGTTATACAGGAATGTTGGTTTGGGCGGCACAAGTGGCCGCCGGGACGAGTCGAAAGCCGTACGCCTGTCTGACCTATGATTCGTGAGTGTGTGTCGGGGCCTAGAGTAGTGGGTGAGTGTGGTCGGGCAGGCAGACGCGTCTACCATATTTAGAGACTAGGTCAAGGAGGCGGAGTAATACATGAGTGTTTCATATATCCTACCTACAGTAGAACAACCTGACACTTGATCTAGGGGGCGGGACTAGAAAATACCTGAGACAGCTGTCTAGTCGCGCGGTCAAGAAGGTCCTAGAGAGTAATTGGAGAGGAGTATGGATGAAGAGTACACCCTACAGTACAGACATTACCCCTCCGTTGAAAAGAATACGGCACTCAGTAATTATAGTGCTATAAAAGATAAAGACATAATATTGGAGAAGATAAAGGGTCGTTAAGGGTAAAATGAAACCTGAATGGCAAACACAAAAATTGCCATTGAAATAAAACATAACCAAAAAAAATTACTAAACATGAAAAGAAATCACTCAAAAAATATAAACATGGAAAATACTACATCAATAAGATAATTTAACTGATCCAGAACTACCAACTAAAGACAATCGACTCAAGCACAAGCAAGACGTAGGACGAAATAAGATGAACAGTAAACATTTGAACCACAGAAATAAGGTGAAACATAACTAAGTTAACAGTTACCAGCCGTGGACAACGTACGCACACAAATACATCATTGAGTCTTGAGAAACCGTATACAGTATCACAAAACTGAGCATTTTAACTATGTCAAAGGACGCGCTGAGACTGAACACAAGCGAACAGCAAAAGCAAAGAGATTAGCCATACAAGTATTCTACACTCCATACAGCCGAAACACCAGAATTAGCCAACGTAAGAGAAAATGGTCGTGACAACAGTATACTATTTCAAAAAGAAAATATGACTAAGAGACCTGATCTAAAAGTCTTCAAAGTACACGAGCAGAAAATTATTCAAAATGACAACGTACTTACACATATTATAAAACACAGACATAAAATGAGGATCTACTCCTTGTCCAAAAACGCGCCTTGAAAACTAATACAGGCAACCAACCAGTAAGGAAATAGAGTCATGCAGTTTCTATACCCAAACCAGCTGAAACACTGACAAGCCACCGAAGGAACAAAAAAAGGAGATAAGTTGAGGAAATGGGCGGCGGGCTTGGGCGTGAGCCACGAACAAGGGCCGCGGAAGGCGGACACGATGCCACTGTAGACATTGGAGGACAGGCGGCAACTGGGACGCGGGCGTGGGACAACAAGCCACATGAGCGTGTTGTGGGCGCGCTGGCGAAGTGGGCGCGCAAAGAGAGTGGCGTGGACGCCCCGGAGGGATGAGAGGGCGGGGCGAGCAGTGAGATGAGGCGGGCTGGAGGAGACGGGTGGAGTGGGATGGCGATGGCGTTTAGGCCGGCTGCACCTGACAGGCAGCAGGTGTGGGCCCGGGGGGGCGGGGGGGGGGGGGGGAGCGTGCAACACGCTTGTGGACACGAATACCTAACCCAGCCCAAGAGGTTTAGCAGGGAGGACACGCAGGTCAAAAATTACGAAACATTAATAAAAAATAAAAAAGCAGCTACAGGAGGAGGGTGAGGGGAATGGAGGGGAAAAGAGAAAGGGGAGAGGGGAGGAGAAAGGGAGGAGGGGGGGGGGGAAAAGGAAGAAAAATGACATTTAAAAATAGTGCAGCCCAAACATAACCACAAAAATGAGTCAAATCAAAGTCAACATATAGGGGCACCCACAGAATATCGCAAAGCACAAGGACATGAGTCACGTTCCAAGTGTGCCCCCACGACAAAATAAGAACACACGCCAAAAATATGAAGCACAATTTTAGTGACGGGGAAATAATAACACTTGCTGCGACTCACGTGGAGAGAGAGAAGCAGGTAGCACTCACGATGGGCGCCACGAGGGCACGGGCGTGAAGATGAGCACGTGCAAGGGGCACGGCGTGGAGAGACACACGCGACATCAGAGCGGGCGACCGTTGGATGCGGGTCAGGGGCCGCAGAGCGTCCGAGGTCGCACATGGACATTCCATGACCCAGGAGTGTCGGACAGGGGGCGCATAGGAACATCATGGGCGTGGGAAGAGGAACATCTGTAGAGAGGTAGGAACATCAGGGAAACATGGGGACAGCAGGACATCAGGGACATTCAGGACATCAATATTGAGCACACGTGGAGTCGCAAATAACACACAAAGAGGGACACAGACACTAGACCAAAACACCCAGTGCCACAAATATACGTGTACGTGTTACACTTATATTGAATTATAATAAGTAGAGGCAGTGGCAGGACCCGAACATTGAGAGAGCGAGTGGCTGGTGGGTAGCTGTGGCGCGAACCAGCAGGCTCGAGGAGTGGTGTAGTCAAGGCAGGGTTATGAGGTATGTATATGTCTACCGAAGTGTCTCTTAAGGATCGGTGCATGGGTATGAGGAGTAATGAGACGTCACCTTGTAGATGAAGATCAAAAGAGTATGGTCAGCAGGAACAGTTAGACAGGAAATGTTTGGTTTGGCGGCACACGTGGGCGCCCCGACGAGTTGAAGCCGCACGCCTGACCTATGAGTGAGTCTGTGTTGTAGGGCCGTGAGTAGTGGGTGTTGAGTGCATGTGTCGGGCAGACGCGGTCTACCCTATTATAGACACGGTCAAGGAGCGCGGAGTGTAATATATGAGTGATTCCATATACATACCTACAAGTAGACACAACTGTAACATCTGATCTAGGAGGCGGGACTAGGAAAATTACCTGAGACAAGCTGTCTAGTCGGCTTCCGTAGGTCAAAAGAGGTAGCTCTAAGACGGAGTAATTGGAGCGAATAATGGCGAGAGTACACCTACATACAGTTACACTCGATGTAACGACTAACGAGCTGTGTTTAGAAAGGGGGTAATGGTAACCGTATAAGGAGGAATATATTTACAAATTTAAAGATGGAAACAACTTTGAATTAATCTAGGTCAAATATTCTCGCTCTCATTGTCTCGTGGCAGAAGAAAAACCAAACATAGGCCAATAGCAATTGATTTTTGGGGTTTTACAGCTTTCCAAGCAAGCTAGCTAAAACTAGGGGTACCGTTTACGATGAGGTTCGAGGATTGCATAGGCCTACACGTATATGAAGTAACGGAGGTGAGACAGAGTTTGCAAACAGGCGTGCGGCAAACGAGATTCACTGCGAGAATGGCCACGTCATGCATGGTTCTCGACTAGCACAGCACTATCTCAGCGCTCGCAAGGGCTCAGCTCATGCATCATCACCGTCGTGAGTCAGGCAGTATCTATAAACAGTTACAAACGATGTATGGCGCGTCGTGAATCTTAAACAACATGATGTTTTCTGCCATGTATGAGAATATTTCCGACTTCCCACGCCGCGATGCACTTTAATCCTGGTCCGCCTGGTCTCGAGCAAAACTCCGAGACCAGAAGCTTCGAGACGAAAGATCAAAGACCAAGACCACATAAACGAGACAATGACCAATACCAAGATCACATCAACTGGTCTCGAGAACGGTCTCGAGACCAAGACCAGTCTCGATGGACCTACAACCACTGATAGAAATGCATGTGTGTATGATCTAGTTGTATTTTCAGGGCCGGAGGCTATTTCGTTTTAATGGCCCGTTCCATATCTCATTTTTATTCATCCTAGTGTGTGTGTGTGTGTGTGTGTGGGTGTGGCTCTGCGGTAAAGTCCAATGCTGTTAACTCAGCGCCACGCCTGGACCTCGGGGGCACGCGCTTGCGGGGTGGTTACGCTGCAGTAACTCCCGCTGTTGATCGAGTACGGCCGCTGGATGGGCTGCGGGATGCTACTGCTGGACTGTGTGGACCGCACGCGTGCTGGACGTCCTGGCCCGACAACCCAACTTTACGTGAGTGTAGTCGGGACACTCCTTGGTGTTATAGGTGTTTATATGAGATATTATTATTACCGAGTTTAGCTACCTCGTGTACGGTGATTAAAGAAAAAGACACGATCATCCCTATCATTATCCTTCCTCCAACACAGCTCCGCCATGGGCGGCCATGGACTGTAAAAGCTATAGCGACCAGGATACTCAACACATAAATCATATAATGATAGATTACAAAACATTATTATGGTATTTTTATGATTTATTATTATTATTATTATTATTATTATTATTATTATTGTCTATTATTATTATTATTACTTTATTATTATATATTTTCTGTACTATATTATTATATTATATTATAGGAAGGTTATCATACATCGCATTTGCGTGGTACATGGATTTACCGATGTAACAATCGTAAAGAGATCAAGTATCTGATTTCTCGGACGGACTGTAGGCGAAAACTGAATACGTCATTTGCTTCTTTTGCGCATAGACGAATATTTCATCAAAAAAAGCAAACTTAAATGCATTAGCAGTGCTTTCAAAATACATCAAACATTCCCCATGAAAATAAGATAGATGATAAGTTTTTTCCCTTATATGTGCTATAATCCAGAGGAAACTCTTCGTAATGAGCACATGATATCCGTTACATCATGTTTTCCTGCATGGTGGCCGCGGTGGGAATGTCCAGGTTGCAGTGACGCTGCTACGAGGTTTACAAGTTTACAAGTTTTATTTAGGAAACAAAATGGGAGGGAGATAACAAGAAGGGGGATGTACAAGAACACAGGAAATACAGAAATACAGAAAAAGGAAAATACAAGAACACAGAAATACAGTACAGGAAATAAAAGAACACAGAAATACAGCAACTAAGAAACAGGAATACAAGAACACAAAAAGTCACAGAAATACAGAAAAGGAAGAAAAGAACACACAAATACAGAACAGGAATACAAGAACACACCAAATAAAAAACTACAGAACAGGAATAAAAAGAACAACATATACAGAAGTACAAAACAGAAAATACAAGAACACACAATACAGAAATTACAGAACACGTTTGAAAAGCTCCCGGGCGATTCGGCTTGCATTTCAATACTTTGTGTAATCTAACAAAAATGCCCAGTCAAAACAAAAATAACAGAGAGAATTTTTTGGGGACTCAGGAAGTAATTCTGAGGGAATCACAATGAACACAGGAATTATAAAGATAAAGAGATGATACAATGATTTAACGAACTAAATTGGTCCGCCCCTTCTTTACATTCATTATTGTTCCTTTTAGGAATAGGCAAACTAAGCGGGCTCTTGTTACCTTCTTCTGTTTGCTCCTTGGCCAGGTCCTTTATGATGAAAAAAATAAATATCTAGAGAGAGAATAATCCAGAGAGAAACTCGAGAGAGAGAGATGAGAGAGAGAGAGAGAGAGAGAGACAGAGGAGAGAGAGAGAGAGAGAGAAGAGAGAGAGGGAGAGAGAGAGAGAGAGAGAGAGAGAGAGAGAGAGAGAGAGAGGAGCGAGCGAGCGGAGCGAGCGAGAGAGAGAGAGAGCGAGAGAGAGAGAGATAGAGAGAGAGAGCGAGAGAGAGGAGAGAGAGAGAGAGGGAGAGATGAAGAGAGATTTGAGAGAGAGAGAGAGAGAGAGTTCAAAGTCAAATTCAAATTCATTATTTTCCACAGGGTAGTGGTTATTACATCAGACTACGTATAAGAATTGTAGACTTGTTCTACATGTCAAGCTATTTTACATGCTAAAATATTAGGCAAAAAATATGAGTGAGTAAGTCATGTAGCTGACCATTATCGAGTGTTACAAATATATATTGGCAACCAAATTCCAGGTACAGCATTGTCAATAAATCTAGTAAGAGTTAAAAATAAAAAAATGCCAAGTCAAAACAGGGCAGAATTCCAGTAAAACATAGATTACAATAAAAAGAAATATGTAAAATTTGCCCAACACATTATAGTAAGACAAGCAGACTTCTAGTAAAACATAAAATTACAATAAAAGTAAAATCTAAAATCTGCTACAAAATCACGAAGACAAGTACAATTGAGAAAAAACCTAGAATTACAATAAAAGATAATATGTAGAATCTGCTAAAAACTAACTATACAAAAAATCTTTTTTCTTCCCAAAAATAGTTGATGTCTAGATTTAATACAGAAAGGTATTTGCCTGCGTGCTTTGGCTGGTGGGGATTTCCATTTTTTGGCCATTCTTAAAAAATTTTTTCACCCGGGATTTTTTAAATTAGGAATAACAAGGTACTTTGTTGTCTCGAGTACTGTTGGCTGTGGCTGTTGGGGAAGAGGGAGCCCGTCGGGAACATGCCGTTTAGAGATTTAATGGCAATGTTTAACACAAAAAAATATTTTTGAATTGAGCCATCCAAATTTTGAAGCAGGGGGAATGGGCATATTTTTTATACCACTATCGAAACTTGGCAGCAAAATTTTGTAGTTTTTTTTACTTTTTTTTAAAAGAGTAGTGTTGGGGTACCCCCAAAGGTATGCAGTAGTTTAATAGACCAAAACAAGTGATGGACAGAGAGAGAAGAGAGAGAGAGGAGAGAGAGGAGGAGAGAGAGAGAGAGGAGAGAGAGAGAGAGAGAAAGAGAGAGAGAGAGAGAGAGAGACGAGGATGAGAGAGAGGGAGAGAGAGAGAGAGAGAGAGAGAGAGAGAGAGAGAATGACAGAGAGGAGAGATAGAGAGAAAAAAAGTTCCGTGAAGGAGAGAGTAGGTCGGTGGAGCTGTTGAGCTGATGAATTATGATAATGTATTGTTAATCTGACATTCAGGTTACGAGGTTGTGGGCGTCCGCGGGACGGTGGTGGGGACTGCCTCGGCACAAGGCAGTGGACGGGCATGTAGGCACACTGCAAACGCCAGGTAGAGCCGCTTCTATCTCAAATCCTCCACCCCGTCGGAGGAGAGAATCCGGTATCTAGTTCTTCCGCCCCTTACAGCGAGGGACAGCCTGCTCAGTCCTGTCCTGAAAACCGGCCTCCCTGACCCTCTTAGAACATGGCCCGGGACGCCGGCCCTTTAAAGGTGGGGGGGCTGTCGGAACGCTCTCCACAAGGTGGCGATCATTAATGTATCCTTCGCATTCTGATTCAAAGTTTAGGTGGGTTGTGAGGCTCATGCTCTTTCACAAGGTGCCAGATCATTAACCACTTGAGGTCCCAGAACGTAATTTCCATTTAGTAATTTGGGTAACATTAGACGTTTTTTTTTTAATTACTATAGGCAATAATTTATAGATATAACCTGTTTAGTTTCCTTGTCCACTATGACTATTTGGTAATATTCAGTAACTTTTAGTACTGTTATGGCTCCGGACAACATAAGATGTTTTTATCAAAGGGAAAGAGTGGGCGGAAGTGTTAATATTCTCTTGCATTCTGATGAAGTTTTAGGTTCATTGAAAGCCTACCATGGAGAGGATTACTTAAAGAAAAATATTAGACGACCTTGTTACATTTTTATTTTGGCAAGCTCAAGGGTAGAACCACTTTTGTAGATAAAATTGGAATTTTCTGAAAAAAGTCTTTATGTGTAGGTCAGTTGGCAGTGTATAGTTGTTACTCAGGAATATATTCCTTACCACAGTTGAAAATGTGGAGAAATTGAAATCGTAAAATTATTGAAATTTATAAAGGTACAATACCAAAATAAATTGGGTAAAAAAAAAAATAGAAAACAATATAATTCAGTATTGACTGAAAATGGATGAGCGAGAGGAGAGAGAGAGAGAGAGAGAGAGACGGAGAAGAGAGAGGACGAGAGGAGAGGAGAGGGGGGGAAGAGAGATTGAAGAGAGAGAGAGAGAGAAGAGAGAGGGAGAGGAGAGAGAGAGAGAGATGAGAGAGATGCACGAGCGACGAGAGAGAGAGAGAGAGAGAGAGAGGGAGGGAGAGAGAGAGAGAGAGAGGAGAGGAGGAGGAAAGAGAGAGAGAGAGAGAGGAGGGAGAGGAGGACGAGAGACAGAGAGAGAACGAGAGAGAGAGAGAACGAGATAGAGAGAGACGGATGAGAAAAGAGAGAGAGAGAGAGAGAGATGGAGACGAGAGAGAGAGGAGGAAGAGAGAGAGAGAGAGAGAGAGAGAGAGAGAGAAAAAACAACACGCTAGAAATAAATATAATACTATATTTGTGTAGGAAAATAGAAAAATAAAAATAATAGCGTAATAGTTAGCCACCACAAGTGCTGTGGGCCCTTTGGACCTATGTATGATGTGTGTAGTAGTAGGTATATATTAGATAACAATGGAGTGCCCCCCAAAACTATAAATCGTGTTGTGTTGCTTTCGTTGGGCACTGGTCAAGTGCCCTCTTGCGTTAGACCACCCCTTACCAACACCATAAGCCTGCCTCACCCCAGCCCAAGCCGGCCGCACCCCGGACCCCACGCATGCCTCACCCGGCCCCCAGCCTGTCTCACCCCAGCCCACACACCTGCTCACCCCAGCCCCACGGCCCCATGTTCCTGCAAGCACACACACACACCACTACCACACACGGCACACACACACACACACCACAAACACACACCACACACACACCCACCACACACACACAAATACACTCACACGCACACACGCATGCACGGCCACGCACGCACACATGCAAACACACACACAATCCACACACACACACACAAACACACACCCACACAGAAACCCAAACAACACACACACACATCACACATACACACACACACTCACACCCGAGCCCCTGGTCCACCAGCAGTTAAGGGACCGTGTGTAAGCCGGGGTTTTGTGACCAGCCCTCCAGGCTGGTCTGGTGCTCAGCAAAAAATGAAGAGGATGAGAGAAAAATAAAACATTGATATGGAGACGGGGCCATACGAGCCCCCCGATGCTTGGCCCTCTAAAATAAACTAAGATGAAACAACTAAATGAATTACACCGCCACAAAACGGTAAGTCCTGAGTCTCGGTATTAGTGAAAAAAATGCGGCAAGTCATGAGGCAGAGATTCATTCCTGTATATTAATCCCTGAAATAGGGTTTTTTTTAGCCAAAAATCCCATTCAAAAAGTATCAATCGACATGGGATGAAGCCGCTGGCCATCTGCGAATTTATGTGCGATTTATGAGCCTACTCTCATTAAAATATAATTTACAGTTTCGGCTACCCACAACAGGACGACACACACAGACACACGGATACTCCTATAGTATATAGATAAGTGTTTGTGGGCCCTTCGGAACCATGTATTGATGTTTGTAGTAGTAGTGTATTTTAAAAAACCAATGTTGAGTGCAACCCAATCTGTGTTTGTTGCTGTCGTTGGTCACTGGTCAAAGTACGCCTCTGGGGTAGACCACCCTACCACCACCGTAGCCCGCCTCACCCCAAAGCCCCCACGCTTATCTCACCCCAGCCCCACGCTGTTGGGGGGGGGCCTCACACCAGCCCCCCCAACGGGGCCTGTCTCACCCAGCCCAAGCCTGTCCTGCCAACACACACACACACCAACACCAACAAAAACACACACACACAAACACACACACACACACACCAACATACCACACACACACACACACACCACACACACACACACACACACCACACACCCACACACACACCACACACACACACACACACACACCACAAAACACTCACACCGCACACAAACGGTAAGTTCAAGACAGGTCTACAGGTATAGTGAAATGCGGCAAGACATTACCGCAGAGTTCATTCCTGTAAACTAATCTCTGAAAAAAAGTGTTTTTAGCACAAAACCACCTTCAAAAGGATTCAACGAATGGGACTAAGCCGTTACCACCTACGATTTATTTGCGATTTTTTGAGCCTACTCTCATAAAAATTGTGAATTTACCAGTTTCGGCTACTCAAAACAGACAGAGAGGGACAGGACAGGACAGACACACCACACACACGCACAGACACCACGGCTACTACTATAGTATAGTGCTGAATGACAGTAATGCACTAAAAAAAAGAAATACCATCCAGCTTAAAAAACTGAAGAAAATTGGTTCATCATAATATAGAACACAGACGTCACCGTGGAGAGATAAAAGGTTTGATCCCTGGCAGTAGCAGCAACATGAAGACCAGCGTTGTGAGCCTGAGCAAGGCCTTAACCCTTACTTCACCGTCACGGCGGAAACACAAACCAACAAACACCACCCCCAGTAAAGAGGCAACAACCCCCCGCCCGACCCTCGCTCGCACTTCAAACCCGCAGAGGCTGTGGGGATTTATTGATGACCCACCCTCTCTCTCAGGTCTGTCGTCTCTCCTCTCTGTATCTCTCTTTCTCTCTCTGCTCTCTCTCTCATACTCTCCTCTCTCTCTCTCTCCTCTCTCTCTCTCTCTCTCTCCTCTCTCTCTCTCTCCTCTCTTCCTATCTCTCTCTATCTCTCTCTCGCTCTCTCTACTCTCTCTCTCTCTATCTCTATTTTTTTTCCTCTCTCTTTTTTCGACGTTTAACAGAGCGCGGATCCGCAATGTTTCGAAGCGCGTCGGCTTCCCACGAAGCGCGGATTTTTCATATCAAAAAGACGCGGATGAATTTTGGAGGATATTCTCGTTTTTCTAACTCATCCGTCAGCCAGACGTTACCTTGTTGTTGCCCCATGCCCAGGGCGGGGAGGTGAAGTAGGAGTTCGAAGCAGGATATTTTTGGCCGGTACGGGAGAGGGCCTTTATTGCTTCTCAGAAATATTAAAAATCCACGCTGGACACAGTAAATCAGTTTAAGCTTCCCATCAAACACATCCATAATCGAAACACGATAGCGCAACCAATTGTAAATTATTGACTACTATCGTGGAAATTTGACCACGATAAACGCAGGACCACGATAGCCCACAACAATGTCACGCTGCCTGTAAGTATGTGTCATGATGGTCGTCAGATGGTCACGAGGAGTCAGGGACAGCTGTAAGAAGATAAGTCGACGAAGGGAAAATAAACGGTCATTTTGCTGACCACGTATAGAGCTACGATAACACGACAGTGCCATGACAGTGCCAGTGAACGTATCACGATTGCGTCAATGATAGAAAAACATTGCCTACACGTGGGCGGGGGTTGCCAGGTGATTGGAAAAAGGAAGGAGGGGTTAGAGATGAAGGTGGGGATAAGCAGGGGTGGGTGGTTGTTTTGTTGATGGAGAATGGGGAAACGGGGAGAGGGGTGTTGTAATAAGTAGGGGGTGTTTGGGGCTTGGGTGGGGGGAAAAAGGAAACGTGAAGACGGAAGGGGGGGGGGGGGGGTACGCTTGGAGAAGCGTTGGGGGGGGGGTGGCTCGAGTGTGACAGGGTTAACGGGCTGTGTGGTATTCACCCACCCTACCCCAGACTCCACACCACGTGGTTGCTGGGAGTAGTGGGTAGGGGAGTCGAGGGGGACACGGGTAGTGTCACCACGTGGTGGTGGGAGTAGTAGGGGGAAGGGAGTCGAGGGGGCGGGCGTAGTGTTCACCCAAATGTTGGTGGGAAGTACGGGGGGAAGGGAGTCGGAGGTGGGTGGAGGGAATGAGAAAGGGGGGAGGAAAGGCGGAACAAGAGGGATGCAAAAAAGGGGGGAAGGTAGGATGAAGCCGGCGTGACCCGTAAACAGTTTCTTATCGTCACGATAGACATACGACGATTCACGATAACTGTCACGAAGCGCTAATAGATAACGATAGCGTCACGATAGACTGACGATAGCGCTGCTGCGTTGGGTACAAAAATCGGGAGATTCCCGATTTTTTGTTGCACGCACTAACTTTCGTGGACTCGGCCGAGCGCGTCACGTTCGGTTACGATGGACCCATAACCAGGACCATGCCAGCGTCTGCGCATTGCATGTTGGCCGCCGGCTCGTGGTGGTTCCATTATGGAATGTTGTTGAAGAGGCTTTCCATATTCCTACTCTTTGCCGTGAAAACGAAAAAAACTAAAGATATTATAATATTACGTATGCTTATCCCCATGAAATATTTGTTTTTGTTCAGTAAGAATACATACTCGCAGTGCGGTCTTTCAAGTATTTGTCATCTTCTCGGTTATTCTCCCAATCGTAGCAGAACAATGCATTCACTGTGCTGTCTTGTTTTAAGTCTACCATTTCTTGTTGGGACATCGCCAAGAAATACATCCGTCGCTTCAATACACGTCAACTCTGTATATGTTATATATCCGTCGGACCGTTCGTGCATCATACTTTTTTCCTTGCGGTCAAATGTTAAATAGTAAAATCCAGTGATTAAAATACTGAGACCGTTTTAAGCACGTCGACTTTACTGGAGCGGAAATAGCGGACTGACTGTGTGTCGTGGATTGACGACAGTTGTGTGGCGGGGAGACCATGGCAGGCTCAATAGTTACCCACCATCCGTGATGAGGACAGTGAGGAAGTAGTTTTTTTTTTTTTGTTTTTTATTTAAACAACTGACATGGTATACATGGGGCTGCAAATAGCGCAAAGAGGTGTTGAATGGCAAGGGTGGCCAGAAGAGCAAAAGATGTCCCCTGTCCCGGGGACATTCTATCTGAAAGCTTTGCCTTCATAGGATAAAACTAAACATATAATGTTACAGACTGGAGGGTCACTGTTCCGTCACACTGTCCGTAGTTCAACAACACGCCGCTCTTTTGATGGTATGTTTTTTTGCGCTTTTCGAAACATGGTTCTCGATTTTGCAATCCGCGCTTTCATAAGACACCCCCCCTTCTCCCCCCACACACACAGGGTTCGTTTGGGTCGGTAGCAGTGGTCACCAGTGAGTTCAGGGTGCGATCCTTGTGGGTGCGCAGATGGAGTGGTCGTGGGTGTATGGGGGAGAAACTTAACTCCGGTGGTACGGCGCTCCTCTTCCAGCTGGGGCGTTTCCTGCTGAAAACGTCGCCGCCCACCACACCCAGCCAGGCGTCTGGCAGGGTTTAAGGCTTTCATGGAGTTCCTTTGGGTGTTAAAATTTGGATAAGAACATAAGAACATAAGGAAGCTACAAGAGACCGTGAAGACTTACACGTGGTAGTTCTGTTAAGTAACACTACCTACATCAACCTTTATCCCCATTACCCCTACATGAAATTGTCTGACTACTTTTAAATTTCCCTATTGACGCTGCACTTCATGATGACTGAGTCCCATTCCACTCATTGACACCCTATGTTGTGGCTCAAATTTGTCCCTGTTTTTTTTTTTTGTTGTTTTTTTTTTTAAATCTAAACAATAATTACATAAAAGAAAAATAAGCTTACAAGCGGCCCGCTGAGGACCTACACGTGGTTAGTTCTGTTTACTTAACATATTATCTCCACCAACTCTTCAAGTAAATAATAATGATATAATGATGATGATGATGGCAGCTCATCGTCGGGGTGGTGGCTGCTGCCCCCCCCCCCCCCCCTGCGATGGTGATCACAACGGCCTATCGCTCCTTCTCTCGGGGCCCATCTCAGCATCCTTCTCTTTCCCGCAACTATCAATGAAATGGACAGACTGGTGCTCGGCGGGCTGGGCCTGGGGCTGATACAGTTTACTACGCACGACTTTTCTCTTCTTCAACCATTAGCACCGACCCCACCACGCCGAGGTCACCGCAGGAATGAGGTCGAGGAGGCAGGTTATAGTAGTAGAGGTAGTTAGTAGTAGAAGTGTAGTAGTAGTAGTAGTTAGTAGTAGAAAGTAGTTAGTAGTAGAAAGTAGTAGTAGTAGTAGTTATAGTAGCAAGGTCAGTGGTAAAGGAAGGCAGTAGGCTATATAGTGAGCGTCAAAAAGAGGTCATTGAATAATTTGGTTGTCCAGTTCGCCAAAAGAAAGAAGGAGAAATATAGCCAGTCAGAGAGGAGAGAGCGATTGAGGAGGAGAGAATAGAGAGAGACGAGGAGAGAGAGAAGGAAGAAGAGAGGAGGGAGAGAGAGCGAGAGACGAGAGAGAGAGAGAGGGAGAGAGAGAGGAGGGACGAGAGAGAGAGAAGAGAGAGAGGAGAGGAGAGAGAGAGAAGAGAGAGAGAGAGAGAGAGAGAGAGAGACAGAGAGAAGAGAGAGAGAGGATGAGAAGAGAAGAGAAGCGAGACGAGAGAGAGAGGAGAGAGGAGAGAGAGGGAGAGAGAGAGAGAGAGAGAGAGAAGTTTGAGAGGAAAAAAAAAAAAGAGCGAGAGAGAGAGAGACGAGAGAAGAGAGGAGGAGAGGAGAGAGAGAGAGAGAGAGAGAGAGAGGAGGAGAGAGAGAGAGATTTTTTGAGTGAGTGGAGGGGAGACGGAGGAGGGGAGAAGCGAGAAGAATTGAGGAGAGACGAGAGAAGGAGAGGAGGAGAGGGAGAGAGAGAGAGACGGAGAGATGAGAGAGAAAAAAAAAAAACTAAATAGACCTGTCTGACACCATGCTACTTGTAAATTTCACGAAGCCACCTCAGCCGCCTTCGCCCCGCCACACCCACCAGTCACAATCCCATCCTTACTGACAACACAGCTGAGTTGGCCCCCGCCTTATTGAACATTCCCATATGACTGCCGAGGAGTGTGTGTGTGTGTGTGTGCGTTGTGTGTATGGGTGTGTGTGGGTGTGTGTGTGTGTGTGGTTCTGTGTGTGAGGCACTTCTCCGCCCTCCTGTGAGGAGACATGATTTCATTAGCTGGGTGACACGAGACTTTTGCCCACGACAGTCTCACTTTTCCCTTCTCACCACTTATGTAATTACATCTCTCTATGCTGCTCCTCTCTTCTCTCGCTCTCGCTCTCGCTCTCGCTCTCGCTCCGCTCTCGCTCTCGCTCTCATCTCGCTCTCGCTCTCGCTCTGCTCTCCTTCTCTCGCTCTCTCTCTCTCGCTCTCTCTCTCTCTCTCTCTCTCTCTCTCTCTCTCTCTCTCTCTCTCTCTCTCTTCTCCTCTCTCTCTCTCATGGATCTGACTCTGACAAGTGAGGAGCAGGGGCGCCCACAAGGGGACGCACTGGACGCACGTGCGTCCCAACTGTAAGCCTCCAGGCGGTGGGCCCCTATAAGGGCTTCCCCTAGGGGCCCTATGAGGCCCCTTATAAGGCCTATTAGGCCCCTATGAGGCCCCAAAATGCACCTTGAAATTGATCAAACTGCAAAAAAAATAAGGGGGAATTACAACGCCCCCCCGAACCCTTCAGATGGAGTAGGCTCGCTTCGCTCGCCACCCCACCACCCTCAACAGTGGTGCTTTATTAAAATATGTTGGTCCACTACATGTATCTCTGTGGGCGCCCTGGTGAGGAGGATAATGTTGTTGGTATGAGTTATCGTCTTGGCCACAGTTAGTGTAGTTGTTGCCGTCCCTTGTGGTACAAAATGTAAATCAATTTCTCTGTTTTTTAACTCTTCGAAGGTGAATATGACACTATGAACCTTTTTACCCTCGTCATTCCTTTGTATATATTAATTACTGGATAGGGTTTTTTTATAATGCGCCAGCGATTGTTATGTTGCGAAGGAAAAGTACATGTAAACCAAGTAATGGAAATAAGCGAACCTGATATGACTCACTTTTCTTCGTTAAGTTTTTACCTATTCACTGAATACTATATTTGTGAAGAAACATACGACCACTCTTGTCATTTCTTCGTTAAAAGTTTACTTGAAAGTACTGATCGTCTCGCCCACAGATTGTTGACTTACGAGGAGGGCGCCAGAGGCGGTGTTGGCGGGAGGGTTTCCTTACATCTTACAGGAGTCCACTTCAGGTTCAAGGTGGAGGGTCTCTCGAGGGATGTGGCGGCGAGGGGGCACTTCCAATATAATCTCGTTTTGCCAAGACCATAGGTAACAGTTGGGGCTTCAGGTAGTGGGCTGTGAGAAAGAAAGTCTCAAGAAGTAACATAGAGAAAGTGATAAGGTTAAGTTGGTATAGGTAACTGGATAGGATGTTTGTTGTAAGGTAAGGTTGTAAGTTGGGATCCAATCCACTGAGCTCTGAGGTTTCAATATAGAGCTCAGTGGCCAATCCCAACGCGGCCTACCAGATTGTATAGGTGGGATCATCCACTGAGCTCTAATAGAGCTAGTGGATCCATCCCACCACTGTACCAGCTGTATGGTGGGATCCAGCCACTGAGTTCTGAGTCTTCATATAGAGCTCAGTGGGATCCCTCCCACCGCTGCACCAGATGTAGTGGCAATAAGTGCAGGGTAGGGTAGGTGTGTAAGGGGCCGGGCTGGTGAAACAACGAGGCTGGAGTAGACACGGGGTGAGATACAAATGGCACGGGTAATCTTGTAAGGGCGTTTGTGTGTTCCATTAGTAGTGTGTGGGGCCCTGAATACACAGGGATTGGTGTATTTTGATGGTGTGTATTGTTATAGTAAAAAATGTACAGTAAATAAGGTTTATGGGAAGTGTGTGCGCAGACCGCGAGGCGGTGCTACCTCTGGCGACACCACCTCAAGAACTTGACAGAGACTCGTGAGGTTGGGGTGGACTGGCGTTGACCTGATGACCGTATGCTCCGAGGCGTGGAGGGATACTAGCCAGGAAATATAATATGAGTCACCAATGATATACGCACACACCTGAAATAACTGCGTCCCCGCGGTTGTGAGGCGAAAGGAGTAAGGACAAAATAGATGAGTAACTCTCAGATCACACTAGCACATTGTCATTACGTGTGGTTACGGATTAAAAAAATGAAATGTTCATATCACACAGGCATATCATCACTTACGTGTGTTGCAAGGATGAGCAAAAATGTATTATACCACTGAGAGAGGGAGAAGAATGAGCCAAGTAGCAGCACATGCCAATATTGCCTAGCATGGTGAGCGTAAATATAAGCATCAAGAGAGGTCATGAATTCAGCGGGCGTCACCAGCAGCGGGACGGGCGGCACGTCGCAGTCAGATGTCCAGCCTGGCGCGGGCGTGTAGGTTGGAGGGCGGGGTGTAGGCGGACAGCTGGGAGGGGTGATCGTAATGGAAAATGTAATGGAAATCCGTTCGGTTTTTTCTTTCCCCACTGAAGTCAATATTTTTTTCCCAAGTCTAATCATCATATCTCAGTTCGGATTTTAATTATTGATACTTTATTATGTTTAAAACCCCTTGAGGCCCCTAACGTAGTTTCCCTTGGATGTGCTGGTTGTACCAGCACATATATATCACCTTTAAACCCATAAAACCTATCTATAAGAACCTTCTTAAAAAGAAAAAATGTTTTTAAAAAATATGTTAAAAACCCTAAGCGGTAACTCAAGGGTAGGTGAAGATCCCCCCGAGGCGGGCAGTGTACGGTGGACCTTGACCACAAAGGGTTTGGTCATAGTCCTGTGTCTCTCCTTGAATAAAGCGCAACCTGTACTCTTGCGTTATTTCCCCTTACCAAAGAAGATATGGGAAATCCAGGGAGACCCCGTAACACCGGGGTGGCAGCAGTATACGAATCCAAGCCCTTGACAGCCTCCTACAGGAGGAAATATCACGGCTACCGGCGTGACGGTTTTTGTCCATGCCGTTCCCTGCCACTCATGGCTAGCCCACCTGGTCCTCACTTTTGAAAGGCTGCTGACGCCTAAGTGTTGATGTGGTTTTTAGAGACGGGTGTGCAGTTTTTCCAGTGTTATCTTCTGCCTCAGTTGACTGTTAACGACTGTACGATGACAACGATAAGCAGTGACTTAAAAAATGGCCGTGGTTTTGAGGTATTAAGTGCCGCCGCTTTGCTGTCTCTTCACGTCTTCAGTGGATTATACTCTACGTTATCTTCACGTTGCACCAGCAAGGGTGCTCTACCGTCATCCCTCAGTACGTCTCGAGGGATAGCCAACTGAAACTGCAGGAGTCTATTGTAAGGCTTCTCTCATTACGGTTCTCCTCATCCCTAAGTGTACTTCACTGCAAGATAAGTACCTTCGCTACTGTGAATACTGTAACCAGTTTATAGGCAGTAGGAAGTGTTAGAAGGGGGCAGTGAAATTTTTATTTTTAATTTTTTTATGTGATTTCTGGGGGGAAGAGAGACCGTTTGGGCCCCATAGATGTAGTGACGTCAGAGAAATGCTGGTGTGTGATTTGTTGGTTACGTGACTTCACGGATTTTGTGAGCCGTGAGTGGTTGGAATAAGTCACGTTTTCCGGGGTTTACAATAGCACGGCAGCAGTGTTTTCTAGCGGTTTAGAGGCGTCGCGCTAGGATTGGTTGACAGTTGCACACGGCGGTGTGAGTTGCCCCTGTTTTAGAGTGTTGCGATTGTGGAGTGTTGCCACGGGAAAAAAGTATTATACTTTGGACACAATATTTTTGTCAAAGTGTTAACAAACACACAGACATGGTTAGTAGGTAACAGTGATGAGTAGTAGGTGATTTTTTTCCTGTGGGTAGTGAATGTGAGTGTGGTACATTTTTTTTTACTTATAAGTATTTGGATGAGATTGCCTGACACTCATAGACGTAGCAGTTTCTTGTACGTTTTCTTTTATGACATTATAGGGGTAACACCTCTATTTACCTTTTAGTGGTCTAATTCGTCAATTGTCACATTTACACCATATATTTTTTTCGATTGGTGTTTCAGCCTGTGGAGCTGTTAATGGTTGTGTCACTGTGTTTGAAGTGGACATTAGGAGCGCTTGTGTGTTAATATGTGGGTGTTGGCTGTTGCATCCACGTGTTAATTTTTTTTTATTAAACAGTGGTAAGGGTATCACATGCGTTTCTGGAAAACTCACCTTGGCCTCAGTCTTCCCGCACCCATTTATTCTGAAAACTCCCCCATCCTGAGACTGTTTTCCCCTCCCGTTTTTGAAAACCCCCCTACCCCTGTGTCTGTGTTTCCCCCCCCCCCGCTATTCTGAAAACTCCCCCTTGTGCTTCAGTGTTCCCGCACCATTTATTCTGAAAACTCCCCCAAACCCTGAGACTTCCCCCTCCCGTTATTCTGAAAACCCCCCTACCCCTGTGTCTGTGTTTCCCCCCACCCGCTATCTGAAAACTCAACCCTGGTGCCTCAGTGCTCCCGCACCCATTTATTCTGAAAACTCCCCAACCCTGGGGACTCCGTTCCCCCTCCCGTTATTCTGAAAATCCCCCTACCCCTGTGTCTGTTTTTCCCCCCACCCGCTACTCTGGAAACTCACCCTTGGGCCCTCAGTCGCGAGTGAGTCACCGGCGAGGTCAGACGGGGTCACCCGTGAGCCCGCTGTGCACACTGCGTGACCTTCCCGACCTATGTCCTCGCCGCATCGAGTGACCGCGCCGTGTCGACACCGGAATTGAGACTGGGGACTAGTGCGAGTGTGAAGACGCCAGGGAAATGATAACACGCAGTACTGCAAATGCTTCCCCGCCAGGGTGGGGAAGCCGGATTTCGGAGCGCCCCCCCTCGTCGTCCCCCCCAAACACTCAACACCAAAAATGAGGCTCACAAAAGAGGCCGACCGCAGTCCCGAGCGCGAGCGCGGAGCTTGCTAGCGCCGACGATGCTACGACGTCGATGATGATGAGAGTGAACCACCACTCGTCTTTCGACATGTCCGTCAGGAGCGAGGACCAGCAGGAGGCCGCGCAGGGAAAGGGACTGGACCAACTATGGTTAAGGGTTTCGCGCCGCCCGCCTCAAGTTCAAGCTGAGAAGCCTGGAGGACCAACCCAGCGCCAGCACATTCCTGGCCATCACGGCCCTCGAGGACGATACCCGACCCGAAGATGGAGGTGAGGCCCAATCTCTACGGAGAATAAAATTCCTCACCCCCAAGGACGAGGAGTCTGTGGCGCTCCTGCGGCGCCTCGCTGCCCGAGGGCAATAGGGTGCTCACTCCTTGACCCAGTGTGAGGAGGCACAAGGTAGTGCTGGAGCGCTACCCTGGGAACTTCCCATCGATGCGGTGAAGGCAACAACCCCATGTGGGGGTCCACCACACGGCTACGTGGCTGGGACAACATAGCACGAGGTAGGTGATGATGTCCACGAGGGGCAGCCACCCTGCCAAGCTGACCCTGCGTTCCTGGGGCACCTACACCTTACGCCCCTACCGGAGCGAGCCGTGAGGTGTACAAGTGCCAGCGATTCAACCACCTGCAAGTTAGGTGCGAGCACTCAGTCAGGTGTGGAGTGTGCACCCTTTAACCACCCGACAGAGGATTGTATTGGCCGCCACAAGGGCCCAAAGGAGGCCACCACCGCAAAGTGCCCGAATTGCGGGAAGGAAACACCAGCCTGGAACCCTCAGGTCCTGAGAGGCTTCGCAGGAGCCTCAGCCTCGCCGGGGCAGCAACAGCTTCAGGCACCACGGCCGGCAACACCGCCATCATGAAAACAAGGGACAACCACATCAACAACACCCGGCAACACCGCTTCATCCCTGCTCCCCTACAGCCAGGCCAGCCTGGGTCAAGGCACCCAAACAGCCTTCCCCCCTTAGTCCCAGGGACCCCACCCCAGTCCGCGGGTCGGGTGGAAGGGAAAGTGAAGCGCAGCGACACTATCAGTGGAGGAGGCGGCTACCTTTCACCCCCGCCCCCATTTCCCTCCCCCCACTGCCTTAAACGGGAGACCTGGGCCCAGGTCCCGCCCACCACACAGGAGACGCCCTCAAGGTCCCCAGCCCAGCCCAGCCACCTGCACCTGCAAGTGCCTGAAGCGCCAGCGACAGCGAGAGCCGACGGACGTCGCGCTACCTATGCCCCCTGCTACGACAACATTCACGTCAGCGAGGAGACGCGTGCAATTGCTGATTGCATCATCGTCCGCATGATGCATGTTATGAGGAGGCTCCTCCACCGCCCGGAGCTCGCCCTGCCACCGAGGAGGAAGTTGACGCCCTCCTCCTCGAGGAGATTGAATAAACCCATCAATGACGGCGGCCGCAACACGACCACCACAGAGGGATCCAGGCCAGAAATTCCTTCCCAGCAGAGTACCATCGTCCACGCGGACCACGCTGAAAAACGACACCCCCATGCGGCCCCGCCGGGGGCCCGCCCCCAGGCTCAAGGTGCTGCAGGGGAATCCCCAGGGCCTCCGCCCCAAGAAAAAATCAGGTGCTGCAGGCCATCTTCGAGGAGGACCTTTGGGACGTGGTCTCCTACAGGAGACGCTCACACCTGCTGACTTTAAGTGGCGCATTGCGGGCTACAGTCTCCACTCGCTCCCTGCCATGAGGGAAATCGTGGCCCTGCGTGACGCTGGTGAGGAGCGCCATCCTCACCGCAGAATCCCCGACCCGGCGCACTGTGGAGATGGCGAGGAGGCCCTGGCGGTGGAGCTGCACGTGGGAGGACTCGACCCATGTGTACAACCTGTACAGGAGCCAAGCGAACAACTGGAAGGGGGGAGCTGCTCACATGGAAATCGCACACTAGCCCCCTAGTGGCGGGCGATTTTAAGCCCACCACCCCATCCTGCAGTCAGTGTCGGAAAACCAACCGGAGGGTCGTCACCTAGCAGTGTTGCTCGAGGAGGTCCCCTCACATACATCTCCTCAACACCGGGGAGCCCACCCACGTCCGGGAGGGGCCACTGAACCTTACCTTGGTGTCGGGTGACCTGGCGGCCGGGCATCGTGGCAGGTCCCACCTACGCTCACCAGTGACACTACGCCACCCTCACCACCCTCACAGCGTCGCCGCCGATCCCGCCATGCCTTCGCCGCGATGGAACATCAAGAGGGCGGACTGGGGCAGGTTTCAAGCCTCCCTTGACAAGTGGTGGGTCAACTTACGAGCCACCCGACGACCTGCACCAACAGGAGAGGGACCTCACGGCAAGCCCTTCAGAGGGCCAGCCGACGCAGCCATTCCTAAGTGCTCTCCGGGCCGCCGCCACCGTCCCGAACTGGTGGTTCTAAACGAGGACGTCAGGGAGCACAACACCGAGTCAACCTGCACAGAAAGCTGTATAACGACAGCCCAAACCCCACCAACCTAAGGGCTTTTTGCAGGAGTGGTGACTCGCGCTCGGCAGGTGTCTCAGCGGGCCAGGGAGGCCAAGTGGTTGGAGTGGTGCGCCTCCTTCAACCAGCACACCTCCCTCGGTCAGCTGTGGGGGGAATGTCAGGGACGGCTCCCGGTGCCGCCCCGCCCCCCGACCGGCCGCCCACCCACACCCAAAACCGAGAGGCGGAGAGACTCATCGGCGTGTTCACCGCGCGTGGCTCCCGCGCCCAACTTCCTCCTCGCACACGCCACCCCCAGCAACAGCTTCGACAACATCGCGTCGAGGCTTTCAGGGAAGCGCGAGGGGAACCTGACGTGGCGGACCACCTCTTCACTCGAAAAGGGAAATGTCGTCGGCGAGGAAAAAAGGGCGCGACACAGCTGCAGGGAAAGGACGGGCGTGACATACTCCATGCTTGCTCATGCCGGGCCTGCCGGGGACGCGCGCGCGCTCGCCACGCCCCAACGCGTTCTTTGGCCCGGGAGGCCACCTGCCACCAGCGTGGAAGGAGGCCGATATTCAGCCCATCCCCAAGTCAGGGAGCCCACCAAGCTCAGGCCTATTCTCCTCATCAGCTGCACGGCCTAAAAAAAGCCGGGGAGAATGGTGCTCTCGCGACTGCAGTGGCGCGTTGGGAGCCCTCCACCCTCACGTGTTTGGCTTCCACCCGCGGCGTGGGCACAGCTGACAGCCTCCTCACCCGCTGACTCAGGCCAAAAAAACTGCCCCCCCCAAGTCACAGTCTTCCTCGACCCTTGAGGGGAAAGCGTTCGAGTGGCCAGTCCTCACGCTATTCTCGCCACCCTCGCGAGGAAGGGGATCGGGGAAGACTGCTCGCCTGGCTCCCAGGACTACCTCCAGCACCGTCGGGCCAGAGTCAAGTTCCAGGGCCTCAAATACGCTACAAGGAACTGGAGAACGGGACGCCCCAGGGCGGCATCCTCAGCCCGTTCCTGTTTAACCTGCTGATGGAGAAGCTGGTCGCCCTGCCCTTTCCCGGCTGGCACCGTCCTGCTCAGCTACGCCGACAACCTGGCCCTCGTTGTCACCCGGGGGGGGACAGGCTTTGCAAGACGCAGCGCGCTCTCGACCTCATCACCCAAGTGCGAGGAGCTGGGCCTTCAAGATTTCGGCGCAGAAGTCCTGGGCCATGACTATCAAGGCAAACCAACCCAGTCTGTCAGCTGCGCGTCCAGGGCATCGGCCTGGCCTGGACGGACTCCCCACCTGTACTCGGGGTGTGGCTCGACAGGCGGCTGTCGTTCACGGCGCAGCTTGATACCTGAGGGAAAGTACGCAGGCCAGGCTGAAACGTGATGCGGGCCATTTACGCGGCTTAACGCCGGCGCCACTTCTCTGTCCTCCGCCGTACTATTTTGCAGGCTGTGCGCTCCTGGTGGATTATTGCGCCCCCGTCATCATCGCGCTTCCCCCAGTCAGCAGGAGCGGCTCGAGGTGCTCCAGAACAACGCCATGAGGACCATGCTGGGGGCTCCGAGATGGTCCAGCGCCTGCCCTAATGCAGAGCGAGACCAGATTGGTTGCCCCTCGCCACCAGGGGGGCAGTGCATCATGGCCTGTCGCGTGGCCAGAGTATCCGCCGCGACGTGGAGGGCGTGGCGCAGAGGAAACTCCCGGGGGCCATGACGCAGGGCATCGAGTGCCTGCGCGGCAACACGTGGCCTCATCAACACCTCGCTAGCCACCCACAGGGCCCCATTCACGCGGGGATCACCGGGCCGTGGCGGAGGGCCGATGTCCCCGCCCCCACCTACAATGCTCCGCCCCCGTGGGGGCCCCCCGCCCCAGAGTTCACCGCCACGCGTTGCCTGCCTGTAAAGCCATGTGCACCACCGGGAGCTGCGGCAGCACGCGCTGATGGCCATTGGCCCAGGTCGCCGAGCGGGGACAGCCGTGTATACTTCATGACGGCTCGGTCGACCCGGATAGTGGCAGAACAGGTGCCGCGTTCGTCACCACGGGTGGGACAGAGCTGTCTTGGCGGAGTTCTAACAACTGCTCCACACTCCAGACTGAGCTGGTGGCCATCCAGCACGCCCTTTGAACATGCCCTGCACCGCTGGGAGGCAACTGTGGTTATACACACCGACTCCTGGACGGGGCCGCAGGCCCTCAACAGCCGCATCCCAAGGACAAAAGTGAGGTCATCACCACCATCCTAGGCAACCTACAGAGCCTTGTCGCGCAGGGAAGGCAGTGTCAGGCTCAACTGGATCCCCAGCCACGTAGGGGTCCGAGGTAACGAGGCGGCGGGACGCGGCCGCCAAGCGAGCCTCCAGCCGGCCCCCAGCGTCACCATGCACGTGCCTCCCAGCCTACAGCAGCTCAAGGCGCAGGCGAGACGGGCCGCAGCACACTGCGCTCACCAGACACACCGAGAGCTGGAGGCCAGGGAAGAGGCAGGCGGCCTGGTACGCTGCAGCCACCGACTACCACCCACTGGACGCCACCCACCAAAAAACCCAGGGCAGATGGCGCACTACTGCAGCGTGTGCGTCTGGGCTACTGCCCCCAGAGAGGAGCTGCAGGAGGACTTTGAGGGGCAAGTGTGCGACCACTGCGAGATGCACACCGTCGCCCACTGGTGCACTACCTCCGTCCCGCCCCGCCACCGCCCCCTGAGGACCGGCCCGGCCCTCGCCGCCCAGCCTGCAGGTGGGGGGCTGCTGAGGGGACGTGAAGGCAGGGCCGCCCTCATGGTCCGACGGAGGACGTGATGTTGGGGGTGTGCGAGCAAAAGCCCCCTCCCCGGACACATCACGTACCACACACCCCGCCGCGCCCGGCAGGGTGACCAGGACGCAGGTGACTCACCGTCACCACGCCTCCCCGCGACCCTCCCGTAGCCTGACGGGATACCCTCCTCACTTTGGGGGGCTGATGCCCGCTTTGTACTTTTTGCTCCTGCATATGCATTTATGTACATGCTTGTATTGTGTGGGTGGGGTATCCTGTAGGGTTAGTTGTAAAAATAAACCTTTACAAATCAATTTACATTGCGTTCTGGGAATCCATATACTCTACAAATGTCACCTTCGATTGTCCCTATCCCTGTGCTACAGACACAGCCTAACGATACAACTTCTACTAAAATCATCCCACTACCACTTTATCCTACATTCCACCCCTATTGCCAACATGACTTTTTTAAACTGTACCAACTTTTAATTTTATTACATCAGGACCCTCGTAACCAGGTTCTCATGGGAGGATGAGACCCCCGGTCTGCTTGTCTTTTTGGCAGCAATATGGGATATATGAAAAAACGTAATGTTACCTCAGGAAAATGAGAAGATTTATTTTGTAAGGCAGCATTGCAAAAAGGGTTAATTTAGCCATGATATGATATTGCTTAGGTTTTTGGGGGGGGAGTCGCTCAATTAGATTAGACTTATTTTCGTGGGAATTCCTGAGATTTTTTGGTGTAGGCAGCAAACGATTCATTGCTGGTTTCGTCATTATCTGAAGCATTGACCACACAGTTGGGTAGTGTTGGCGGGTTTTGAGAGGTCAGCACGTGCTGCAAATATTGCCTCAGAAGCAAGGGAAACCCTTAAATCTTGTTCCCCTGGTTTTGAAAATGGTCAATTGTCAGGGGGGAATTTAAACTCATTTAAAATTTCAGTAACATCACCTTTTGCCCCAAAAAGAGGTGTTCGTTTCATTCTTGATTTTAAGCAATGGCAAAATTCTAGTTTTTCTACAAAAATTATAAGTGGTACGTGATAGTTTAAAAAGCCATTTCCAAAATGAGTCAGTTACACCGGTGTCAAGGGAACCCAACTTCCTTATCCTTACCTCCGCCCCCCCAGTGCTGCCGCCAACAGACCCAGCAGCAACCACCGGGAGATGGAGGCGCTCGCGGCAGGGGGGCCTGGGATGCCCAAAACCCCCGCCTACCCCCACTGCTTCCCGCCCCCCAGCTTTCCGGGGAGCGAGGTCAAGCTACACCGACTCCGGGTTTGGGTAGCACCCCGGGGGAGTGAGGGCGATTTTTGAGAGTCGGCAGTGGACCCCTTGGCCACCTCGCCCCCACACCCACTAAGGCACTACCCGCTGTCCTGCCCAGCCCCGGGTGTGAGCAGAGATCGGCGGCCCAAGGACGACGAGGATAAGGGGAGCCCGGTGCTCCGGCGGGGCCTAGAGGACCTGCCTCGGTGGGTAGTGGTGCGAGCGCCCTCCCCCCCGCTGAGGCACCACTAAAACACAGGGAAATGGAGCGAGGGGACGAGCCCCGCCCAGGAAGTCCCCTCGAACTCCCGCGGCGGGGGTGGTGCCCCCCTCATCTCATAAATGTATAGATGTAAGATTTGTATAGTATGAGTTTAAAATTAAAGGGATTAGTAAGGTTACAATAAAATTGTTGTTTCTGTAGGGGGATGTAAATAAACTTAACTAACTTCCTTCCTATCCCCCCCACTCCCCAACCCCAGGTTTTTCTCAGTCTATCGTGCACCAAAGCAGTGTTACATGGGGGAAAGCAAGGTCATTTGATAATTTTTTTATCAGAAAAAGAAGGAGATGAAAATCTGCTCAAAAAAGGGGAAACAGTATGAGGTTTTTTCAGTAGAGACAGTACTTCCTCATGACCCCAACCACCCCGGTTGCACCACTTGCAAGGCCAAAAAGCCGTATGCAGTTTCGCCCTCCTCCCAAGTGGTGTGTAATTCACGAGCGTGGAAAATTCAACAGAGGAATGCTTTTTGATTCTGAGACTGAAGGGCTCTCAGACTGGGGACAGTGGGTAATGGTACGGCTATCATCAGTCGGGGGAATATTCACGGCCGGGTTCAAAGAAACCCAGATTAGTTTCTGACATAACGTCACAGACACAGCAGCTCATAGTTCCTTATATTATTGCTGCTTGTTTTACTTTGATGACAATTCATTGTTTCACTCGAAAAAGTTATATTGCTCTTGGAGTGGTACAGGTGCTACATGTAATATTATCAGTGAGTGTGCTTATGTAAATTTAAACAAGTTATATAATTTTCCCTTGTACCTTCTACAGCCACTCTTCAAAGTTTTCAAGGTTTCACTTTAGAGGTGATGGGCCACTGGGACCCTTCCTCTATGCCTTGCCCCTAACTCCAAAATGTAAAACATACAGTTTATAGTAACACCACATTTTGCCTTACAATGTGATGGCCTTTTAGGTCTAAAAATCTTTTGCTACTCATCATTTTGATGTAATTCCACAGTACCATGCAATTTCATTAAATGGCGTTCTCTTCCCCGCAATGACAAGTCCAGCCCCATTTCTTGATAAGCCTCTGATTTTTCCAGACAGTGACCAGCAAGCCGTTTCTGCTAGCCTAGGCCCCGACTTGCTTCCAGCAGGGAGACGAAACTTTCAGTCCCCCTGACGGTTTGGGTCTGCTTTTGTCATGGGAGACCAATATAATGGCCCCACATGTTCTGTTCGACTTTCAGTAAGAGTACAAGATGCTCCTGTCGGCAGCTACCTGGTGTCTTTACCTGACACTATCCCGTAAGTCGCTTGGCGCTGGGGGAACGCTTTCAGCGGAAACGTGTGGATCACATATGTAACGCAGTAGTCACAAATGTTACAGGGTCCCCTATAACACTTTAATTAATGGTGTTTTGCTATGTAGTTTTGAAAGTCAAAACAGTCTGACCTTAATGGATCCTTCACATGTTCTTGCAGCAGTCTCTACGCAGACGAATGTTAGGGGGGGACCAGGCACACATAGTCAAGCAGTTAGCACTTATGTTCAGATATTGGATTTTCCTGAGTCTAAGCCTGATCTTCTCGCCTTGCCTTTGCGACATACAGGCCTGCTCTTGCCTTACCTGGGGAACCCTTAGGAGTGACAGACAAAATCACTCATCATATTGGCTCCAACCTGATGCACAGCCTTCTTATGTACCGTCTTATCGTTGCCTCATAGCCAAAGAGCTGTTGTACAGGGCATGGTAACGGACATGTTGGATAAAGGGAAAATTATACAGGAGTCTTATTCTCCTTGAAACTCACCTTTGTTATTGGTGAAAAAAAAGTGAGGTACTTACCTGCCTGTGCTTGATTTCGGGAAAAGTTAAAATTCAACTGTACCGGCATTATCCTCCCGTTTTGGAGAGACCTTTTACAGTCTATAGGGAAGGATGATACAGTCTTTACTAGTCTGGCCCTCAAGTCTGGTTTCTGGCAGATTCCGTTAGAAAGAAAATTTCGGGAAAAAAACTGCCTTCTCAACAAACATAGTTCAGCCCAAAAATATAAGACAATTTTGACCAAAGTTTTGAAAAAATAGGGGAGAGATGAAAATTGGTGGTACCTTCCTGAATATTCCCTGATCATCATTTTAAAAATTCCCCATAATTCCACTGGAGCATTTGCCGCTAGAGGACCAATTCAAGATGACCCCCCCATTTCTACAAAATACGAGAAAATTTTTGCTTGTGCACACAGTAGAAAGGTGTTTTTGTGTTGAAACTTAGGTGTGACTATAGTTTAGAACAGTTTTTGAATAAAAAAAACATAGCTGACAAAAAAAGTTTTTTATTATTAACATTAAGTATTCTCGATGCTAGATTGCCACATATCGCTATGAAACGTCATTTAGCCTTATATTTTCTCTTTCTTTTGAGTGTGCTGGCTGGGGGGATCTGCTAGACTTAAAGATTCACTGTCCTGTTCAACAAGGGTAACTTCTTCTTTCATGTTTTCAGCTTCGTTTGTCCATGATTATTGTGTTTTTCATCTTGCGGCACCCCATCCTCGTCATTATTTACCACTTCGAATTGCTGCATCCGCTGCCGCACAGTAGCGCATACCGGGGAATACTGAATGCCAGCTTTTCGCTACTGCAACAACGCTCGCAACCAAACATTGCAGTTACACGATATAAAATTTTCAAAAGAGCTTCAGGAGCAGGTGGCTGGCGTGTGAGAACTGGGCGTAGTGGCCACTGACCAAGTCCAACCCTTGAACCCCACGCAGTTGGTGGTAGGTCACGCTCTAGCCAGAGTTGAACTTGATGATAAACACGTAAAGAGTGTTTTTTTGCTGCGGCTGATGTTGGTGGAAGTGCTGCAAGTTTAATATTATTGTGAACTGGACAGTTTGCAACAGCTTTCGTGAAACCAGTGGTGCCTTTGTTCAAGGAAGACATTCCCTTTTCAGCTCCAACAAGGCCAACAGGAATTCTTCAGCAGCTGCTGCGACTGCCTTGACAGACGAATTGGCTCCATTGAAAACCTGCACACATTTATCCAATTCTGGATGTTTTGGGAAACAGGTTGAATCCTTTTTCTTGCCTTCCCTGTAAAGAACCGAAGTCGTATCACAACCTGTCATTGCGTGCAAAAAGCACAATTTGCTGCACCATATCGCCTAGCGCCCTAGACGGTTCTCCCACAGTTTTAATATTGAAAAACTTTGTCAGGATATTTTCCACGCCTTTTGCTTCAGAAGATAAAGTCTGTTATTGTTATCTGCTATTGGGCAGCTGAATCCAAGAGAATAAGTAGGTCTACATCAGTGCCCACAATACCAATCATTAGTGTCAGATAGTTCCATTGCAGTTTGCACCATAAGTGTATCAGCGTCAGCAACAGAATGCTTCACTCTTATTCCTGCATGTTCCATATGATCTCCCAATGCTTTAATCAATCTGGCTTTGTCCTTTTTATTACCCAAAAATCGATCTTGATGAATGGTGATTGGCATTTCATTAATGAACTGAATTTCAGTCGGCTGACATTTTTTGGCTCTTCGTTCTTGCTCAACACCTTTGGTTTCTTGGTGCATCGCTGTTTCCCATCAACACCACATAGCAGTTTGGTGAGAAGTGCTTTTGTGCATAGGACACCATATGTCCTGTACATATCACTGTATAATCCATGTTCTGGCCAGTGGCCATACCACCCGATGCAATACATATCCCCCCTCCCCCGGCTATTGTACTATTGGGGGGTATACATTATCACATTCACATAGTGATTCAATTATGCTGTACATGACAGACTTTTCAGTCTTTTTTATGGAAATCTCATCAAACAACGAGAGAGGACGAGGAGCCAATTCGTACTCTAGGTATGAAGCGAAATCTGCATCAGATTTTACCGCACAAATGATTCTGTTAAATAGTTGCATGGTGTTCACAGGAATGACCTCGTCTCGGACCTTCATAGATTTTTTTACAGCTCCAAGGGGTAGAAAATCTGTCTTTGCGACGCAGCTTAACATCTCCAAATTATTTTCCTACCAGCTGTTCATTGCCTGAGTGCCAATTCCACTGCTGCATCACAGTTAATAGCTTCATTAGCGACAACACCCGTAGCTATGGACATCATTTCTTGGTTCTGTGGCAGTGGGTGGTGTACAGAAAGCCATTCTCTCAGCTTTTCAACATCCTTTATGCTCGCAGTTGATGTGACCCGTCTGAGATCAACATGTTGTTCAGATGTAGAGAAATGACTGCCCCCAGAACTTTTCAAAGCGAAGTATTAGTTCTGTGCAAACAAGATGCCCTCTACCCAATGACTCAAAACAGCATCTGTCATTCCCCGACCACAAGTAACCCCTCCCAAAAGTTTTCATTGCACGCATCAGCACCTGCTCAATTGTCATGTTGTCCATAGGCCTGCCCACAATTTATCATTCGCCGAACAGTGAAAAATTCCCTAGAGATGTAAAGTTGCTAGAACTCGGTTTCTGTCATCTTCTCTAAGTGAGACATCTGGCTGCACGTACAGATGAGCATATTTTGCATATTTCCCAAGTGCCCAGTTGCGTGGAAATGAGGAAGCATTTCACGAACATTATCAAGGTACAATCCAATCAAGGCCCAATCTCCATAACGCTCAGCACATACAATTGATGCATCAACATTACTTGGTTATAGTATTGGCCCCCAGTTTTGTTGTTCGACTGAGCCTGCTGTCTCACTCATAACATTATTCAGCTTCTCCATGACCGCTGAAAGAGGGATGCACTCGAATATAAGTCGGTATATTTGTAGAGACTTAGTGGGCTGAGTTAAAATTGTACTTCAGGTTTTTACACATGTATTTGTTAGTGTTAGTCCGTTAAGGAACACTGAATATTTACAACCAATTATGTAGCGACACGAGCCAGGGAGTCTCGGGTGAACGCTTGAGAGGTGCGTCTTGGTAGCGTGGAGATCCGAGTTGTTCTACCTCCTCACCCCGGGTTCTGATGCCTTCTCTCCTCCCTTACGAAGTTCGTTGAACCTTACATACTGCTGATAGCTGTAGCATGTCCTGTTGACCACTTGGCTCGGAGCTTAGAGAGGCAAAATATCACTGTTCTCACGGAGGAACATAGCAGGAAAAATAACGTATAATTATATAATATATTACAATAATATAATATAATATATATATATATAATATTTATATATATATTATATATATATATATATATTCTAATAAATATATAAAATAGTAGTATAATATTTTATATATATATATTATAATATATATATGTATATATATATTTTTATATATATATATATATATATATATATATATATATATATATAATTATATGTTTTAAGATATTCTAAAAATATACTGATTCTTTTGATTTTAAATGTATGAAAATATCCTGTATGAAGATATAATACGTTTTGACATTATTGATAAATTTGGTGTAATTCAATAGTAATAGTTTATGCAAGTTATTATATATGTTAGAGTGATAATAGGACTGACATTGCTCGGGCCGCTATAAATTTGTCCTCAAATTAAGCCACATAAGAACAAGCTAGGGGAAAAACAAAAGGTACACCTAATTAAAGGTAAATATATAAAACATAAACTTTTATACTTTTCCAAAGCTAATCCTATGCTAAAGGGAGTAAATCTCAGCTAAATACACAGAAAAATATGGAAAACCAATGGATTATTTTGTTTTAAATCAAAGAAATTACATGGCCCAGTAAATTATAATAGTGTCAGTACTAGCGTGGGTAAATCCAAATGTGCAAATATCACCGTTAAGAAAATGTCAGGTGTAAGGTGTAGCAATGGACGTGTACCGTTAGACCAGTGCTACTCAAAGTGGGTGGTCCACGGAAACCCGGGCCCGGTCCCCGAGCCATCAGCTGCCGTTACGCGGCGAGTTTCCAGAAAAGAAAAAAATTTAAACCCAATGTAAATTGGAAATAAATATTTACGTATTACAGTATTATCATTTTCTTCTCTCTCTCTTCTCTCTCTCTCTCTCTCTCCCCTCTCTCTCTCTCTCTCTCTCTCCTCTCTCTCTCTCTCTCTCTCTCTCTCTCTCTCTCTCTCTCCTCTTTTCTCTCTCTCTCTCTCTCTCTCTCTCTCTCTCTCTAGGTCCTAAGGTCCTAAAATAATGATAATAATAATAATAATAATAATAATAATAATAATAATAATAATAATAAGGAAGTTGTTTCTAGCGATGTGGAGAGATCAAAAGGGAGTGAGTTGAGGTAGTGGAGCTCTGGTGAGTGGCGATATCTGGCAACCTTGTGAATAGGCTGGTCACCGCAGTTTTCCATCAAGAAGTTGAACTGAGAGGTGCGGATATCTGCGCGTTTGTCATTTGGGGCCCTGTCATAACCCACTGATTTGAGAATATAAGTACGAATAATCTTAACCTATCCATTTTTATCCTGTTTGTAATATAATAATACATTATGACTAGGAGACATAATAAAGTCGCCATCTCCCGGGTTTCGCCCAGCACCTCTGGATCTGGTGTTGTTAGGGGGATTGTCCCTACTGCATTGCCTCTTGGAGGAGGGTAAGGCTTAGCCCATGAGCTACTTGGCCTTTTGGGGCCAAGTGGTACCATCTCTGGGGACCAAGGCATTTTGCGATTTTCTGTTAGGTATATATATGTAGTTGTCAAAAAACCATGATGGCCATGTCGACAGAGTAGCTTAAGGTTGCTGGGCACGTTTATGTACAATGGGGGTATAGTCGAAAAAGTGAAAATATGAGCGCACATTTTGTCGTTTTACTGCAAATTGTCGGTCATGCAGAGAGACTGTGTCCTATTTATCATCAGAAACCATATTTTTAAAAGTTATTGTAAGACCTTATAAGCATTACATGTGTGTCTGGTTTTGTTTCCATTCTAAAAATGGTGTTGGAACAATTTCTAAAATGGCTGGCAGCGAACATGATCATTTTATGAATAAATAGAAAACAAATAATTGTAACTTCTAAATACATATATGCTATGCTCAATAACCTCAATTTTGATATTATGACACATGTTATAATATTGAAGTGGTGATATCCACCATAACCGGGGAGCACTATTTAATAATAAAACTCCAAAATGGCCAACATATTTTACAAGTATTTAAATGAACGCACATACTTGTTTTTAACTTCTTACCCAGCGAACATATAAATATTATTTTGGTGCTTACCCCTACAGTATATCATATCAGGAATACACTAAAATACAAATCAGAATGGTTTAGCAGGTTTTAGTGGCATGTATTGCAGACCATAGTATAATAATAGCGAACATTTAAATCAATTTTAAATTATTCTTCGTTAGAGCCTCCTTCAGAATTGGAGCAAAGTCTTTTTTCTTGGTGTATTTTCGGTGGCCCAAACTCGCCTCCCTGCGATGTATGCTGGAATATCGAACTCACACTGTGTTTGTACGTTTTTTCTTGGGCCTGTATGGGAAGCACAAAATAAATTTACAGTTTATTGGGAAATATTCATATTATATATTTTTATTATCAAAATGTATCAAAAAAATTTTGTCCTGAACATGACATCACGGCATTTTATCAACCACTCCCGCTTTTGGGCTGGATTCACGGAAGTGGAAAATTGCGATTTCAGGCTGGATGATGATGCTGTTGACTCGATGGGAGTACCACCTCCACTAAGATTTTTTTCGAGCCCATCCCTGTTGTCGAATGCCATGGTTGTTGGTAGCGGGATAGGTATTGGTAGGTAAAAACAGTCCATTTTTGGTTTTAAAGCTAGTTTGTTTTAGACACAACCTGTGTCCATTTTCAGTTTGAATAGGATAGCCGTGTCCCAACCTTTGATGGTTTTTTTTCAGTTTCAATTTCCGTAAGTGACTTTAGGCCCCCGGCAAAAGGATGTGCTTTTTTGGACGACTCTACAAAGGTTACACCTATACGCAAAATTTTCCAAGAGTTTGATTCGCTTGCATTGCGGAGCGTCGTTAAGTTTCCCCTTGGCAAGAAGAGCAGAAGAAATCGATTAGACTTTGGAAGTTTCAGTAGTCCTCTAGCTCTCTGGACAGGGGGGCCATTTTTTTCCCTTTTTGGAGGTTTTCCGAAGTCTTTTACTTTATGAGTAGCAGCTGACTAAAATTTTTCTCTGCCTTTTTCAGGGGTTTGAAAAGGGAAATTTAGACAATTTTTCCCCTCAGCGGCTTTTTTCTTGCACAAGTTTTCCCCCAAGGGACAGATTGTCGGGATATACTAGAATTCTCCCCATTCTTATCTTGTATGGAATGCAGAGATGAAGGAAAAAATTTTTCCCCAAGCTTTTTTCCGCTGTTTTTTTTCTGGGGTTTTGGGATTTTTTGGGACATCCAATTTCGTCTTTGGTGTGTATGTATGATCATGTTTTGTATGAGTTCATTTTAAGTTTTTTTAAATGTGGGGTTCAATACTGTTTCTCGAACATGATCAAAAGAACATTGTGGGGCCTGTTTTTTTCGATTTTTTTGGTATTCGCTTTCGTCTGAGTCCCCCGGGCGGGAACCTTCAGCTCATGCAGGGGGTTTTTTGGTGCAAGCTTTATGGGCAGGACTTTTTTGTTTTTGGTTTTCAGTTTGCCAAAAATGTCCGTTCTGTCACAGCCAGTATTTTGTCGTTAGCTTAGCAAATGCAGTGGGGGGACAGTCAATCTGATCTGAGATCAACAGCTTGAATGGGGCAGGGACTTCCGTGTTTTACTCCCGGGGAATAATTTATTCTTCTTATACAGAAACCCCCCCCCCCAAATTCGTAACACGTGAAGTTTAAAGGGGACTTTGATTATCGAGGTGACAAATAGGGGACTAGAGGGAATAGGCAGCTGTTTTTTATTTTTCCGGAGTTGCCCAGTTTTTTCTTATTTTGTGAAGCGGCCCACGACATTTTTGGGGGATAGTAAAGCTATCTCCCGAAATCCCCAGACATCAAGATCAATGATTAGCTTTGAACTTTTCCCAGCGTTGCTGCCCTAATAATTTGTGTCGCTGTTTTCATTTTCCTTTTTGGGTTTGGAAAGTTCTGAGATGGTGTATTTTTCGAGAGAGGGGACAAAATTTTTCCCCCGAGGGTGGAATCCCTTTTTCGGTGTGCCATTAAAAACGGGAAATTTTTTGGGAAAAATATATTAAAATTAAAAATTGTGAAATATGACAGTCCTTATTATTGACAAACTTAATTAACGTTTTTCAAACTGGAAATAAAAAAATACTTAATAAATTTGGGTTTAGTTTTATTTTTCAAAGTATCATAAATCTTTAAAGAAAATAGTTTATAAAATAAACAAATGGGTACAACCCCTCTGCATTTCCCAAAAATATGCAGGAACATGACAAATATGAATTTAATTTTAAAAAATTTTTTGGTCATACCCCCACTTTTATAAACGGCCTAGCAAAACCCTTAAACTACTCTGCCCAAAAGGGGATCATTTGGGTTTTTTGACTTCCCCTTGCTTACACCAAAAATGAAAATCACCCCAAAAGCCTTGGCCCCCCGAGATGGTAACCCAATTTTTCAAAAAGGGGTCATGGACTAACTCCCTCTGGGGTCAATGCGTAGGGTTTAATCCCCCCAACAACACCACATCCCGGTCCCGGATACATCTGCATGTGTGTTTTATATATATAATAAATATATATATATATATATATATTTTATATATATATATAGATATAATATATATTTTAGTTTCCGGGTAGTTCCCAAAAATGTTTCCCTATGATGGGATTGTGCCCCCGGGGGTGGCACCCAAACCGGACAAAAAACCAGACAGACAGACAGACAGTCAGGGCAGACAAAAGACACACGTTTTTCTTTTATTTTTATAGATATATACGCATATATATATATATATATATATAATATTTTTATTTATTTTATATATATATATTTTATATATATATAATATATAATATATATGTTTTTATAATATTTTATATATAATTTATTATATATATATTTTTATATATATATATATTTTATATTTTATATATATATTTTATACCCTATATTATATTTTAAAATATATTTTATTATATATAATTAATATATATATATCGTATATATCTATAAAAATAAACGAACGTTTTGTCTGTCTGTTTTGTTCCCCTGTCTGTCTGTCCGGGCTGTGTGTGTGGGCCGCGATAGGGGCCAAAACCCCCCTGGGGACAATCCCCTCATAGGCCCCCAGTTTTGGAAATAGTCGACAGGGGCCCCCATTTTAAGCCCCTTAAAAGATGATTTCCCCTTTAACTTTATATAATTTTTTTAGGGAGGCCCATTTGCGAGAATTGTGAAAAAAAAAATTTTGGGGTTTCGAGAATTGGGGGAACCTTTAAAGTAGGGTTTAATGGGGGAATGGGTGAGTGAATGGGTTTTTGGGGGGATGGGGAAAGGGTTGGGGATTGGGGGGTGATTTGGGGGGGGGGGTGATGGGTTGGGGGGATGGGGGGGATGGGGGAATGGGGGGGGGTGAGGGGTAATGGGTGAGTGAAAGGGTGGTGGGATGGTAATGGGTGATGGAAGGGTGGGGGGGGATGGGTAAAGGGTGGGGTAATGGGGGGGGGGGTGAAAAGGGTAAGGGGTTAATAAATACATTTTTACATCCCCTGAATTTCAGGAAAGTTAGAAAAGGGGGTATCTGGAGAATCTGTGTTTTGGGGGGCTATTTGGTGGGGCCTTGGGCCCACCAATAGCCCTCCGCAGGAGCTACCCAAAAAAAGGGGTCCGCCCGGAGGGCGGCTTTGCGGCTAGTATATATATATATATATGTGTGTATATATTGGTCTCCATATATTGCATGTCTATGTGATTTTATTCTGCGTCTCATTTGACACTTCCTTGTTTGACACATGTTCTCTTTTCACCCACTACCCCCCGCCAAATTTCACTGTCCTCATTTTCCTACATAGTCTTCACATCAATCCCTGTTGATAAAACCTTCTTTTTTGTTAGCGTTACTAAGGCACACTCATAATAATAATGATAAAAAAAAATTTAAATATATATATACATATATATATATAATATATATATTATAAAATATTTTATATATTATATATATATAATATTTTATATATTATTAAAATATATAATATATATATATATATATAAAATATATTATATTTTATATATTATATATATATATATATATATATATATATTATATATATATATTATATATATAATGTATATATCTGCATATACATATATTTATACTTACACACACTATATATACTACATACACACACACATTATGGGCTCTATATATATGAATATATACATATATACATATACACTAGGGTACGCCGTAGGTCCAATAAAAAGTGAAATATAGATTATTTCGAATTTGGCAGGGTGTTTTCTTATGTAAAATTAAATTTTAAGGGGGGTTTTGTCCCCTTAAAACATTTTGGTTTGAGTACTTCTGCTATGCAAAAATGGATTTTTATATTTATATCCCAAAACATAGCTTAGCATAAAACCATCTTTAAACTCACAGAAAAGCCCTTAAGTTCAAAATTCGATAAATTCACTAAATACAAAGTTGTAGAGCGCAAAAAATTCTATCGGGAGTATGTTCTCGATATTGCCGTAAGACCTACATTAAGTCCGCCAGACCCCGGGAAAAGCTCACTTCTCATACAAAATCGCCTCGTTTTTCGGATAAAAACATTTTTCCTGGAAACCCTGGTTTCCCACGTTATTATTTCCCCAACGTAGGTGGTTTCAGGGCTGGATACTGTTTAAGGTCTAAGGTCCTATCATCAAACTCCAAAATCACACAAAAATGCGTAAGTCGGTCAAACACGTACGGTCGAAGTCCAGCTCCGCATCCAAGCATCCGGTTCGACGTTCCGCCCACTCTGCTGTTTCCCTTTGGCTTCGGGATTCCTCCAGGACCTTATCGCTGACGGCCACCTCTCTCCAGACATGTCGTACCTGGTCTGCGATCTTAACAAGCTGAGGAGGCCAGGCAGGATGCCATGGCATCGCTAGGGACCTTGACCAGGGGAAGCACCAGCGTAACAAATAGTTGGTTTGGGTTCGATGGGGAGGAAGGACAAGACCAGGGCGAGGGTTTGCCCGACAGCTATGGAAACTGCACCCAAGGGTTGATCAGGGAGGAGCATGTGTCAGTGACAGAGGAGCCATCTGGAAGGTATCTTTGGCACTTTGTACCAGAGGACCCGGTGCCACCTGGAAGCCTGCGTTCAAGGTGGCTCAGGCTCTCTATGATGTGCGGTGACATACGACTCCCCCGACTCACTGATCGTACTGCAAGGTGATCAACTAGGGCCAACACGGGGTGGAAGGGTGGTACTAAAGCCCATTTGGAGAAGATGCTGGGACGCAAGCTCTTCTGGAGTATATGCGTGCTGCACACAAAACGAGTTGCCCCTGCGCCACCTTATCACCAGCATCGACGGCCTGCCTCATCTGACACTTCACGGGTCCAGTGTGCAGCTGCTGTCCAGCGTGAATGAGATGGCAGTACAACGCAGAGTTCAAAGGAGTGCCAGGCGGTGAAGATCTCACGGAGATACCGGATTTTATCCTGGTCCACATGTCCACTGACCATCAGGTCGCCTACCACTGGTCCCCGCTGTGAAGCGGGGCTTCTCCCGTCCGAGCTGCAGGAGATCAAGTGTGGCAAGGTGGGCCCGCTCCAGATGGCTCACCACAGCCCAGTCGCTCGTTGTACATGTGGACCAGAAAGCATGGACTGACTGGCAAAGAACTGAACACCCTGGAAATCCTAGTCAAGTACTGCCTGCAGGTGTACTTCAAACTCAACTACGACATCAAGGTTCACCACAGACTAGAGGACGGCCCCCAAACACATCCTCACGCAGCTCGAGTGATGAGGTCGCAGCCCAAGAAGGTCCAAACAGCTGTGACCTTCTACGTGCGGACAGGAGCATGGTTCGCACACTCAGAATGGGGTCCTCCTCTCGCTGATGGCGAGTCAGAGTGAGGACGACCGCAGGTTCGCCGTGACCCAGATTTTGAAGCTGAGGGCTGGCGAGGAGTATGGGGACACCAGTGTAGACCTCGTACACACCCAAGCTGAACTTGTCAGCCACCAGCTTGCAGACACTGACAGCTGGCAGCCTGGCCCGGTGCACGAGCTGGCATTCAAACCCTTTTTACTGTCCGGGGATCAGATCCAGGAGATCCTGGTCAAGCCGTACGAGGTTCCGGAGTTCTCTATCCACACTCAGAGCACCGAAAGAGTCGTGAAGCAGGTGACAGAGGCTGCGGCAGCAGTGGTGGGGCAGTAGGCCAGAGACGGGTTCATCCGGGCTACGGCCTACCACCGGGACACCATGCCCTGCTTCAGGTTTTAAGAAGGACATGATGGACACGTTCTAGGCCAACGTAAGGCTGTGACCCCTGTGATGTAGTTGCCCGATGAACCAACTGATCAGAAAAAGCTTACCACGCTAGTCATTTGGAACCCATATTGGTGCATGAGCAATACACAGGACCAACCGGGCACTGCGTACTCATTTTAAACATTATTCGATAAGGGTGCAATATAACAGTGCGATTTTGCATAGAAAAAATTGCTCAAATGCAAAAATGGAATCAGATAAAATCGTCTTAGAATTTCATTTTACATAGGAAATTGGCATGCCAAAGTTGAGACATTTTTTTTTGTTATACGGCGTACCCTAATATACACTCTATGTCAAAAATAATGACACCAAGTCATTAAATTATGACAGAGTACATAAATTATATGAATTATAACGATTTCATAAATGTATACAACATTTATTATGCTTTTTATTTGGAATTGAATAGATTTTTTGGGAAATTTTTTCAATGACAAGGTAAGTATTTATTTATATTTAACATATAAATTATTTATCTTATTGTATTGAGTTATTAACGCTTTGTTTGTTTGCCACCACTCTGTTATGCGGGTGACGAAGTTTTTATAATATCTCTCTCTCTCTCTCTCTCTCCTCTCCTTTTCCTCCTCTCCTCTCTCTCCCCTCCGTCTCTCTCCCTCTCTTCCTCTCTCTCTTCTCCGCTCTCTTCTCCTCTCTCTCTCTCCTCTCCTCCTCTCTCTCATCTTCTCTCTTCTCTCTTATCTTCTCATATATTATATATTATATTATTATAATATATAATATAATAGAAAATATATATATATATATATATATATAATTATATATATATATATATATAATTATATATATATATATATATTAAAATATAATTATATTAATTAAATTCATCAAACTTCTGCATTATTTTAGATATTAACAGATTGTTCGAATACAAATTTTTTGATGATTTTCATACTAAACAAAATTAATTCCCCTTTTATTTTTAAATTTTCTTATGATTGCAGTGTGGTTATAATTTAGTTTATTTTAACCAATGTTTATGAAATTGAAGACATAATGATTTATTGGAATATGAATAGACTAAATGTCTAAAATTAGGGTGTGGTACATCACAATATAAAGATTATTGTAATTCCCTGATTTTTCTCTCTCTCTCTCTCTCCTTTTCCCTCATCTCTCTCTTCATCTCTCTCTCTCTCTCTCGTCTCCCCTCTCTCTCTCTTTCAATATATTATATGTATATATATTTTTATTTATATAATATATAAAATTCTTTATAAAAAAAGGGAAAAGAAAGAGAAAAAATAATCCCATAGGGATTGCCTAAGTTTCATTCGGCCCCCTTT
>JACEEZ010024547.1:0-10000 GCA_016584305.1 Chionoecetes opilio
TTAATTGGTGATCCCAATTTTTTTTTTTTGGGGGTTTTTAAATTTTTTGGGGCCTTTTAAAAAAAAACCCCAACATTTTTTTTTTTTTGGGGGGGCCCCCCAAACCCTTCAATTTTCCTGTCATGGCTGCTCACATTTTTTCTGTCATACAGTATTGTTCAAACTACTTATACATTATAAACATCAAAATATTCAAAAAAAATAGTCTTTTTCAATTTAAATTAAATTGTATTATGATATAAAATTTAAAAATTGCCCTTGCTAGTGTTAGTAGGGCATAGGGCTAAGGCCGACGCAGCAATAGCAACCAGCTCTATTGTGCAGGAATTATCACAGACGAAACCAATAAAGTGATTGAAAAGGAAAATTAAAGAAGCACGGAGAAGTTGATGAAGAGCTGGGGAAAGAGTTTAAAGAAAAGTGCGGGGAGGAGGGGGGCTCTCCTGCATTCTCTTTGAGGGGCGGTTGACCACCAATGTGATGGGGAAAAGCTGGGGGAAGGGCCAATTTTTTTCCGCTATGATCAAATAAAACACTCTGCTGTTATAAACCTGGAGCTCATCTTTTTCACTTTACCCCGAAAAGAACAAAAGAGGTTCACTGCGGAGAAGATTGCTAATCAGTTTGCGGGCTGAAAGAGGGGGGTTTTTATAAACCTTGTTGGCCATTGGGGGAGACTCACAATGTAAACACGGGTGTAAAGCTGGAGTATTGGGAAAGCGGGGAACGCCCTGGGGAGAAGCGGGTTTTTGGTTTGGGTTGCCTTTACACACGGGGTAAATTCCCCGCGCCATTTGTTTTGGCCTTGAGGCCCTACTCTGTCATAAACATTTCCCGGGGCCAAATGGGAGCTCCTTGATTTGCTACAGATTTTGAGATCGATAAAACCTTCACTCGTATATCCTTGGGCCCCTCCACTGATCAAGCTGCCTGAAAAGATCATTAAAGATCTTTTAAACTGATAAACCTATGGCAAAAAATTGTCTGTGCATTCGGGGATGGGTGCTTCCTGCGTCGGTCGTTGGAGATGACCAAAACCCACGCCGCTGGCTCCAACACTATAGACTTCCAGGTTTTTTGGTGTCAAAACAGGGACTTAAGGGAAGAACCTGAAGAATCTGCATTTTCATTTGGATTCATCATTATGTTTTACCCTTTTTGGTTAAAGGGAAAAGTCAAACACTCCGGGATTGAAGGGCCCTGGGGCACAACCTTTTTCACAACTCCTTAAGCACGAGGAAGGGGGTGCTGGACATTGTGATGCCACTGTGAAAAAATTTTTTTGGGAAAGCCCACAGTGAACCACCTCCCAAAAAATGCTGTCTCTGAGGATCAAAGGAAAAGGGTTTGGGGGGGGGAGAAAACCGGCCATCAGGGGGGATGGGACCCAGATGCTCCGCTAGGGGACTCCTCTTTAGGGCCAAAGGACACCTGACATTAATTTTGATGCTTCCCCCTAGGTGAAAAGTAACTGGTCAAAAAAGTGTCAAGGGCCCCCCCCCTGCTCTCTAACACGTCGAGTGAAAAAAGTCACCCAACCATGGAAGTGCTCATGGGCCCTTTCCCCAAACAAAACATTGAAGGTTTTTAAAAGGTGACTGAGGCTTCTGCTAAGTACTTTTCACATGAAAGAGGGGGGGGGATCGGCTTGGAAAACCCAAAAGGGGGCTGATGTCCAAAAATAGTCAAAAAAGGGCTTGTACAGTTTTTTGGGAAATTCAAGAATTTGGAGTTATAAAACTTTGTAATTTTATTCAGCGTAACGGATTGACATGTTAATAAATATGAAAATTTGATTTGGGTTTTCAATTATACATATTTTCCTTATTCTTCAAAATTTTATAAAAAGGGGTGTAAAGGGTAAAATTGAAAAAATTTGAAATTCAATTGATGTGGGTTTGGATGTTCTATCCAAAAAAAAAAATCTTTTGAATTCCTTGTATGAATACATTTTTTACACCCTCATGAAGGATTTCATTCGATTCATATGGCCCCTTTATGACCCCCCCTACCGCCTGACTACCTGACGACTGAGTCCATTTCATAATTTACCCCCCTATTTCTGACCATTTTTCCCTTTTCCCTAACAGTACAGTGTCCCCCACCATCAGCTACACCCCGGGGGGCCAAATTGCTTTCCAGTCATAGGGCCGATTTCTTAGTCCTTGGAAAGCCCCCAAACCAAACCCTTACCCCCTGGAAACAGTCCTTACTAACAAAGAGATCCGATTTCTTTGTCGCAGTTTTGGGAACCCAGGAACCCCCCAAATTGGGTAAGGATAAAAAAGAATAAAAGACGGCGATCGGTATGTTGGTATGGCCTGAGGGGCGGAAAATGAAAACATTCCATAAAAAGTCATAAAAAAATTACTATTTACACACAAAATAAAAACGATTTTTATAATTTCTTTTTAATTTAAAATTTATTTTTATATCTAATTAATAAATATATTAATTAATTAAATAAAATTTAAAATATTTGGGGGAAAATTAAACATTTTCCTCGTCGCTAGGGGTCGCGCTAACTGCGAGATGATATCCCAAAAAAAAGCAAAACGCTCACCACGCCCAAAAATTGACTCTTGTGAGCCTCATAAAAAAAAAGGGTCATCTAACAAAAAAAATGACCATAACTGTGGAAAAAAAAGAGAAGGCAGGCAGAAGGTCACCATGGTTTAAACGCTGCATCCCCTCTGCGTTTAAAAGGACCAAACCAGTTAAAACGACCCTGGGATATACGGACCAAGTGAGTACCCTGCTTTTTTGTTTTTTAAATATACGTTGTCCACATTTACCCTTATTTTTTTTCCGTTTGTACAAAACAATGTGCATAAACGTATGCACACTCAAAAACACTATGTATATAGTCCCACGCAACCTGTTGCCAGGCGCCAAAATTTTCGAATTGTAGCATCACTACTGATTTGTAGTGCCACTAAAAGCCATGCTAGTATTTTTTATACTGTACATATATCCCTTTTAGTGTTTTTTATGGCTTTTTACTGCAGTAAAACGTTCACTTTCGCTACTCGTGTTTTTTTCGCCGAGAAAAACGGCATTCTCCACCCTTTCGGGCGGGGGGACAAAGATGATAAACTGTCAGACCTTTAATTAAAAATTTTAGGGTTTTGTTTTCGCTTTGGGAAGATAATTTTTCACATTAAAGCATCTTTAAAATTTTTTTTTACTTCCCTCTGAGCTGTGGGTGTAAAAGGAGAAACTTCAATTATATATAAAGAAATAACGTAAAAAATATTCATTTTAAATTATATATTATTATATATAATATATTATATATATTATTATATTTTTTATATATATTATTTATTTTTAAATTATTATATATATATTATATATAATATATATTATTTGGTTACCCGTACCTCAGCGCAGCAGACTGTTCACTAACCTGAACCGATAAAAGCCCTCCACTTCTACCAAGAGAAAGGGGCCCGTAACCCTCCTTCTTCTCTCCTCTTTCAACCAAAAGAATACTACCGATTACAGCATATTACTGCCCCCCGCTGTATCACTAAAAAAACAGAGTGGAGAACCCTCTGCCTCACCCCCCCTCAAAGTGATACTTAAGAATTGCTCGAAACACCTAAAAATCCTACCGGGGTTGTTCTCTGGGGGGTTTAACAGTGGTATGAAATTCCCCCCTTTTCGTTAGTACTGACGTCCCTCCCGCCTTTCCTCCTACTGCTCAAAGACGAATGATATTCGGTTAAAAGCTGCCTTCGCAGAAAAAAGGTTAATTTGTGTACGGGGGGTTGTGTGTTGTTTGTGTCAGTGTCCCCTGTGCTAGCCAAAACTCCAAACACGGTAACCATTTTTTCCCGCCTTCCGCCGTCTATACTACACTTACACGGGGGAACCCGAAGGCCTCCCGTAAAGGTGGAATAAACGTGTTTCAATACTCCCCCAAAAAAATACTACAACGCCCAAAAGCCCTTAGCTTTCCTGACTCAAGTGAATGCAGGGAAAACCCCCTAAAAAAGATCAACAACTCAAAGTAAAACTCAAAAACGATGGACAGAAAGAGAGGCTACGGGCAGAGCGGCGCGTCTATTCGCTAAAAAGGCCGACCTCCACAAAGTGACTGAACTGGGGCGCCGCCGCCCGTGGGTTGGGGACCCCCGGGGGGGGGAGCCCTTCCTTTCTTTTTCTCTCTTTCCCCTCATCTCCTCTTCCTCTTAAAGTTGGGGACACCCCCCGTCTGGCTTCTGGCGGTTTTAAAACCCCCTTCCCCAAAGGGGAAAAATTTTTTTCCCCTGGGAACTTTTCTTTCGCCCCCGCCCTCATCATCTGAGCGGGACAGGCAAACTCTAACATTATCCACCCCCGGATATTTTCACTCCAATTTTTTAATGCCGGGGGTTCATTTTGGAGTGCTGAGCTCAATGTCCGAGTTCGAATCCTGCCGGGGGAAACTCTTTCAGAGCCTGGTAGGGGGCAAGGTCTTGATTCACGTCCCACCAAAAGGAACTGTAAAATCCATCGTCGAGTGACTGAAGAACCCGCATGCTGTTTAATCTTTTGTCCGTCGCTTTGGGGGCGACGAAGAAACTCCAGGGACGCGTGACCTAAATTGAAGATAACGTCAGAAAACGGGATCTTCACCAAAGCCACAGGTGTCACTAAAAAAATCCATCTGCCCCCCAAACGGGCGAGTTAAACCCAAACTCAGAAAACCCTCTATAACCCTACGGGCCCTATGGCTTCACATAAAAAAAAAAAAAAAAAACTCCCCTCTCCCCTTTTAAACTTGATCTCACCCTCATGATTTCCCCTCACACCCTTCTACCTTTTCTCCACTCTTATTAACCTTTCACCTTTATACCTTTCCCCCTCAGATCCCTAAAACTTTCCCTCACACCCCTTAACCTTCTTCAATCTCTTACATTTTCCCTCGCCCTAAAAAACCCCCCTCCACCCCTCCCCCTTTTCCTTTTTTGGTCGCCACGCTTACACAGAACGAAGAAATTTGGAAAGTATGTGGGATACGGGTGTCACAGCCATCACCCGTCCCCCCTCGTGACGTCACATAAAGGGGCAGTTCAAAAATCGCAGGATTATATCTTTAATTTTTTGTTAAAGTATTTGAATTTAGAGGGTCTGGGGGTGTATGCATTATAGATAAACACCGAAGGATCTACAATCAAAAATTTTTACTCCTTCTGTATGACATAAAAAAATTTTACAATCGCATATAAAAATTTTTGCACAATAGTGATTTTTTGCAATGTTACATTTGCCCTACTTTTTTTACCCAAACGGAAAATTGCCCTTTTGTATTTGATCCTTAACTATGTTTATCAGGGAAAATTTCATATATGGGGCATAGGAAAAAACCGTCCTGTCTCGAAGGGGTCGAGTAACCTCTCTCTGCTACTCACTCCTCATATCCATTGTTCTATGTTTTAACACAATAGTAAACAATTCTTTTCACCTACTTTTGAAAAGGCTGCCCTTTTGGGGTTTTAAAAGGGAGGTAATATAAAGTATTTATATTCGGTACTTTTGAAGGAAAACTTTTTTTATTTTTTCATTATTGTCTTTTATGTCCCTTGTTTTATCCCCCTATTTTTCTCTTGATTTGCTAAGTAAAGTTTATAAAAAATCTCGTGTTTTTTTGACTGGGGGAAAACCATGGGAAAGGAAAAAAACGAAAGGCTGCTTTCTAAAGGAAGGGTGTGTTTTCTTTTGTTTAGCCTCTCTCTCTCTTCTCTCTCTTCTCTCTCTCTCTCTCTCTCTCTCTCTCTCTCTCTCTTTTTCCCCTCTCCTCCTCTCTTCTCTCTCTCTCTCTCCTCTCTCTCTCTCTTCTCTCTCCTCTCTCCTTCTCTCCTCTCCTCTCCTCTCTCCTCCCTCTCTCTCTCTTCCCTTTTCTCTTCTCTCTTCCCCATCTCTCTCTCTCTCTCCCCTCTCTCTCTCTCTCTCTCTTCTCTCTCCTCTCCCTCCCCTTTTCTCTCTCTCTCTCTCTCTCCTTCTCTCTCTCTCTCTCCTCTCTCTCTCTCCTCCTTTTCTCTCTCTTCTTCTCTCCTCTCTCTTCTCCCTCCCTCTCTTTTCTCTCCCCTCCCTCTCTCCTCTCTCTCCTCTCTCTCCTCTCTCTCTCTCTCTCTCCTTCTCCTCTCTTCTCTCTCTCTCCTCTCCCCTCTCTCCTCTCTCTCTCTCTCTCTCTCCTCTCTCTCTCTCTCCTCCTCTCTCTCTCTCTCCTTTCCCCCCCTTCCCCCTCCCCCCTCCCTTTTTTTCCTTCTCAAAATTTTTCCCCCCCCTCCTTTTCCGGGGTTTTGCCCCCCCCTCCCCTTTCTCCTCTCCCTCCTTCCTCCTCTCTTCTCTCTCTCTCACCTTCCTCTTCCCCTCTCTCTCTCTCTCCTCTCTCTTTTCCTCCCTTCCCTCCCTTTCCCCCCCCTCCTCCCCCTCCCTTTTCCCCCCCTTTCTCCTTTTTCCTCCCCTCCTCGGGGGTTTCCCCCCCTTCTTCCGCTTTCTCTCTCCTTTCCCCTCCTCTCCTCCCTCCTTCTCTCTCTCTCTCACCCCCTCCCCCGGCTTTTTTTTCCCTTCTCTTTGGTTTTTCCTTTCCCCTTTTTCTAAAAAATGGCTTTTTCTTGGGGTTTTTTTTTCCCTTTTTTCCCTTCTCTGTTTTTCCTCTCTTTTTTTTTTGTTTCTGTCCTTTTTTTTTTGAAAACAAAAAACAACCCAACAAGGCAAAATTAAAAAGGTTTAATTTAAAAGGATTTGGAAAATTGGGAAAAAAATATAAAAGGAATAAAGGATAAAAAAAAATTTTTTGGAAAAAGTCCTTGGGGGAAAAAAATGAAAACCAAAAAAAAAATAAAATTTTGGAAAAGGGTTTAAAAATTAAATGGTTTTTCCACAAATATTTAACATAATTCTCATGATACCAAAAAGGAAATGACTTTTGGATAAAAAGAAGTTTTTTGGAAGATCAAACTATAAAGAAAAAAAAGCTAAAAATTTTTTTGAAAAAGTTTAAAAATAAGTTACCAAAAATGAGCAGAAAGAAAAGGATTTAAAAATTTTTAATGTAAAAAGATGGAAAGAAAACAAAAGAGATATTTCCAAAAAAAGAAAAGTATAAAAGGGCATAAAAAAGTAAAAAAAGTGTAACAAATAAAAAAACCCCCCGAAAAAATGAAAATTTTTTTAATTAGTAAAAAGGATGTTAAAAAATATGTGCACAAATTAAAAAAAAATGGGTGGAACCAATTACCCCCAGCCCCAAAAAAAAATGTTTACACCCCAAAAAAGAGCATGTGGGGAAAAATTAAAAGAAAAAGCTATTAAGAGGTACAGGAAAGGTTTGAAACAATTAATGAAAATGACCCCCTAGGGAAAAAAAAGAACAAAAAATTTGTTTTGGATATTTTTTTTTTAAAAACAATAGGATTATTGTGACCGATAAAATTTGGCTAATAAACACTCGCCAAGAACACTCGGGTTATTTTAGGTTTCATTAAAACATATAAGGTTAGGTTAGGTTTTAATTTTTTTTTTCCTTTTTTTTTTTTTTTTCATTTTTTTTTTTTTTTTTTTTTTTTGGTTTGCGCAAAATAAAACTAGCACCATTAAACAAGCACCTATTGTAAGGCCAAAAAAAAGTAGGTGGTGTCTCTGAAAACGAACGTGAAACTCTCCTCCAAAATTAAACCAAACAAAAAAACAGAACGAACGAACAACGAAATGAAAACAGTGCATTGACATCGATTACAGATAGCCTGATAAAATTGTTGCTACTCGATAAAACTTATAAAATTCGACATATAGAGGGACAATAACTAAAGAACTTATTTTATTAGTTTAAAGATTAATTTCACTCCGCCTTCAGCAAATTGACGAGCGTTTCGGCGACCTGTCACGAAACACATCTCCATTTCCGCGGATGTACGTGATTTCGAAATGTTCCGAGAATTTTCGAGAATTGTTTCTGCAAAGAGTTGAGGGGGCAATGTGTGTACTACGTCATCAAATCATGTGTAAGCTCGTGCAATCACAGGAAAACACACAAAAAAATGATTTCTTAGGGGGTTTTACAACACAAATTTTGGGGCTAAATTTTGCCAATTTCGATGAAAAAAAAACGGGCTGAGCTGAAAAGTTGACAAAGTTGTCAAGCGTGAAACGGAGAATGCACATACCTACACATAGGGAGTCTTATTGCTCCATATCATAACATTCTATGTGTAGTATATTCGGGACAACATTATGAATACTTAAATGATAATCCAGTGGGAATTTATATCCTATATTCTTGTTTTTTCACGCATTAAAAAATAAGTAACATAAATAAAGTTTAGACTTGTGATGTGGATTTGTAATGCATTCAGGTTGGGCGCGATGATACAAGTATACTGGAACTGTGAGCGTGGTGGTCAGGGCTTGACGGAAGGGAAGGCAGGACAAAGGAATACAGGATCAACTCTTTTCTCAGATCAGATTATTTTCTGTACCTATTTTGTTAGTTTTGTGTTAAGGTCTGGAAAGTATTATCATTGTTTTGTTTTATATTAAAAATATATATAAAAAGAAAATAATAAAATTGTGAATATTGTGTTCTCTATGCATTTTGCACATTCTAGAAATCTCGCGACCCCCCAGAAGACTTTCGCGACCCCTTGGGGTCGTTAACTAGATTAATTGGTACATTTGATAAAAATTACCATAGTGTTAATCTAAAATTTATCTTATTATTGGTTTTAAGCATCTGAAAATATAATATAAAATATTATATAATATTATATATAATTATATTATATATATTTTTAGTATTAATAAAATATAAAAATTATATATTAAAATTATATATATAATATATAATTATTATATATATATATTATAAAAATATATATTATATATATATATATATATATATTATATTATATATATAATATATATATATATATATTATGAAATATAAAATATATATTATACATATATTATATATTATTATATATATATATATATATACTGTATATATATATATATACAATATATATATATTTATGTATATATATAATATATATACTATATATATATTATGTATTTTATATATTATTATGTTAATATATTATATATATATATAAAATTATATATATATATATATATTATATATATATATATATCTATATATATTAAATTATATATATAATAATATTATATATATATATATATATATATATATATTTTAGACCTGTTCAAAAAACAATTTTTTTCCTATTTTTTATCCCCCCCTGCAAGGTTTCCCATGCTTTTTGACCGGGAAAAAGCCGAAAACCCACAACCATTTTGAGCTAAAATGTCAGGAACCCTTTGCCTCATTGGACCTCAAGATATTAAGCCCGCGACAGTAAAAAGTGCCTAATTTTCCCTTCCGCAAGACTTTTTTCACCTGAGACTTTTGTTAAAATTGGGATGAACAACAGATTGGGTATCAAATTGAAGCATTTTTAATATTATTTCTGAAAAAAAATCCAAGAAAAACATTCAAGAAAAAAGACATCATATCCAAAAAAAACAAAATTTTCTAAAAATTTCATAAAAATTTCAAAAATATTAAAATCTTGACATCAAAAAATGTGTGAAAAAGACTCTAAAAACTATTTTCAAGTGGCGAAAACTCTATTGTCTATGTCAGAAGGACACTTCACAGTCATTTTTTCAGATTTTGCTTCTTGAAGCTATCAAATTCGCTCAGGGTTGTATTCCACGTTTGAAGAAGGTACTGTTTTTGCTGAGAATCTATGGTAATGATGTTTGCGAAATCAGTCATCATCTTGACTCCCCGCTCGCAATGTCATTCACTACTTTTACATTGCTGACATATTCCAGGGCCTTGCTGTATCATCACTCCTTGGCCATGTCGCCACGGGTTGCAGAAGCCAGTCATACTCAATGCCAAGGGTGCCCAAGCAGAAGATGACTCTCTGGACCAACTAGATCAGCCAGAGTCGTCTTGGCTGTAACCTGGGGGAAACATAGGTTT
>JACEEZ010024548.1:0-5000 GCA_016584305.1 Chionoecetes opilio
TGGGGTTTAGGGTTTATGTTACTATGTGGTTATGTGTATTATGTTACTATGTGGTTATGTGTATTATGTTATGTGTATTATGACGTTTGTTTATTTTTATGTGAGAATGGACAGAAATATGGGGAGGATTATTGTTAATGAATGGGTTTAGTGAAACAGGAGAGGAGGAGCGAAGAAAGGGTTGGGTGGTTTTGATGTTTAGTGAGTGTATTTTGTTCCTCTGGATGGTTGTGTATTAGTAGTTAATTATGACAGCTGTAATTAATTATGTTATGTGAGGATGCAGAACTACAAGAAGTAAATTAGATGATGCAGAAGTGAGAGAGACACGACACGAGGCGAGAGGCGGAAGAGAGAGAGAGAGAGAGGAGAGAGAGAGGATAGGAGAGAGAGAGAGAGAGAGAGAGAGAGGAGAGGAGAAGCAAGGAGAAGAGAGAAGAGACGGTTAAGAGCAAGGAGGAGAAAGAAGGAAGAAGGAAAGCACATACAGGAAACCTTCACAAAATTGGAGTAAGTAGGAAGGCAGTTAGAGGGGAAGAGAGATAAACGGAGGAGGACAGGGCGGCAGGCAGCGACCCGTGAGGAGAGGAGAGAGAAGAGAGGCCCCCCCAGGAAGCACGAACGAAGGAAGGACATAGGAGCGAGGCAGGGAAGGTACGAACCAAGGAAAACACCCACCACACACCCCATCCACACCACACCACACACACCACACCACCACCTCACAACCCACACACCCACCACCACACCCACACACACCCCACACCACCTAGATTCTGAACGTACAATCGATGGTATGATTGCGTCCTCAACCTGGCAGCTAGCGACATCTGGGAAATCTGATAAGGTCTCTTCTCTCTCTCTCTCTCCCCTTCTCTCCTCTCCTCTCTCTCTCTCTCTCTCTCTCTCTCCTCTCCTCTCCTCTCTTCTCTCTCTCTCTCTCTCTCTCTCCTCTTCTCTCTCTCTCCTCTCTCTCTCCCTCTCTCTCTCTCTCCTCTCTCTCTCTCTCTCTCTCTCTCTCTCTCTCGTCTCTCCTCGCCTCTCTCTCGCTCTCTCTCTCTCTCTCTCTCCGGTCTCTCTCTCTCCTCTCTCCTCCTCGTCTCTCTCTCTCTCTCCTCTCTCTCGTCTCTCTCTCTCTCTCCTCTCTCTTTTCTCTCTCTTGTCGTCGTTTTTGCTATTCACGACCGACGCCTCTGTGACAAAATCCGTCGGCAAGTAAACAAAGGCGTCGGGAGGTGCGTCGCTGGGATGATGGATACATATTTGGTGTCCTGCCGCTACTGGTGTAAATATTGCCCCCCCTCCTCCATCCGCCCCCACCGGCCCCACGCCCCCCCCCTCCCCCGCCGCCCCACCAGCCCCCTACGCCTCCAAAACTTCCCCCCAAACAGCCCCCAGAAAGGTAAATTAACGCGGGCGCCGTGATATACATAATCCACAACAAGTCACAAGTGTTTTGCGTTTGTTTCCTAGGGACATACGCCTCTCTTCCCTCCATTATGTATACCTAAAATAGTTTAACGTAAAGTATACAATATGGAAATACATGTTTATATCTATGTATATTTATATTTTGCTTGTTTTACATAGTCCACAACAATACACAGCTGATTTGTGTTTGTTTCCTAGGGACGGGCGCCTCTCTTCCCTTAATTACGTATACCTAAAATAGTTTAACGTAAAGTATACAATATGGAAATACATGTTTATATCTATGTATATTTATATTTCGCTTGTTTTTTTATGCATTCGGCCTCAGTGATGCGAGGCAGCGAGGCCGGACATCCAATCTGTCTGGGAATCGCGCTTGTTTATTCATATTGGATTTGCTACCACTGCATTTTTAATGAAAGTGTCACTTCAGTAACATTCCCTGTCATTTTTTCCATTAATCTTTCATTGTGGAATTTTAAAAAGTTGTTTTGCAGAGTCGCGGAAAAGAGTTTGTGTCGCTTTTGCCTCGTTTCGTTGTTGGGAGTTATTATTTAATCCCCGACGCAGCTGATGACGCCGTGATGAGGTAGAACTAGAGCCTGTCATTTGTCCCGCCTATTTCCACCTCGGTCCAGCCTTCTATCAACCCAAAGTGTCCTGCTTACCGCTCCCACACGCCTAAGTCATCCACAACCTTCCTGCTCAGCCTCCTAAGTCATCCACAACCTTCCTGTTCAGCCTCCTAAGTCATCCACAACCTTCCTGCTCAGCCTCCTAAGTCATCCCCCAACTTTCCTGCTTCAGCTCCTTAAGTCATCCACAACCTTCCTGTCAGAGCACCTTTAAATCTCCACAACCTTCCTGCTCAGCCTCCTAAGTCATCCACAACCTTCCTGCTCAGCCTCCTAAGTCATCCACAACTTTCCTGCTTAGCCTCCTAAGTCATCCACAACCTTCCTGCTCAGCCTCCTAAGTCATCCACAACCTTCCTGCTTAGCGTTCCCACACTCCTAAGTCATCCACAAACCTTCCTGCTTAGCGCTCACAACTCTAAGTCATCCACAACCTTTCCTATTTCAGTCCTTCCACTCATACCTGTCTGCTCACCGCTATCCCAGTCACCACACCGCTTCCTGCCATTAATATCTCATCACCTCTATGCTATCCTTCTAAGTCAATCTCACAAAAAAACCCCTTCCGTAGCACCTTCTTCAGTCTCAAAAATTCAATATATGACCAGGCTGTTGTCATCCCCTTCTCTCGCACCTCTATCCACCCTCCTCTCGCTTTCCTCTCGTCTCTCGCATCATCCATTCTCTCTATGTCTCATCATCTCTCTCCTATCTCTTCTCAGTCATTTCTCCTCTTCCCGTCCCCTCTCCTCACCTCTCTCGGTCTCAAAAAATTCTAATCATATCGGTCTCGTCTTCATCTCTCCTCTCTCTCTCTCTCCTCTCTCTCGTCTCTCTCTCTCTCTCTCTCTCTCTCTCTCTCTCTCCTCTCTCTCTCTCGTCTCTCTCTCTCTACTCTCTCCTCTCTCATCTCTCTCTCTCTCTCTCTCTCTCTCTCTCTCTCTCTCTCTCTCTCTCTCTCTCTCTCTCTCTCTCTCTCTCTCTCTCTCTCTCTCTCTCTCTCTCTCTCTCTCTCTCAAACACAGCCCGACGAACATTACTCAGCATTTATCTCTCTTTATGATTCGAGGACACATTTTCCAGCCTCGCCTCACATGACCTCGCCTGCCCTGACTTGACCTGACCCGAGTGACACATGACGGACTGACTGACTGAGGACCCGACGCTCCCATGAATACAGAATCCGCCTCTGCAATGCTGAGTTCTGCGCCAGTGCTGAGGTCAGGGGGGGAGGGGAATGGCGCAGAGATTCCTCCCTCCTCCTCCTCCTCCTCCTCCTCCTCCTCTTTCCCCCTCGTCCCCCAAGAGGCATCACTCGAAAGCCGTCATGTTTTCAAGCACGATTTTGTTTTCCTCTGTCTCCCTTTCCTTTCTCTTGGTCAAATGTTGTTATATTCTTTTCGAGTTTCTGGACAAATGTTAAAATGCAGTCGAAGGATGAAGGCGAGTGATACATTTACGCTGCAGCCTCGTCACACGTGTTCAAAAGTATTGTGTTAGTGTGTGACATGAGTGAAAATATGTCAAAAATGAAAACTGTTAAAATGGCGGTGTTGTGTGTTGCTAGGTAGTACTCATTCTGTGGCCTGGAAGAAGTACTGAAGGAAGTTTACGTGATGGGTGACTTAGGAAAAATGTATATAATCTGTATCACGTGTTCAAATCTGTATATGTAATTTTTTTTTTTTTTTTTTTTTTTTTTGAGAGAGAGAGAAGAGAGAGAGAGAGAGAGAGAGAGAGAGAGAGAGAGAGAGAGAGAGAGAGAGAGAGAGAGAGAGAGAGAGAGTACCTAACTAAAAAAAAAAAAAAAGCATGAGCAGATAGAAACAGATAGGCAAAATATAGACGCAAATTAATTAAAATACAAACAGAAATGAGAGAGAAACACAAACACAAAGATATATAATTATGCTTACAAAATTGCGAATAATAATTACATCTCCTTCTCATCAATAGTCTCACTTTCTCTTTTATGGGCCACAGCAAGCATAATTACGTGTCTTCTCTCACTGACAGTCTCGCAAAAAAGAAACTACTATTAATATGTCACTGAGCACCACTTTACGGCAGGCGTCAGCAGATGTCAGCAGGTGTCAGGAGTTGCCGTGTGCGCGCGTCCAGCTCGGGGAAATGCGAGACAAAATATCAAACTTGCTCCCGGGTGTTGGAGTTCTGTCAGGAAGAGGAGGAGGAGGAGGAGGAGGAGGAGGAGGAGGAGGAGGAATATAAGAGGAGGAAGGTAGGAAGCGAGTAACAGTGGATAAAGTCTAATAGTGTGCAGTGAGGTTACATTATTTCAAGGTCTTTGCTATACGGGACTAGACAGGATTTTACAAGAAGGTAGTAGGAAAAATAGAAAGTAAGAATGCAGAAATATAGTAAAGTAAAGAAGAAGTAGAAGTAAGGAAAAGAAAGAAATATAGAAGAAGTAAAAGAAGAAGTAAGTAAATATAGTAGAAGTAAAAGAAAGAAAGTAAGCATGAGAAGAAAAAAGACAGTAAGAATAAGGGTAGTAAAAGAAGAAGAAGTAAAAAGAAAGAAAGTAAGAAGTAAAAAGAAAAAGTAAGAAATATAGGAAGTAAAGAAAGAAGAGAAGTAAAAAAAGTAAGAATAAGTAATAGAAAAATGTAAAAGTAAAAAGAAGAAAGTAAAAGAAAAGAAAAAGTAATAAGAATAAGAAGAAAAAAGAAAAAGAAAAAGTAAAAGAAAAGAGTAAGAAGTAAAAAAAAAGTAAAAGAAAAGAAAGAAAGTAAGAAATATAGTAAGAAGTAAAAAGAAAGAAAGTAAGAAGTAAAAAGAAAGAAAGTAAGAAGTAAAAAGAAAGAAAGTAAGAAATATAGTAAGAAGTAAAAAGAAAAGTAAGAAGTAAAAAGAAAGAAAGTAAGAAGTAAAAAGAAAAAGTAAAAAGTAAAAAGAAAGAAAGTAAGAAATATA
>JACEEZ010024548.1:10000-20000 GCA_016584305.1 Chionoecetes opilio
GCCTTTAAATGGAGTAGAAGTGAATTTGGTTGGAGTTGAGAAGACTGGAGAGGAAGTAGGTTTAGGGTGAGACAAGCTGTAGTGAGGAAGATACTGAAGGAGATTAGAGGGAGCTGAGACAAGGGTATGTAGTAAGAGTGTAGTATGTAGTAGTAGGGTAAGACTGAGTATGTAAATGGAGGCTGAGACGAGGTGGTTGGGATCACGGCTCATGAGACTATAAAGAGATTGAGCGTGAGCTTGAGCTTGTGGTGAGCTTCGAGGAGAGAGTCATGTTTTCTTTGTTGTGGATTTTGTTGCTGTTAATCGAGTGTCTTGTAGATGAAGTGCTTTTTTTTTTTTTTTTTGAGGGGGATGATCTTGTTTTGTATTTTGTTGTAGTTTCGTTTTGTTAGTTTAGTTGTTAGTTTTGTTGTTAGTTTTGTTGTAGTGTGAAATGTTTGTTCCTCCACAGTATTCTCTTATAGCATTTCATCTACTCATCCAACAAAAGGTTACTCTATCCACCTATTCCTCCTCTTACTTCATCCACTCATCCACGCAGTATCATCCATATATCCTCTCCACATACTCCTACTCAACTGTACACTTATCCATAATGTAACATATTTATTCTTATATTTTAATACCTTCATTAAAATATCCACATTCATACCAATACACATCCCACACCTACAATACACCTACACATTTAATACCCCACATTACTCATCCACTGATCCACCTCTCCCTTCCACCCATCACTTATTCAGCACCACATCCTCCGAAGGGGTGACGGAGGTGCCTTTCCCTTACGAGGACCTAAAGAGGTGTATCAGTACATGTTGCCGGGTCCTCTTTACTCGACCTTCCTCCCTCCCGGCGCCGCCCAGCCACTGCTCACGTCTCCAGAACGGCTGAACAGGGCTTGTGCACGGGGACGCGGCGTACTGCTAAATATTCATAGTTTTAAAAGCTTGTCCTTCGGCGGGAGGGAGTGGAGAGGGAGGTGGTGGGGTATAGGGTACCAGAGACGGGAGGGAGTGGAGAGGGAGGTAGAGAGGGAGGTGGGGTGCCAGAGACGGGAGGGAGAGGATGAGAGGGTTAAGATTCCCTATTTTCTGTGCCACTACCCACGCCTTCTCCAGGGAAATTCCCCCGCCGGTGTCCAGGAGGCTTGGTTGGGGGGGTACAAGGGGGGGATTAACGAGGCCAATTTGTTGCCGCTAAATGCTGTATAAATAATTAACCATCCTTAGCGCCCCGGCCTGTTCTAAGGAGGTCCTGGAGGCGGCGGGGCGGGAGGCGGTGGCGGCGGAGCGGGAGTCAGCCGTCCGCCTCTATCTTGGGGCCTCATTTATCCTCCTGCACCAGAATCACTTTGGAATATCATTTTCAAACTTAACTTGTTTATTCTCTTGTTTACGGCGTCTCTTAAGTTAATCCTTTGCCTTAACACGACTCCCGAGAGAGAAAGAAACACTGAGAAAAGACGAAAATACATCAGGGAGGAAAACAGATTAGAATTGTAAGTTAGTAGCAGCCACGTAGGTTTGGATATTATTTACGTTTTTTGTTAAGGGAGTGTAACAAAAGAAAGAAGGGAGCAATGCGCAGGGTGACCGAGCTCTGGTGTCGTGTTGATCAGGACGAGGTGAAAATTTGAACACCTTTTTCGACCAGCTTAAAAGATGCATCGGTAAAAGCTGAATAAATGACAGTCGATTGAAGTTTGTCCACAGTGAGAGAGAGAGAGAGAGAGAGAGAGAGAGAGAGAGAGAGACGAGAGGAGAGAGAGGAGAGAGAGAGAGAGAAATATGCGTGTGTTTCTGCATGTGTGTGTTCGGTAAAAGAGGAAGAGGAAAGACATGGTGAAATAATGAAAAAAAGAAAAAAGTCCCTAACCTGTAAATTCAATCAATCTACAACAAATACATTAAACGGCTTTTGTAGCGGACGTGTTGGTCTCCACACTACGGGTTTTTTTTTTCATCTCCCTTCACTGTTCTACATTTTTTTGTATAACTCTCCAGGTGTGGTTTTTTTTTTTTTTTTTTTTTTTTTTTTTTTTTTCTATTTAGTTACAAAATTTCGTTTGTTTGTTTCGTTAGATTATGATTTGTCGTGTCTCCTCTCTCTCTCTCTCTCTCTCTCTCCTCTCTCCTCTCTCTCATCTCTCTCTCTCTCTCTCTCTCTCTCTCTCTCTCTCTCTCTCTCTCTCTCTCTCTCTCTCTCTCTCTCTCTCTCTCTCTCTCTCTCTCTCTCTCTCACTTTCTTTTTATCATCTTTTTCCTTCTGTGTGAACGTCAAAACTGTAAAAAAGAATAAAACGTGGATATGTTCCGTCACAAAACCGTCACTGTGAGCGCGGCGGCGTCACTGGATTAGATTTGTGCCACTTGATTGGCCGCCGTGTGATCTGTTTGGCTGCAGGTACAGGGAAAACCACACTGTGTATTAAACCTTCTCTCTCTCTCTCTCTCTCTCTCTCTCTCTCCTCTCTCCTCTCTCTCCTCTCTCTCCTCTCTTCTCTCTCTCTCTCTCTCTCTCTCTCTCTCTCGTCTCTCTCTCTCTCTCTCTCTCTCGTTTTATTGTATATTCCTATTTCATTTTATTTTGTTTGTCTCACTGATCTCTGTCTTATTATGAGTGATGATGATGATGGTGATGAAAAGTATGGTTTCTATAATAGTGAGGTTTAGATTCGTCCTCTGTGTCGAGGCGTCTCACTCTTCTAAAACATCGTGAAATTGAAGCTTCGTCACAGGATCTTGAGAACCCTCGACTTACTTCGTTAATTTTTTGAGCGAATTGAGCCTTTTAGGATTTTCTCAGTTTCGTTTCGTTCTATCGGGTTTCTCGTTCTCATTAATGCAATTTTGAGTTATGTTTTCGAGCTGTACTATACCCGGGCGTTCTCTGGTTTCTTCATACTTCCTCGGGCTGCTGTCGGTTCCTCTCGGCGCCTCGGGAGCTTCAAGGAGGCGCGGGTGGCGGGGCAGCAGCGGCTTTATCCAAATTTATCGAGTAATATCCTAGTGGGTATCACGGAAGCCGCCTGGAGGGAGATCCGGGCGGCTTATTCAGTTAATTACTATTCATCACATACATCATCTGATTAGGCGAAATTAGACGAGTAAATCATGATTAGGGTGTAATAAAAGTTCATTATGGCTTTTTCTAATACTCGTGAGATTACTTACTGCGCTGTAATTTAAATTTGCTTTGTATTTGCATAATGCGAGGAGACTAACTTGGGCGGAGTGATGGAGGTTGAGGGTGTGTTATGCTTCTCTCTCACCGTGTATTCTTCCGCACTCTCCTTCCTTCCATACCTCCTTCCTTCCTTCTTCCTTCTCTCTCTAGCACCAAGTTCGTCCTGGCGTGGTGGCGCTTTGCTTTGTATAGTCAATAAATACCTTGTAGTTGGTACTTGCAAAATGTCTAGATAGGATCAAAGTATCTTATCTTATCTCTCTAGCCATGTATTCCTCCACACTTACCTTCCTTCCATACCTCCTTCCTTCTCCTTCCTTCCTTCTCTCTCTAGCCATGTATTCCTCCGCACTCTCCTTCCTTCCATACCTCCTTCCTTCCTTCCTTCCTTCCTTCCTTCCTTCCTTCCTTCCTTCCTTCCTTCCATACCTCCTTCCTTCCTTCCATACCTCCTTCCTTCCTTCCTTTCATACCTTTCTTCCTTCCTTCCATACCTCCTTTCTCCCTTCCTTCCTTCCTTCCTTCCTTCCTTCCTTCCTTCCTTCCTTCCTTCCATACCTCCTTCCTTCCTTCCTTCTCCTACCAACTCCATTCCCTCGGCTGTCTGCGCTCCGGGTCCTTTTTTTTTTCTCTCTCTCTCTCTCTCTCTCTCTCTCCTCTCTCTCTCTCTCTCTCTCTCTCGCTCTCTCTCTCTCTCTCTCTCTCTCTCTCTCTCTCCTCTCTCTCTTCCTTCTCTCTTCCTTTCCTTCCTCTGTGTTTCTCGTAAGTTTTCAGCATTTCTGTTTCGTGTTTTCGTCTTTTCCTTCTTTTTCCTCTTCCTGATCTTGTTTCCGAAAGTTGAAATTTGTTGTTGTTGGTGGTGGTGGTGATAGTGGTGGTGGTGGTATGGTGGTGGTAGTGGTAGAAGTGGTAGTGGTGGGTGGTGGTGGTGGTGGTGGTGGTGGTGCTGGTAGTGTGTGGTGGTGGTGGTGGTAATGGTGCTGGTAGTGGTGGTGGTGTTGATGGTAGTGGTGGTGGTGGTGGTAATGGTGGTGGCAGTGGTAGAAGTGGTAGTGGGGGTGGTGGTGGTGGTGGTGGTGGTGGTGGCGGCGGTAGTGGTGGTGGTGGTGGTGGTGGTGGTGGTGGTGGCGGTAGTGGTGGTGGTGGTGGCGGTAGTGGTGGTGGTGGTGGGGGTGGTGGTGGTGGTGGTGGTGGTGGTGGTGGTGGTAACTTCAAAGACGATGTTTAATTGTAGCTAAATGTGTAGTAATGAGAGAATTTGTATCAGTATAATGTTGAGAGAGAGACAAAAAAAATGAAAAACCCATTCGACATTTTTCACACACACACACACACACACACACACACACACACACATACACACACACACACACACACACACACACACACACACACACACACACACACACACACACACACACACACACACACACACACACACACACACACACACACACACACACACACACACACACACACACACACACACACACACACACACACACACACACACACACACACACACACACACACACACACACACACGCAAAATTTCACACAAGACAAAAATACCCTAAAATAAAACACCCGCTCAAAATAAAAAAAATAAAGAACAAAAAAAAACCGGGCGACATAAAGTACCAATACCATCAATCAATCATTGGGGGCATACGCCGGGGGGCGCGTCGCCTCGCCCACCCTACGACGCCACTCCCGGGGGTCACCACGCGCGAGTTCCCATGCAGGCTCCTTTCCCATACCAAGCAGCTCTCGACAAGAAACATCAACTTGCCCCAGCCACGAGCCTTGTGGGCGCCCCCTTGGCCTCCTGCACGCCGGATTGTCTCTTACAGATACAACCCGATGGGAAGGATCGGTTTCAGGGTAGCGTGCCACATGCCCATATAGCCGAAGTTGGCGCTGACGGACTATGCAGGTAATAGGCCTCGATTCAGTCTCACGGTGCAATCGCTGATTTGACACGTAATCATCCCAGCGATACCCCATGATTCTGCAAAGACACTTATTACCAAAGGCATTGATTCGTCTCTTCAAGTCACTATTTAGTGTCCATGTCTCACAACCATAGAGTAAGACAGGGATCACAAGCGATTTGAAGATCCGGATCTTTGTCCTCCTGCACAGGTACCGACAACGCCAAATACTCCCGCTGAGCGAGTCCATAACACCGTCGGCTATGCCAATCCGCCGTAAGACTTCTTGACGTGACCCGCCGTCATTATGTACTGCGCTACCAAGGTATGTAAAACTTTCCAAGATCTCAATGTCCTCGCCACACGCATGAACAGACTGTACTGCTTCATCTAATAAGTCTCCAAACACCTGGACCTTGGTCTTAAGCCAGGAGACCTCAAGTCCCAAAGGCTTTGCCTCCTCGTGCAGCGCCTCGAGAGCCATCACCAGGACCTCCAGCGACTCAGCAAAGATTACTGCATCATCGGCAAAAACAAGATCAGTGATCTTGGTGTTGCCGACGGATGCTCCACAATCACTTTGATCTACAACCTTGCCCAATACCCAGTCCATACAAGCGTTGAAAAGTTATGGGGCAAGGACGCATCCTTGCCTCACTCCTGTATTCACAGGAAAGAAGCTGGATACCCCTCCCCCACACTTCACAGCACTCTCAGTCCCAGCATACAGACCAGTTATCAAACCAATAGTCCTTGCAGGAATCCCTCGAAGTCGCAGAAGATCCCAGAGTGACTCACGATGCACTGAGTCAAACGCCTTCTTGAGATCAACATAGGCTGCAAGCATCCCCTGCAAGATGCACCAATACCATGAGAGAGATAAACACATGAGCCGCGGGACCTTTTCTGGCCTTTCTGTCATCGTGTGCAGACTTACGCCTCTGTTATTCCTCCCGCCTTAGTCTTTGCCCCGTGAGCGTTATATTTGTTTTCCATTTTGCCAGAGAGCAGCAGGGGCGCGCAGGAGGAGGAGGAGGAGGAGGGGCGCACAGGAGGATGGGGGGAGGAGGAGGAGGAGGAGGAGGAGGAGGAGGAGGAGGAGGCAGGGAGAGGAGAAGCAGAGGAACAAGGATGCTGCTATAAATTGCTACACGTTCTCTTGTTTGGCTTCCTTCGTCTGTGCCTTCGTCGGGTGATTTGATACAAGGAAGGTATTTAATGTGTTTTCCATCTCGAGGTGTGGAGTTATGGTGGTGGTGGTGGTGGTAGTGGTGGTGGTTGGTGGTGGTGGTGGTGGTAGTGGTGGTGGTGGGGTGTGGTGTGGTAGTGGTGGTGGTGGTGGTGGTGGTGCGGGTGGTGGTGGTGGTGGTGGGGGTGGGGTGGTGGTGGCTGGGGGTGGTGGTGGCGGGGGTGGTGGTGGGGGGGTGGTTGGGGGTGGGGGGGGTGGGGGATGGTGGTTGTTTTGGTTGTGGATGAAACACTGGCCATTACTGATGTGTTTATCCTCGCTCTCTACGTGATGCTGAGTTAGGTGTGTGTGTGCGTGTGTGTGTGTGCGTGTGTGTGTGTGTGTGTAGATGGAGGGTTTCTGTAAGGTGTTGTTTTCTCTTACCATTTCTTTCCTCCTCCTCCATCTCCTCCTCCTCCTCCTCCTCCTCCTCCTCCTCCTCCTCCTCCTCCTCCTCCTCCTCCTCCTCCTCCTCCTCCTCCTCCTCCGCCTCCTCCTCCTCCTCTCCTCCTCCCCCCTCTCACCCTTACCTCACGTTCCTTTGTGTTGACTTCCACACTGATAATATATATAATAAGTGTGTTTACCTCGGGACCACCACCTTCGCTCCTTCATCCCTCGGAACTTAAGGTAGAGGATAAGCCGAGAGAGGACTGGCCAAGGGAGGGACAAGCCAGTAACAAAAATGAGTACAAAAGAAGGAATAGGAAAGATAATATGGACTAACAAAGTACATACTAGAAAGGGAGAAGAAATAAGAAAGATAATTGCCTATAAAAAATGGCCATAATTAAAGAAAGGGAGAAAATTGAAAAGGAGAAGAATTTAGAGAATTAATTGAAAGGGAGAAGGAATAAGAAAAAGAATGGACTATATATTTTTAGTGTATAGTCATAGTTTTATAGGTTCCTCATATACGGTGACGCAAAAAATCGAATAATTTTTTAGGCGTACGGAGCATTAGTGTGTTTGCTTTTTGAAGTTGTAGTTTTTATGGTGAAGTGGATACAGTTTGATGCGATGAAATATACGCTTAAGAAAGTCTATTTTAGCAAAGCGTCACAAGTTTAAGTAGACAGCAAGAGAGAGAGAGAGAGAGAGAGAGAGAGAGAGAGAGAGAGAGAGAGAGAGAGAGAGAGAGAGAGAGAGAGAGAGAAGTGAAACAAAATGTAAAGCTAAGAATAGAAGAAATATAGAAAAATGGAAAAATATAAGAGAGAGAGAGAGAGAGAGAGAGAGAGAGAGAGAGAGAGAGAGAGAGGGGGGGGTGGCAATCCATTACATTCTCCACTCAAAAAAAAGAAAAATAAGGTTATTGTATGACTGAAGTGTGAGAGGTGACTGAGCAAAACGGCCACCAGTCATAAGTCTCAATGTGCCCCTTGACTCACGGTTCTGAAGCCAAACATGTCAAAAGTTTGCAAGGTGGCAGAGCATTGTTCAAAGGGTTAGTGGTGATGGTGATGGTGGTGATGGTGATGGTGGTGATGGTGTTTATGTTGTTTTCTTCTTTTAACCCCTTGAGGCCCAGAACGTAATTTGCTTAGTAATTTGGGTACCATTAGACGATTTTTAGTGAACACAAGCAATATTTTATAGATATGACCTATTTATTATCCTTGTCCACTAACTAATTTGGTATATTAAGTAACTTTTCGTAATTTTATGGCAAATAACATACGATTTTTTATATAACAAAGGAAAAATCTCTTTCTCAAGGGGTTAAGGAGAAAAAAATGAAGGTTAAAGAATACGTTTAGTTATTCAATATGTTTTAGTTTTACTTCTTCACTTCATCAAACAACCTTCTACACTTCCTAATCCTTCTCCTATGGACCTAGTCACTCTTTTCATCCACTTATCCCTCCCTTTCCCTCCTCCCTCAATCATCCCTTTCCATTCTACCTCCCTTACACTCCCCTTCTACTTCTTATTTATATCTAATATACTATAGGAGTAGCCGTGTGTCTGTGTGTGTGTGTGTGTGTGTGTGTGTGTGTGTGTGTGTGTGTGTGTCTGTCTGTCTGTCTGTCTGTTTTGGGTAGCCGAAACTGTAAATTCAATTTTGATGAGAGTAGGCTCAAAAAATCGCAAATAAATCGTAGGTGGTAAGCGGCTTGTCCCATGTCGATTGAATAATTTCCAAGGGAGGTTTTGGGCTAAAAACACTTTAGGAGTATTAGATTACAGGAAAAACTGCGGTAACGTCTTGCCGCATTCCACAAACTCAGTAGACTCATGGACGTTTGTGTGCGTGTGTGAGTGTGTGTGTGTGTTGGAATCACACGGAACACAAAAGGTTGGAATCCCACGGAACGTGGTCTACCCCGAGGCACTTTGACCAGTGACCAACGACAGCAACAACACGATTGGAGTTTGCAATCACATGTTGTCTAATATATACTACTACTACAAACATCAATACGTGGGTCTGAAGCACTTGTTCTTGATACTAATCTTATTAACTCCTTTTCATCTATTTCCTTCCTTTCCTACTCCCTCAATCATCTTTTTCCATTCACCTCCTGTGCACTCCACTTCTTCCTTCCTTTACCTCCCTCCCTCATACATACCCTTCCATTCCACCTCCTTTCCCCTCTACTTCCTTCCTTCCTTTCCCTCCTCCCTCAATCATCCCTCTCCATTCCACCTCCCTTACACTCCACTTTCTTCCTTCCTATCCCTCCTCCCTCAATCATCCCTCTCCATTCCACCTCCCTTACACTCCACTTCCTTCCTTCCTTTCCCTCCTCCCTCAATCATCCCTCTCCATTCCACCTCCCTTACACTCCACTTCCTTCCTTCCTTTCCCTCCTCCCTCAATCATCCCTCTCCATTCCACCTCCCTTACACTCCACTTCCTTCCTTCCTTTCCCTCCTCCCTCAATCATCCCTATCCAGTCCACCTCCCTTACACTCCACTTCCTTCCTTCCTTTCCCTCCTCCCTCAATCATCCCTCTCCATTCACCTCCCTTACACTCGACTTCCTTCCTTCCTTTCCCTCCTCCCTCAATCATCCCTCTCCATTCCACCTCCCTTACACTCCACTTGTACCTCTTCCACCGCCTCCTTGTAGCAGTGAAAGGCATAGAATCACCAGGAATAGAGTCACAGAATCACCAGCGTAGCGAGAGGAAGCAGTTCACAGCCTTTCTTGTTAATGAGAATCCCAGGTAACAAGTTGCCCATACACGCACCTCCACCGGGACACTTTGGAAGGCGGAAGCAGCAACTGTTTAGTGGCGTGGAATTTCGCTGTGCCGATTAAACGCGACGATTAGAGTCATTTAAGGCTGTAATTGGGTAACTCGTTGTGGTTAAACTCGGTAGTGGTGGTGATGGTGGTGGTAGGTGGTGGTGGTTGTGGTGTAAGGAAGAATTTGTATAGGAAGTTTTTTTTTCTCTCTCTCTCTCTCTCTCTCTCTCTCTCTCTCTCTCTCTCTCTCTCTCTCTCTCTCTCTCTCTCTCTCTCTCTCTCTCTCTCTTCTCTCTCTCTCTCTCTCTCTCTCTCTCTCTCTCTCTCTCTTTCCATTTTTCTATATTTCCTCTATTCTTACCTCTACATTTTGTTTCACTTTACAAATTTCTTTCACTCTTTTTTAAGGGGTTGCTTTCGAATGACTTTCTTCACTACATTGTCTC
>JACEEZ010024548.1:30000-42500 GCA_016584305.1 Chionoecetes opilio
CCATGACTTTGTTTTCTTCCGTTACTGAATCGTGGTCTATTTTTTCTATTTCTTCTACAACCTTTGTGTCTTCAATTATTACTATGGTTCCATTTTCTTCCACGATTTTCTCTTCGATATTTAGTGCTGATTCCTAATTTTCCTCCTTTTTGACATAAACTTCCACGTCGTCAATGATCCGCTTGGATTTCTTCTTCTTGGTCAGCTGTCGCCACAGCCACCGAAAGACGTACCCACAGCCGCAACAAGTCTTGGGCTCCTTGTCGCTGTCCATAACCTTGATAGTTGAATCTGCCTTGGAAATCATCACTGCCTCCAATCTTACTTTCTCTCAGATTCCGTCAAACAGGCACCCCCGCAATATTAAAGATTTTTTTTTTTTAGATCCACGAAGAGGTTGGAGGTTGGAGTTAAGACGCTTACGCTTCCCTTCACAGCCAACTCCAGGCTCACCAGCCAGTAGTCAGGTTATCAGCGTGTTACTCTTAAGCAGACTCTAGGATACATGTTGGAACCTTGTAGCGCGGAGGCAAAATATATATTAACACTTATTTGCTGTTCGCTGATTGGCTGGCGTGGTCAAAGGAGACAGCTGATTGGCTAAAGAGTAGTGAGGACAAGAAAGGCATCTTCCCTATCTCACTTCCCTTTCTTTTTACTCATATAAAGCTTTCATATTTCCTTCCTTCCTTCCTTCCTTCCGTCCTTCCTTCATTCCTTCCTTCCTTCCTTCCTTCCTTCCTCCTCCTCCTCTCCTCCTCCTCCTCCTCCTCCTCCTCCTCCTCCTCCTCCTCCTCCTCCTCCTCCTCCTCCTCCTCCTCCTCCTCCTCCTCCTCCTCCTCAGTTATGTTCATGGATTGGCGATTGGCTTTCAAATCGTAAACAACGGGTAGTAATAAATGGCGACTGGCGAGGCATCTGACTGGTTAGATGTTACTAGTGGGGTGCCTCAGGGCTCGGTCTTGGGTCCTACTCTTTTTCTGATATATATCAATGATCTGGACTGCGGACTTGTATCTAAAATATAGAAATTTGCTGATGACACCAAATTAGGCGGTAAAGCATATACTAGAGAAAACTGCAAACTCATACAACGTGACCTCGACAAACTATCAGATTGGAGTGATAAATGGCTATTAAAATTCAATTCCGATAAATGTAAAATAATGCATATAGGCAACGATAACCTCAAATATAACTATCAAATGCAAAATAAATCGTTAACTGAAGTACAGCAAGAAAAGGATTTAGGTGTCATCATTAGTAATGATCTTAAAACCAGTACGCATTGCCTAGCTGCCAGTAAAAAGGCGAAAATGATGTTGGGCTTCATTAAACGCAACTTTGAACATAAAACTCCGAAAGTAATGACACGATTATACACGTCTTTGGTTAGGCCGCACTTAGAATATGCCGTTCAATTCTGGTCGCCTTGTTTCGTAAAAGATCAAGCCAAATTGGAATCAGTTCAAAGAAGAGCAACCAAACTAATACCATCTCTGCGAAATTCATCTTATGAAGAGAGACTGCGGAAACTTAATATTTTTTCCCTAAGGGATCGTAGAATCCGTGGGGACTTGATAGAAACCTTTAAGATCCTAAAAGGATTTAATGTCATTAATCAAGAGAACCTATTCGAGCTTTCTCCTCAAGGGACAACAAGAAATAACGGTTTTAAACTGAACGGTCAACGTTGCATCACTGATCTCCGTAAAAATTATTTCAATGTTAGAGTTGTTGATCGATGGAACAAATTACGAGCAAATGTTGTCGATGCCAGCACATTAACTTCATTTAAAAACAGACTTGACGCGCATTGTAAAGTAAATGGGTATTGATATTGCCCTGCGAATTCATATTATAGTCCCCCGGATCGATTAGTGCTAGTGGTAGTTGTAATTAGTATATTTCATATCCTATCATTCCTCACTACGAAATTTCCATGTTCCTATCTTCTTTAGGGACATGGTATCATTTTCCAACTGTCCTCTTACATGTAGTTGATAGTAAGTAGTATGTAGTACAACAGATACCCTAGTTATGGACCAATAGGTCTCCTGGTGTCTGTTACTCCTATATATTCCTATGTATTCCTCCTCCTCTAAATCCGTATTCTACGAGTGTTCTGAAGTCGTTCTCCATTTCCTATTATTTTGTTTTATCGTTTTGCTATCGTACATCTTGTTGAAAGTACAGTATCGTATTCACTTCTGTAAATAGTTGTAGTAGTAGTAGTGGTAGTAGTAGTAGTAGTAGTACGTAGTAGTAGTAGTAGTAGTAGTAGTAGTAGTAGTAGTAGTAGTAGTAGTAGTAGTAGTAATAGTAGTGGTGGTGGTGGTAGTAGAAGTGGTGGTAGTTTATGGTTACTGAATTGTGCAAAAAATAATTATACATAACTACTATTTCATTAATCGGTCAGAAGCGTTTAAATCTGCGAGAGAGAGAGAGAGAGAGAGAGAGAGAGAGAGAGAGAGAGAGAGAGAGAGAGAGAGAGAGAGAGAGAGAGAGAGAGAGAGAGAGAGAGAGAGAGAGAGAGAGAGAGAGAGAGAGAGAGAGAGAGAGAGAGAGAGAGAGAGAGAGATGACGTCACGGTTACCTGTCGTGTGGGAGTCAGGTAAACAGGTTCATTATGCAGCCGACGGTCATTTGTCACCGGAGTCTCATCAGCCCACTTGATAGATTTTCAAATTTATTCCCTATTTTTTATTTTTTTATTATTCACTTAATTTTTTTTTTTTTTTTTTTTTCTTTTTTTTAAGGTGTGAAATAGAAAGATATAAATAGATCAAGATTGATGCCTTAAAAATAAATATAAGCCTTTTTGCCATGTGGTTTTTTTTCTCTGTTCTATTTTTTTCATCCAACTCTACACACTTTTTCTCCCATGCTCTCATACACTATTCTCTATTTACTTTCCTTCACAAGCGTACGTTCACACCCTCTTATGCTTCCTGTTATTGTCTCTATTATCTCTATTCACGGTATTTATCATTATTTTACTACTTACACTTACACTCACATCCTCTCTTGTGTTTCGTACTGTTCCTCTCCTATTCCTACTCTCTTCCTACTCTCTTCCTCCTCCTCTTCCTACTATTTCTACTCTCCTCCTCTTCCTATTCTCCTCCTCATATTCCTACTCTCCTCCTCCTCCTCCTCTTCCTACTCTCCTCCTCCTCCTCTTCCTACTATTTATACTCTCCTCCTCTTCCTATTATCCTCCTCTTCCTACTCTTCTCCTCCTCCTCTTCCTACTATTTCTACTCTCCTCTTCCTACTCTCCTCCTCATCCTCTTTCTAGTTCTACTCTCCTCCTCTTCCTACTCTCCTCCTCCTCTTCTTCTTCCTACTCTCCTCCTCCTCCTCTTCCTACTCTCCTCCTCATCCTCTTTCTAGTTATACTCTCCTCCTTTTCCTACTCTCCTCCTCCTCCTCCTCTTCTTCTTCCTACTCTCCTCCTCCTCCTCCTCTTCTTCTTCCTACTCTCCTCCTCCTCTTCTTCCTACTCTCCTCCTTGTCTTTCGTACTCTTCCTCGAACCCTTCATTCTTCCTCTCTTTTCTTACACCTGGACTCTCCTCGCCCTCTCCTTTCTCTTTCTCTCTTTCCTCTCTCACCACCGTCTCGTTTCTCTCCTTTACTGCTTTACTTCGCCAATTTGTCTTCTTTAAACCTCTGGCATTCATCTCTTTCCCGACAAACGCCTCCAACGCTCATTCTCTTAATTTTCTCACCTTAGGAAACTTTCATTAAACACACACACACACACACACACACACACACACACACACACACACACACCCACCCACCCACCCACCCACCCACCCACCCACGCAGCACGCACGCACGCACGCACGCACGCACGCACGCACGCACGCACGCACGCACGCACGCACGCACGCACGCACCCACCACCCACCCACCCACCCACCCACCCACCCACCACGCACGCACGCACGCACGCACGCACGCACGCACGCACGCACGCACGACACAACACACACACACACACACACACACACACACACACACACACACACACACACACACACACACACACACGACGAAGAGTACGTTTTATGAGTATTAATTTGTTTAGTTTTTTGAGGATTTTGTTTGAGTGACCATGCTTACTTAAAAGAAAACTGTATCCATCTTTCTCTTGTTGTTGATGATGATGATATTTTTTGCTATTCTTGTTGTCTTTCAGTTATCTTTTTTCTATTTTCCTTTTTTTCCCTTTTTTATCGATGTTTTTTTTCCTTTAAATTGCTTTCTTCTTCTCTTTTTATTTTTTATCAAAGGACTACTACTTCAACTACCTCCACTACTATTACTTCTACTACTACTACACCATTACTACTAACACCACTACCAACACTAATAATAGCAATAATAAAGTAAATAGTGATAATAACAATAATAATGACAATAATAGTAAAATTACAACTACTTCCTTTGATCACAAAAGGAATGACTTGTATGTTTCCTACATTGACCCTATCCTCCTAACACACCTATTTCAGAACAACGCTATAATAACCTAAATCTGCATCATTATATACACGTATCAGAGCACCTCATACATATATTTTTTTTTTAACACCACTTTTGCTTTCGTCGCCCTGAGAAAATTTATCGTAGGCACCACCGTAACATATGATGGCGGGGCGATTGCGTAAATAACACAGTAATAACATCCCTCCCCTCCGGCACACCACCACCTCTTCTTCCTCCTCCTCCTCCTCCTTCTCCTCCTCTTCCTATTCTCCTCCTCTGCCTACTCTTATCCTCCTCTTCCTCCTACTATCCTCCTCCTCCTTCTTCCTACTCTCCTCCTCCTCCTCTTCTCCACCTTCTCCTCTTCCGATTCTCCTCCTCCTCTTTCTACTCTCCTCCTCCTCCTCCTCCTCCTCCTCCTCCTCCTCCTCCTCCTCCTCTACGATAGATTGGAAATAGGAGAGATAACAGTAGACGAAATATCAAAGTATTTGCAGAAACTCGACCCAGCAAAATCCGTGGGGGTGAACGAAATTTCGCCGCGATTACTTCGCGAATGTCACAGTCAACTTTCGCTCCCATTAAAGATTATTCTCAATAAATCGCTAATGGACAAAAATGTTCCTAGTATGTGGAAATTAGCTAATGTGACAACGATATTCAAGAAAGGGAGTAAGAGCCTAGCAAGTAATTATCGCCCAATTAGTCTAACGTCTGTGATTGTTAAACTATTTGAGAAAATATTGCGGGATAAAATATGGTCTTTTCTCGATGAAAATAACTCGATACTAAACTCCCAGCATGGATTTCGAAATAAAAGATCCTGCTTAACAAACCTACTCGATTTTTTTAATGTCATTTATTCAAACTGGGACGCTAAAATTCCCTCGGATGTAATATACCTTGATTTTCAGAAAGCCTTCGATACAGTTCCCCATAAGCGACTGTTGACCAAGCTAAGGGCACATGGCTTAGGAGAGCAATTATGTTCATAGATTGGCGATTGGCTTTCAAATCGTAAACAACGGGTAGTAATAAATGGCGAGGCATCTGATTGGTTAGATGTTACTAGTGGGGTGCCTCAGGGCTCGGTCTTGGGTCCTACTCTTTTTCTGATATATATCAACGATCTGGACTGCGGACTTGTATCTAAAATATCGAAATTTGCAGATGATACCAAATTAGGCGGTAAAGCATATACTAGAGAAAACTGCGAACTCATACAAAGTGATCTCGACAAACTATCAGATTGGAGTGATAAATGGCTATTAAAATTCAATTCCGATAAATGTAAAGTAATGCATATAGGCAAAGATAACCTCAAATATAACTATCAAATGCAAAATAAATCGTTAACTGAAGTACAACAAGAAAAGGATTTAGGTGTCATCATCAGTAATGATCTGAAAACCAGTCCGCATTGCCTAGCTGCCAGTAAAAAGGCAAATATGATGTTGGGCTTTATTAAACGTAACTTTGAACATAAAACTCCGAAAGTAATGACACAATTATACACGTCCTTGGTTAGGCCGCACTTGGAATATGCCGTTCAATTCTGGTCGCCCTGTTTCGTAAAAGATCAAGCCAAATTGGAATCAGTGCAAAGAAGAGCAACCAAACAAATTCCATCTCTGCGAAATTCATCTTATGAAGAGAGACTGCGGAAACTTAATATGTTTTCCTTAAAGGATCGAAGAATCCGTGGGGACTTGATAGAAACCTTTAAGATCCTAAAAGGATTTGATGTCATTAATCAAGAGAACCTATTCGAGCTTTCAACTCAAGTGACAACAAGAAATAATGGTTTAAAACTAAACGGTCAACGTTGCATCACCGATCTCCGTAAAAATTATTTCAATGTTAGAGTCGTTGATCGATGGAACAAGTTACCAGCAAATGTTGTCGGAGCCAGCACAATAACTACATTTAAAAACAGACTTGACGCGCACTGTAAAGTAAATGGGTATTGATAGTGCGAATTCATATCTAGTCCCCCGTATCGATTAGTTGTAGTGGTAGTGGTAGTTGTAGTTAGTATTTTTCATATCCTATCATTCTGCACTATGAAACTTCCATGTTCCTATCCTCTTTAGGGACATGGTATCATTTTCCAACTGTTTTCTTACAAGTAGTTGATAGTTAGTAGTATGTAGTGCAACAGATACCCTCGTTATGGACCAATAGGTCTCCTGGTGTCCGTTATTCCTATCTAATCCTATGTAATCCTATGTAATCCTCCTCTCTTCTTTTCCGGCCAGCTTCGGCTGGAAGGATGGGTGGGTGGGGAGGAGCCTTCTACTTCCTATCCTTTCTCTCTTATTATCTAGTTAGTGTAGTGTAGTTAAAGCAAACAGCCTTGTAAGGACCTATCGGTCTGTTGCTGTTTGTGTTTCCTTTGTATTCCTTTGTATTCCTTTGTATTCCTCCTCCTCCTCCTCTCCTCGCCCCCAAGACAGGTGATTCCCGTGGCCAGGTAACTTCCGCGGGCCTCACTTGTCTAGATTTACGTGAGCTGAAAGTGTAATTCTTGGTTTATTTCTCCCCCGCAGCTCTTTGGTGGCATCACAGGTGGTACAAATTGAGTAGTGGTCCGGTGTGCTTGCTGCGAGGTGTGTGTGTGTGTGTGTGTGTGTGTGTGCGTGTGTGTGTGTGTGTGCGTGTGTGTGTGTGTGTGCGTGTGTGTGTTTTATAGCCTTAAATTGCCTCAGCACGTGTTTTGAGTACGTTTTCATTCTGTTCCGTTGTTTCGCGACCCACCGCCGAGAGATAAGTAGGTTCCTGCTGCGGCAAATTGACTTCACCTCCGCCTTTCAGAACAGTGTCAAAATTCTCTCTCTCTCTCTCTCTCTCTCTCTCTCTCTCTCTCTCTCTCTCTCTCTCTCTCTCTCTCTCTCTCTCTCTCTCTCTCTCTCTCTCTCTCTCTCTCTCTCTCTCTCTCTCTCTCTCTCTCTCTCCCCTGCCGTCCCACCCCTTCTATCTTTTTCCTCGAGTTTGCAGGGCGAGTAAATATACCGTGCCTGTCCGCAACACAAAATAGATCATCGCAAATGAACGCAAAACTCAAAATGCGGTTATCATCATCCAAACACGACGAGCCAGGCAGGAAAAGTCCCCACAAATAAGCAACGGACGAAGAGAAGCGACACAAAAAATAGGAGTAAAGCTATCAGACAGACATACACTGACAGCGGGAAGGGTGCTTTTTGGAGACGTCAGAAAAAAAATGTACTTATAACAGTGGCAATGAATTTGTTCGGGAAAAGACATTTGACCTCGCGCACCTGCCAGGAAAGACAGCCAAATTACCTGCTGACGGGACTGCACTGCATTACTGAGGGGGGCGGGGCGGAGAGGCGGGGGGGCGGGGGGGGGGTTGAAGGGAGGCAGATAACGTGTTTTGGGCCGACTACCTGACCTCCAGTGGTGTCAGAACGTGTTGTTAGTGTTTGAGGAAGAGACATGCTGAGCTAATATGCAGAGTAGCTTATTTTCCAGTCCTCAACTATCCCCCCTTCCTCCCATTCCTCCGTTCTCACTCTCTTTCCTCCTCCTCCTCCCTCCTATCACACTCTCCCTCCTCCTCCTCCGCCCCGCCTCCGCCTCCGCCTCCGCCTCCTCCTCCTCCTCCTCCTCCGCCTCCTCCGCCTCCACCTCCTCCTAATGGCTGTGGCGCCGTCACCATGCTTTAGTCTTCCTTTTTTTTCCTTGTTTTGTAGTTTTGTGCTTCATTTGCGGCTCGCGGTTTGCCAGGAATTTGAGGCTCGACTTAAAACACTTCCCGGACCCTCGAGCGAAGACCTGTGTGTGTGTGATTGTGTGTGTGTGTGTGTGTAATAGCGGATATAGTGTTATTACCCAAACACACACACACACACACACACACACACACACACACACACACACACACACACACACAACATGTACGTGTAATAAGTCATTTCCATAACAACACATCTCCCTTCCTCCCTCCCTCCTACACTGCCTTCTCTTTCCTCCTTCCCTCCCTTCCTTCTTTCCTTCCTCCCTCCCTCCCTCCCTCCCTCCTTCCCTCCCTCCCTCCCCCCCTCCCTCCCTCCCTCCCTCCCTCCCTCCCTCCCTTTCCCTCTTCCTTCCCTCCCCTCCCAACACTTTTACCTCGCTGATTAGAGCAAACCGTGTACCTTAGGACAATTAAAACCAGGTTAAAACTGAAATGCTTCGTTTTTTTATATTTATTTTTAAGACAGTTTGGTCGTTGATGATAGCAGACACGCAAGGAAACGAAGGGAGAGGGACAAAAGAGGGGAATAAGACAAGCAGTAAAGGGGAGAAAGAGGGAACAAGAAAAAGGAGAGGATTAAATAATGGTCGAAGAAGGGTCGCGAGAGAAGCCAAAGGAAAGTTGGTAACGCGGATCGGAAAGGCAAGGAATTGTTTCTTTTACTTGCTCTCGTTTTTTTCTTTAGTTTTCATTTATTTTGTCATTATCACGTTTTCTCTATTTCTGTTTGTATGTATTGTTTGACTATTTTTGTTTTTGTGTGTTTCTGTTCTCTCTCTCTCTCTCTCTCTCTCTCTCTCTCTCGCTCTCTCTCTCGCTCTCTCTCTCTCTCTCTCTCTCTCTCTCTCTCTCTCTCTCTCTCTCTCTCTCTCTCTCTCTCTCTCTCTCTCTCTCTCTCTAACACACACACACACACACACACACATACATACACACACAAAGCCTATGACAAAGCTTTTATTTTTGTTCTGTGACAGAGACGAGTGAGGGATTGTTCATCAACTCTCACAAACACTGTACACCACCACCACCACCACCACCACCACCACTAACACCATCACCACCACCACTATTGCCTTACCACCACTAGTACTAACACCCACTACCATTACTACCACACTACCTCCATCACCACTATTGTACTGTACATATCATTACCACTACCACATCAGTAAGAAAAATTCACCACTACCATAACCTCCACATTACCACCACCATTAATAACACCTACCACTATTGTCCCTACTACTACTACTACTACTACTACTACTACTACTACTACTACTACTACTACTACTACTACTACTATCTCCCCCGCTACAGTGACACAACCACCATCCCTTACCACCATCACTACCACCATTGATATCCCACAAAACCTACTACTACTACTACTACTACTACTACTACTACTACTACTACTACTACTACTATCTCCCCCGCTACAGTGACACAACCACCATCCCTTACCACCATCACTACCACCATTGATATCCAACAAAACCTACTACTACTACTACTACTACTACTACTACTACTACTACTACTACTACTATCTCCCCCGCTACAGTGACACAACCACCATCCCTTACCACCATCACTACCACCATTGATATCCCACAAAACCTACTACTACTACTACTACTACTACTACTACTAATACTACTACTACTACTACTACTACTACTATCTCCCCCGCTACAGTGACACAACCACCATCCCTTACCACCATCACTACCACCATTGATATCCCACAAAACCTACAATATTTGGCAACCCTTACCACCACCACCACCACCACCACCATCACCACTGTCAGATACTGTCACGGCAATAACAAAAATTCTGCTTTTCGTTCCATCCACATGACTGTTTCAGAAGAGCATCCCTGTACCACTACCACCAATTCCACCACGACTACTACTACCACCACTACTAACAACAACAACAACTACTACACGAACCGCCCTTCAGACCGTACACAAACCTACCCCATCATCGCCCCATCCCTCCCATCCCATAGCCCTTTCCGCCCTTCCCAGCATCACTAACGCCCGCCTGACACCCTCACAACCCTCACATGACACAAGTTGACCGAAATGCACGACCATGCGACCAGCGCCACACACGACCAACACGACTCATATCGCTGACGTTACGAGGCGCACCTGCAATTAAGCACAACCCGTACCAGCTGCACACAAACAGAAATAAAATATCAATCTGGACAGTAGTTTCATCAATTTTCTGCGTGGATGATAGCAGGCGAGGGTGTTGGGGGGGGAGGTAGCGAGGGTGTTGGGGGGGGAGAGGGTGATGGAATGGTATGTGCTTGTGGGATGGGGTGCGGAAGGGGTGTATATAGGAGGGGTGGTGTGGATGGGTGATTAGAATGTGGAAGGGTAGTGTGAGGTGAGAGGAAGTTGTAGAAGTAAGGAGAGAGAGAGAGAGAGAGAGAGAGAGAGAGAGAGAGAGAGAGAGAGAGAGATAGGAGACGTAGTGCATTGGGAATAAAATAACAAGAAAAATAAAGTATCGGAAGTAAGTTTACAGAATGACCTAGCAGCCTATAATCTAATCTCATCTAACTCTTCTCATTTTACCTTTTGTTTTCATATATATAGAAGTATAGGAGAGGTAGCGCATTGGAAGGAAAGTAACAAGAAAAACAAAGTATATTTAGTAAGGTAACAGTGACCTAACAATCTGTAATCTATTCTAATTGAACTTTTCCTACTCCACCTTTTGTTTTCATACACGCCTTTCGATTACTACCCACGCATTATTATTCATAGTTTTAAATGTTCCTCCGTCTTACTAGTGTTCGGAAGTCATCAAGTCTCATCAGCCATCCTCTAACCAGGAACTCATAACAAGTGTACATCGTCCGGAATATGGCAATTATCTCCTTCAGGTATTCTCACACAGGTGAATAAACGACTTAGTTACCTGGGTGTCATTAACCTCCCCCCCCTCCTTCATCATACAAGGACTCGAACCAAGACGCGATTAGACTGGAAAATCGTAGAACACCAACCAGTTAGCCAATGTTATATACGTAGCAAATGTCAGTACAGTGTCAAATAGTAGTATAGTAGCCAATGTCTATATAGTTAAATATAATAATACAAAGTGGAGTGAAAAACAATCTTCAGTTAGCCAGAAGAGAAGGGTTTCAAAGAGGTGGCAATACCAATCCTAAATCAAGCGTGACATAGCGTGCCTGTCCCTCGTCGGCTCCTGGACAGACTAGCAGCTGGTCGTCCCGTCAATAAACGTGTGTGTGTCTGTCTTCCAGGGACGGGGCGGGCGGGGAGTGCAAGAGCGGGAAGGGTGGACGGAGAGAGACAAGTCGGATGGTCGAGGTGGAGGGTTTTCAGCTAGTCAGGCTTTCGAGGTATGTTCTTAGAGTGGGATTAGTAATGTTACTTAGAAAACAAAGGCCTTGCAGTTACGTTCTTAGAGTGGAATTTAGTAGTTTGATGGTTTTGTGGTGTTTAGTTGGAGGTTGATGGTTTTGTGGTGTTTAGTTGGAGGTTTGATGGTTTTGTGGTGTTTAGTTGGAGGTTGATGGTTTTGTGGTGTTTAGTTGGAGGTTGATGGTTTTGTGGTGTTTAGTTGGAGGTTGATGTTTTGTGGTGTTTAGTTGGAGGTTGATGGTTTTGTGGTGTTTAGTTGGAGGTTGATGGTTTTGTGGTGTTTAGTTGGAGGTTGATGGTTTTTGGGTGTTAGTTGGAGGGAGGTTTGGGGGTTTTGTTGGAGGTTGAGGGTTTTTGTGGTTTTAGTTGGAGGTTTGATGGTTTTGGGGGTTTTTTAGTTGGAGTTGATGGTTTTGTGGTGTTTAGTTGGAGGTTGAGGTGTTGTGGTGTTTAGTTGGAGGTTTGATGTTTTGGGTGTTTAGTTGGAGGTGATGGTTTGGTGTGTTTTAGTTGGAGGTTGCAGGTTTTGTGGTGTTTAGTGGAGGTTTGATGGTTTTGGTGTTTAGTGGAGGTTGATGGTTTTGTGGTGTTTAGTTGGATGGTTTGATGGTTTGTGGTGTTTAGTTGGAGGTTTGATGGTTTTGTGGGTGTTTAGTTGGAGGTTGTGGTTTTGTGGTGTTTAGTTGGAGGGATGGTTTTGTGGTGTTTAGTTGGAGGTTTGATGGTTTTGTGGGTTAGTGGAGGTTGTGGTTTTGGGTGTTAGGGAGTTGATGGTTTTGTGGTGTTTAGTGGAGGTTGATGTTTTGTGGTGTTTAGTTGGAG
>JACEEZ010024548.1:50000-125000 GCA_016584305.1 Chionoecetes opilio
TGTGATAATTTTTTTTTGCGTTCATATTCGATGTCTTACGTTTTCTAGCTTATTTCTATGTATTTTGGGGCTTCATATATGTTATGTGATAATTTTTTTTGCGTTCATATTCGATGTCTTACGTTTTCTAGCTTATTTCTATGTATTTTGGGGGATTTTTATAACTTCTGACTATATTTTCTTTCTCAGGAACGGGAAAGACACGTCCCAGCCACTCATTGGTCTTGCAGCATTAACAGCAGCACAAAGGAAAGCATTTAAATGTGAGTGTTATTCTTATCCTCAGTCTCTTTCTCTTTCTCCATTACCACCACCACCACCACCTCTTCCATTCCGTCGTCGTCGCCTCCGTCGCCATTAACCCCTTCACGCCCAGATCTTTCCTTTGCTATATGAAATTGTCATAAAGCCATAAATTTACGATAAAATTACTTAAATATATAAAATTAGCTAGTGGGCAAGGATACTAAACAGGTCCTATCTATAAAATATTGCTTATATTCACCTAACATCGTCTAATAGTACCCAAATTACAGTGGAAATTACGTTCTGGGCCTCAAGGGGTTAACAGCAGGGTGACTGCATGAGAACAGTGTAGAGATAACTTGTCTTGTCCTTTCGCCACTAGAATGTTACATAGGAATCGAGGGAAGGGAAATGTCATAGCTCCTAAAATGTGCAATTTTTTTTTTTTTTTTTTTTCCCATTTTTCGTTTAAGATTTCGTGGACCTTTAAGCTAGGCCTCTACACACATACATGCACTTAAGAAGGACGTTTAGCTTAATCTTTTATTTTTTTATTTTAAGAATTAATAAGACACATACTTCATCATCACTTCACTTCTACTTCTCCATCGTACCAAACCGCCAACTACCCATTACGTAGATAAACTTAAATCATAAAAGAAAAAACATGTACGAAGAATGTCTGTGGATATAAATAGAACACTTCCTCTTTTGATAGCTAGCGAAAGCCTCGGTCAAGGAAGGCGGGACACGGTAGTTGGAAGGGAGGCCGACAGTGTTGCCGCCGTTGGCTTATTATCAACATACATCTCTGAAGGAAAGTGCTCACGTTCGGCCATCTGTTCTCACTATTATTGTTGGTTTCCGTGAGAGAGAGAGAGAGAGAGAGAGAGAGAGAGAGAGAGAGAGAGAGAGAGAGAGAGAGAGAGAGAGAGAGAGAGAGAGAGAGAGAGAGAGAGTGTGTTACGTAAGAAAACAAGTCAAGTAGTCTGTGTTCTTAACTATTATAGGTGGTTCGGCAGTAAGCAAAAACAACAAAAACTAACTATCACCAAATGACCGCTACTGTGTGTACGTATGTGTGTGTGTGTGTGTTACTCATCCATTCCTGAAATTCTCTTTAAAAAATAAGGTTAAGCTAAACGACTATTACAATCCCCCCTCTCCCCTAGAAAGTAGAATATAATAAGTGAAAGGAAACAGGATGATTACGGTTTACATAATTTCTTTCCCATCGAATAAGCCATTGCAATTTATTCAAGTAGTTCGTATTGTTATGTACCCAGTTTTCACCATATTTTTCTATATCTGACGTATAATAACAATGGAATAAAGAGTTTTAGTGAGCATACGCCGGGCGCCACACCCTCTCTGCCGCGCCAAATATATGCAAACCAGGCTGGCAATGTCATTTTATCGATATAATGAATGTCGTTAATTTCATATGGATGGGCGGGCGGGCGGGTGGAGGTGAGGAAGGGGTGGGAGGGAGGAAGCGGAAGGGAAGAAGGAATGGAATGGAATGGTGGTGGTTCACTTATCATTCCATTACTATTACTGCTAGAAACATCACCACCACTTGTATTTATCCACTCCTTTGTCATTCACCACTATCATCATCATCACCATATTTACTTATTATCGTTATTACTATTGACTACATCATTATTGACAGCGAGCTTCGCTCGCTGTCGCTTACCATAAGAGTTTGGTGGAACCAAGTTTCCGCCAAAAAGTGATAACTACTACTAATTATTGTCGGATTCAGCTGAAATTTGATATGCAAGTAGTGCTGTCAAAATCAATGGGGGTCGTCGGAAGAATTTTTTTGCGTAAAACAAACCCTTAATGAGTAATTAGCGTAAACTACTCCTAATTATTATCGGATTCAGCTGACATTCGACATCCAAGTAGTGCTGTCAAAATCAACGGGGGTCTGTTAAACAAACTTTTTGCATAGAACAAGCCCTTAATGAGTAATTCACGTAATGAGTTAATTGGCTGGAACGTGGCTCGCTGTCACGTTCCAGCCGCAAGAACTGAGCCAAAAGCAAAGGGGCCAGAGGCTGGACGTCTATACTTGATATATTTTTCCTATCATTTAACCACTATCATCACCACTAGTTGTTATTCATTCAACCACCAGGACTTTAATCACCAACACTGTTAATCACACACTGTTAATCACCAACACTGTTAACACTAAATTACAATCATGAGAACTATCACTACTTAAACTACTATTATGATTACTATTGATACTACCACGCTGTCGCATCCCCTCCCCTTCCAACAACAACAACAACAACAACAACCACAAACAACAGCAACAACAATGACAATGTTAATAACAACCGGCTGCTACCCTCACCACCACCATAACTATCACATCACCACCACATTTTTCCTACTCCTATTATGCAATACTCTTTTTCTTCACTATATTACACATGCACCTCATTATCTTGTCTGAATACTTCTGTTTATCTACGTTTTATATCTTCTTACTACATACTTTGCTTATTTTTATAATTTTATTATTCTCTCTCTCTCTCTCTCTCTCTCTCTCTCTCTCTCTCTCTCTCTCTCTCTCTCTCTCTCTCTCTCTCTCTCTCTCTCTCTCTCTCTCTCTCTCTCTCTCTCTCTCTCTCTCTCTCTCTCTCTCTCTCTCTCTCTCTCTCTCTCTCTCTCTCTCTCTTCTCTCTCTCTCTCTCTCTCTCTCTCTCTCTCTCATCTCTCTCGACTATTCCTTATTTATTCTGTCATTATGTAGTAGTAGTAAGTTAAACATTTTGCCCAGGATATAAACTACTTACTACTAATAATAATAATAATGATAATATAACAACATTATCGCAAGGAGTAATGCAGGAGGAGAGGGTAAAAGGCAGCGGCGATAGTCACGAAGCTAAGCAGTCAAGGTGGACGAGGCGGGAAGAGTGAGCGAGCAGCGGTAATAGCTTTGGTTTCATCTTTCCGACACCGCGGGAAGATAGTTTCACTCGATTCCGCGCCAAACTATTCCTCCACTCACTCACAGGTCGTTAATTGTACAGACACTCACTGCTTCCCCTCGTCAGCTGAACCGCGTTATATTTCCTCTTTAGATGTTATTACGATAAGCCGTGGCGGGGAGGTGTGTGTGTGTGTGTGTAGCGAGCGGTGGCGGAGCGGTGAACGAGCTCCAAGGGGAAAAGACAATGATGACCCGCGACGGAATGTAAACAGTGATTTGAGAGATTAAAAAAATAGTCGCACAAACAAACGCCCGGGACACAAAAGCTTGCGGTCGTGCCCCTGAGTAGAGTGTCGTTACACAATTGGCCGAGGCCTAGCCACGGTAATGGTCGGGAAATTACGGAGTGCGTGAAACTGGAAGTGGATGATGACGGGGTGTCGTTGGCTGTGGGCAGACGTTGACGCAGCGTGATTGACAGTTCCCGCCCATCTGCCTTCCCGCCACCCCTGCCACGGTCACTCCCTCACTCCCTGCTCTCTCCCTCACACCTAACATGTCTTTCATATTTTGCTTTCTTTTACCTTTCCTTCAATATTTCAAGTTGTTTTAATTCACATTCCTCTATTTCTCCCTTATAAATTTTAAAACTACGTCTTCTCACCCATCATTCTTTCTCTCCACTCTTCTTTTTTTCCTTCCAATCCCCGCACCTGCGCCTCCATCCCTACCATCCCACATTGCCCAATCCCTCCTGCTCATCCCTAATCAGCCTTTGTTTGTGTACACCCAGCGACCTTTGGCGTCTAATTGAGCAGTCTGTGAAGGGTAATTTCCTGCGACCCACGGATAGTTTGTGTGTGTGTGTGTGTGTTCTAAAAGTCATCTGATTGTGTTTAGCGTTGACCATTTTCATCTCCTCTCTCCTCTCTTGTCTCTCTGCTCTCTTGCTCTCTCTCTCTTCTATCTCTTCTTCCTTCTCTCTCCTCTCTCTCTCTCTCTCTCTCTCTCTCTCTCTCTCTCTCTCTCTCTCTCTCTCTCTCTCTCTCTCTCTCTCTCTCTCTCTCTCTCTCTCTCTCTCTCTCTCTCTCTCTCTCTCTCTCTCTCTCCCTCTCCCTCTCCCTCTCCCTCTCCCTCTCCCTCTCCCTCTCCCTCTCTCTCTCTAATATGTACAGTATACATAGTGTTTCTGTTGCTAAGAATTCGTCCACCTTCAACACATTTTCCTTCCGCCACGTCTCCTTCCCTTCCCGCGCGTCGTCCATCACATTCCTCGCCGCCAAGTGTTCTTTGCTGCCTCGCTAATGCCGGAGATTTACGGCGGGAGTCTTGGCGGTGGGATCAGATAGGTAGCAGCAGCAGGTGTCATGCATTGGCCCGTGAACTTTTATTATCCATAGATGTAATGAAGATTTTTGTGCTTGAAAGTATCGTATGGCAATGTATGACAGTTAATTTATATTTCTAGTTTTATTTTCTTTATTTCCAGGCAGTTTAAGGCGGCGTCACACTAGTACTTTTTCCGTCTAGTTTTTTCAGCAACTTTCTAAAAACTAACAATTTTCTGACTGCAAGCCGTCACACACACACAATCGTTCGCCTGCACTACCAGTCAGCTGTTCCTTCCACTGTAAACAAACATGGCTCCGACGCCAGGGCAAGCTATCGCTGGTATACACTTAATTATGTGTATTATCAATAGTAGACCTAATATCGACCTAGATAAGACCTAGAATATCAAGGTATTCTTGGTGTACAAGTTTGATCTGTGGTCCCAGAAACAAGGGTGGCCTCGTATGCATTCAACGAGAAATTCTTCTGAGCTACGTGTCCACAGCATTTCGTCTATAATCTTAAGTTGAAGTCTTGAAGAGTGAGAAACAAATTTTGAGTGTGTTTTTAAAAATTAACACAACAATCGAGTCATGCGAGAGACTGTTGGCTGTTATATAGAACCAGCTTTTAAATGTATCTACATGTACAATAGTCACTTGAATATTTCTAATACTTTCAAATGTATTGAATTATTATTATATATAATTTGCAAAAAATTACTGATATATATCGAATATCTTTAAAGTAATAACTATGGATTTTGATTTGACTATGAAAGTCTTCTTCAACTTTCCATATGAAGACGATCATGATCGTCTGACTCAGACTGACTGATTCAGACGGAAAAACTAGACAGCAAAAAAACACGATAGTAACAGACGGAAAAATGCAGTTGACCCCATTACGAGTGATTAAAAATTGCGTATTGTTTCAGCCTATGAGTTCGTTGTAAATTTAGTATGAAAAATATTATGAATTGATGATTGGTATACCGATAATGATATCATGAAAACAATGATGTAAAAAAAAGAGAGAGAGAGAATGGAAAGGGGAGAGGGGAGGGATGGTCTGGAAGATATACGCGTATGTTATGCGTGTGAGCTTACGGAGGTAGATGAGATTGTAGAATGATAGAAGAGAGATAGAGTAAGAGAGAGAGAGAGAGAGAGAGAGACGGATAGAGATAGAGATGAGAGAGAGAGAGAAGAGAAGGAGAGAGAGAGAGAGAGAGAGAGAGAGAGAGAGAGAGAGAGAGAGAGAGAGAGAGAGAGAGAGAGAGAGAGAGAGAGAGAGAGAGAGAGAGAGAGAGAGAGAGAGAGAGAGAGAGAGAGAGAGAGAGAGAGAGAGAGAGAGAAGGAGAGAGAGAGAGAGAGAGAGAGAGAGAGCGGTTCGATATCGGTGTGAGAGATGATGATGCGTTGTCGGTGTCGAGTTACGAGTAGAGACGTCGTCGAGTGTGAGGTCGAGTGCGTGGATGCAGATCGTCGTTGATCGGGTTCGTTCGTGTACGTATGCGTACGTAGTATCGATTGTTCGTTTGTTCGTTCGTTCCAGGAAGACGTGGGTGGTGGGTAAATGGGCGCAGCGAATGTGTGTGGTCTAGGCCTCTTGTTACCTAGATTTTTCCTCCTAGTAATTCTAATCCATTCATCTATTTTTCCTTCCCTATTCTTCATTGTCGTCTTCCTCTTCACGTTCTTAGATTGGTGCCTAGTACTTTATTATATCTGGCATACAGTTAACTTTTCCCATGAGTGTATCACAGTCCTTATCGTTTTACTCAGTTATTCATCCGTCTTTTATTGGGTATTTTGTTATCCTTTGTATACTTTGTTTCTATTGTCCATTCTCCACTGTCACGATATTTTTTTTCGCATTCGTTAAGCCCCACCGCCCATACGTCACGCCCTTCCGTCACACGTCACACCTTGTCACTTTTTATGCCCAACGCAAGCTTTTTCATCCCTGTAGAACCCTCCCTCTCATGTCACACCTTGCCGTACCTGCCGCCCTCACGCCCCCACCCCTGTCACACCCTACTCTCCCCTACACTACCCTCTCCTTTCCCTATCTCCCCTCACGCCTCTCCCTGCCTCCTATATTACCATTCCTTGTCACACTCTTGACTTGCCTGTCACATCTTATCTCCCCTGTCACACCTTTCTTCCAGCGCCGAGCTCCCTGCGTTCCCTGGCGAGGCTCTGCAATAAACTACAATTTACCGACAAGAAAGAAAGAAAGAGAGGTTAGAGAAAGAGTAAGAGAAAGGAAAAAAGAAAGCGAGAAGGAAGGAGGTGAGGCAAGAGTTATATTTTCTCCCAAATTGGTTTTATGACAGACAAATGACTAATTTTGTCTTGATTACCTGGTTATTAGGTCGCCGGCGCCGCCTAATCTTTATATACTATGACGGAGGAGCTGGCGAAGACCGGCGCGGGGTAGTGGCTGATTTACGGCCGTGCAAGACTCCGTGTTCTCAGGCTTTCGTTTCCTGAAGTATTTATTTACGTTATTACTTTTTGTTTCCTCCTCCGATGTGCAGTGCTATTCATTGGTCTTTGTTGTCGTCTGGATCGGCTTCTCGCAGTGTTTGTTTTTGTCATCGTGCGGTTTTCTATATATGATTTCCATGCATCTGTTTTGTTTGATGAATTAAGTATCGAATTCTTATTAATTGTAAAGTTATGTAGTTTCCTCCGTAATGTACATTCCTGTATGGTTTCTGAAGCTTCAAACACACTTCGTGGTATCGTATTCCCCCGTCTAATTAATGTCAGGTTATCAGTCCGCTCATAAATTCTCTTTACTTACGTTAACATGTTTTTTCCTGCTTTTGATTTATCAGTTTCTCGCATTTGTCATCCCCCTCCGTCGGCGGCATGTTAGGGAGGAAGATGTCACTTGAGAGATTAGCCGCGACTTCCAACTCAAGCCGATACGAAGATTCTGGCGGGAAAAAAATAAAGTAGGGCGGGAGTGAGGCAGGGCAGCACATCCGTCTCTATGCACCAGCCACTCCACCCTTGGGCCTCTTCCATTTTTCACCAGGCTGCCTGATTCTGATCTTCTTGTTATCTGCCGTTCTTTCCCATTTTTCTCGTTCAGGGAGACGTGGACGGATGAATGGAGGGAGTCAATCAAAGTCAGGCGGGACAGTGGCGGGGGGCCGAGGCGGGTCGCGCGCGTCATCTCCCTGTCATTTGGCGGGAAAAGACAAATGGCGGGTGTCTCTTCGCTCGCTGCCGGATTTATCTTGCCTTTTTTTACGGTGAGACCCAAGGACCTGTTCCTGATGAGACCGTGACGCCCTAGCAACGCCGAAGGGGGCCGAGGGAGCGTGGTAGGGGGCCGTGGAACCGACACCTCCGTCAGGCCAATCTAACATACCACAGTGACTCCGCCGCGACCCATCCGTCCTGCCCAAGACACACCATTTTCTTTCGTCTTTTCTTTCTATTTCAGGGAAGCAGAGAAGGGTTTGTTTTTCGGGTTAGTTTTGGTTGTTTAGGTGAAAGGAAATTACTTATGTCAGGTCTATTATGTCAGAGGGAAAAGTAAAAGACTTGAAATATCCAACTCTCTTTCGTAGCTGTGTTTATCAGTATCATGTAACGTAACTTTATAGAATTCAATACAATACTGGAAGGCAGCGTTTGTCATGGGTTTCAATAGTTTTTTTTACATATAAGGACAGACATGATTTTATATTATAGGTGCTTATTATTTTGCCAGTATACCATTTCTATTATATAAAGATCACTTACTTTCCACAACGATTGCTCAAAAGTCAAATATGAGATCGCTAACCAAAACGAGACTGGCGCATCATTCACCATCAGTCACCCACCATAAGTGACACTATAAATCACATCAATTACTTAATATCTACTTCAGGAAATATTCACTTCTCACCAGAGAGATAATGGCGACCGCGACACAGTTTGAGAATCACTGGTTTGGGACACTAGGATACATTTTGCTTAGAAGTGTGAGTAGGCAGTTTGGTTAGACATCATTTTATTCTTTCGTTAGTTTCTATATCTTATTGGGTCTTTGTCGTCTTGCCTCTCGAAGCGTGTGTCGCGGCCGCTCACCTGATTGCAAGGGACAGCCACCTCTTGTCTGCGGGTGTCATTCAGATGGACGTGAATGGGATGAAGACGGATGCTATAGTACTTCCTCCTTCCCTCACTGCTATTGATTCTGTTGATCTGTCTGCCTCTCGCCTCTCTCATCATCCCCCCCCCCCCCCTTCCGCCTTCTTTCGTAGGCCGTGTTCAGCCTCTTTCCCAATCGTCATCGACTCCATCTTTCCAATCTTTCCAACAGACCAACTTTTCTACTATATGTACTGTTTCCTCCTCCTCCTCCTCCTCCTCCTCCGCATCATATTCCCCCTCCTCTTCTTTCTCTGCCTCTTCCTCTTCCTCTTCTTCCTCTTCCTCCTCATCATATTCCTCCTCCTCTTCCTCTTCCTCCTCCTCCTCATATTCCTCCTTCCTCCTCCTCCTCCTCCTCCTATTCCTCCTCCTCCTCCTCCTCTTCCTCCTCCTCCTCCTCCTCCTCCTCCTTCTCCTCCTCCTCCTCTCCTCCTCCTCCTCCTCCTCCTCCTCTCCTCCTCCTCCTCCTCCTTCTCTCCTCTCCTCCTCCTCCTCCCCCCTTTCCTTCCTCTTCAGATATCCACATTCAGACCACTTTCAGTATACAAACAACGATTATATTCAACCTATTCCAATTTTCTAATCTCTTCAGACTCTGCATCGTCTCATCATATCCTCCATATCACTTCCACAGCCACTCCACCATCAAATTCATCCTATCCTCCCACTCCACTTTTCTTATTTCCTTCCACCCTTCCACCCGTGTACCCTTTCTGTCCTGCCTGAAGACGCGGTGGATCCTTTTCACTTTTCAGATTTTCTCTTCATCACAAAATGCTGTCAAGAAGCTTTTAGGGAGGCAAAATAATCAAGAGGTGTCAGCGTCGCAGGGAGGTTGACAGGTAATCTCTACTTGCATTGAACCCACTTGCTCCACATCTTTATATATTTTCTCTTTGGTTTCTAGTTTCTTTTCTGTCGTTTTCTGATTCGTTCTCTAACTAGTTTTTTTTTTCTTCTCTCTCTCTCTCTCTCTCTCTCTCTCTCTCTCTCTCTCTCTCTCTCTCTCTCTCTCTCTCTCTCTCTCTCTCTCTCTCTCTCTCTCTCTCTCTCTCTCTCTCTCTCTCTCTCTCTCTCTCTCTCTCTCTCTCTCTCTCTCTCTCTCTCTCTCTTATAATCTTTGAGGGACTTTTTTAGTTACCTTTTTTTTCCTTAGTGTTTTCGAGGAGTAATTTGTCTACTCCAACTTTCCCATTTCTTGTCAAAGAGAGAGAGAGAGAGAGTTAGTGTTCGATAAGGGACAGAATCAATGAGGTAACAGGTTCATAAATTCTTGAGTCTCTTGTGATGTCTGCACCTGAAGGAGTCTTGCTTTCTCCGGCAGGTGGGCCAGAGTGTTTCGGTGACAGGTTAATAAGTGCGTCACCTCCTCCCTTCGTCCTCCTCCTCCTGCTCTTCTTCCATTACTTCAACTCCCCATCGTCTTCTATTTTCATTTACTCATGTGTCTACCTATACATTCTTTACATAATTCGAGTTAGTGGTGCAGGAATTGTTAAGAAGAAAAAATAATGAAAGGTCAAACTAACCTCGCAAATAATATGGTTCATAGAAAATTCCCACTATGATTTTTGGACATATTGCGTTGTGGGTAATTTAGCATTTCCACCCAGCCAGTCCTGATCCCTCGGCTCATCATGCTGCTCTTGTTTTGTACCAGTCTGATTTCTTCCATAGCAAGGCAGGTGATGGCAACGTTTTTCATTCCATTGACCTGAAACTGTTTTGCTGTGGCATTGTAAGAGAGAGAGAGAGAGAGAGAGAGAGAGAGAGAGAGAGAGAGAGAGAGAGAGAGAGAGAGAGAGAGAGAGAGAGAGAGAGAATGAAACATTGCAGTATACCATTTTGAAATCATTACTTCCATTACCAAGATTGGTTGACTTCATGTGCCTGCCCATCCATCCACCTGTATTATCTTTTATTTCCACTCGGCTCACGTTGATTCCGAGTTAAGCCGCGGTCACACGACAGCTTTTTTTGAGAATATTTAGCCGGCAATATTCAGCTGAAGCAATTTATTGCCGTGTTTTGGTCACACGGACTTTCATAAGAGGTAGTAGAGTTTTAATGCCAATTTCGGCTTCTCAAGCCGTATCTGAAGAAGCGTCTTTGGAAAAATAGGGATAAATAGGGAGAAACTGGTTCACAAATAGGGTGGTGAATGATTGAAATGGATTCTTGTGTATGAAAGCGCGTCAGTGATCAACAATAAGTTGGTCCACTTCAGTATCCCCTAAAAAGGTAGACAGCCAACAAAGAAAATAGAAAACCACCCCTAACTCATGAAATTTTCCTAAGTGTTATTATATCCTTCAAAATGTTTTAAAAAAATGTACAAGACTTCACAATTCGTATTGTAATCGGTTCTTGCCACTATGTAGGTGTTTATTTTAGCTTCTGTATATTGAATTAGAGCGTGCATTAAAAATTAATGTCAAATAATATCCGTTGGTGGAAGAAATTTCAGCAATTTGCTTGCCGAGAAAGACCGACATGTTGGTCTTAAAAAAACAGGGCAATTTTAGCCAAGTTTGGGCCGCGTTTGTGTTGCCGGCTGAATATTGCCAGAAAAGTTGCTCGTGTGACCGCGGCTTACACACACCTGCACACACACACACACCTAACACATACCTGCCACACACACACGTAACACCCCTGCACACACACACACACACACACACACACACACACACACACACACACACACACACACACACACACACACACACACACACACACACACGTCACCGTCACCACCCGTTCCGCCGCGGAGGAAACTGACGGCGAGCAAGGGCAAGGCTGACATGACTCGCGATCGCCCGGTGCTCCTCGCGGGGGGCGGCGGAGAGTAAGTCGCTTGAATACCTAATTAGCCGGCGAATACCCTGAGCTTCTCTGCCGCTCTGGCCCGGGAAATCATTTTATCTTAACTCGCAGGGTCCCGCGGTGAGCGAGGCCGCCACGTCACCAGTTATCTAACCCTACCGCCTTCCCCTTTGGGAATTCAGGAAAATGACGCCATGTCGCAAGACGCTTTAGTGAAAATTAATTTTGCATCCGTCACCCTTAAAGCAGGAAGTGACGTGTGTGTCATCCCTCGGAGGCAGGTCGCCGGCTCGCTGCTGCCGCCTCGCACTCGCTCCCTTTTATGTTGGGTTGAAAGTAAAAAGGAGCGTTGATCATCAGTCTCGCGCGGCTGCTCTTCTTTCTTTACTCAACGTTTTAGTGTAAAGTGTTAACAAGGATAAAGGATTTCTTTAAAGCTCTTAGTTCCGTAAAAAGAAAATTCGTTATTACAAATTGGTGTTATTTCGTAGTTCATTACTACTCACGCGAATTGTAGGCCTACTTTGTGATTAATTACTGCGCAGACCTGATGTTGACTGTCGTGAGGAAAGGTTAACTTTGTAATAATTATTATGTACAATCTGTCGTGTGTATTGACCTAGTAGTTGCATATTAGGACCTGTGCGCCTGTGATCCCCCGACTCTTATTCCTAGTTGATACGCACTTCATACAGCCATCACCTCTTCTAGTCTATGCCCGGTATATGTGTGTGTGTATAAGATAAGAGGTGATAAGATATGAGGTGTAATGTGTAGATAGGTAGATGGTTGTGTGCGTAAAGTAACATTATGAGCCGTTCATAAAAATAATATGGGCAGACCTCGGTTGTTTCAGTCAGCGCGTCTATATTACTCATGTCCCTCCGCCTCAAATCCCATTGGTGATACATTTGTGAAATAAATCAATTATAATAAACACACTTTATATGGTTAATGTGCCAAAGTTTTTAAGGTTTACACCGTTTTTAATTGTATATTGAGCAATTTGTGTCCTTCCATGTGTTTGTTACAAAGTTATTTATTATACACAAAGGCAATGAATGTTCGATAATAACTCTTCCTTACCTATTTTTCAGCCACTTTTGTTCAATATGAAAAATAGGAAAAGTAAGATGCATCATTTATAAGTTCATCTCAACTGTTTTATTTCATGTGTTCGGTAGACTGACGCCTGTTCCTCGGTACTCCCTCAAAGGGGTGACCAAGAGAGAGGTTTCCATTTGCACCTATTCATGCACCTCACATCTTCCAGTCCTCTCACTCTTACATCCTCACATACACCAACACTATCTTATCATTTAACAAGGTCATCCTCACTTCCATCACCTTATGTTCTTATGTTCTTATCACCTGTCCATGCACCTAATGCTCGTATTCGTAGTCACATACCATGATTGCTCGTGGTAATTGCTATGATTTTGTTCCATTTCTACTCAGTCAAAATTATTCACTTGATCTTGTAGCTGCCATGGAAAGTACTAGAGCAATCATACAGTACTCCTATTGCAATCACAACAGAGCTGGCATGACATATTGATTTAATTAGGACAAGACAAAAAGTGAACAATGACCACGTACAATGATGGTATGTGACTACGAATACGGGCATTAATCTCACATCGTCCAGTCCTCTTACTCTTAAATCCCTTCTCTCACTCATACTCCAGCACACTTATCTTCCCATGTAACAGGGTGTCGTCCTCTCACACGTCCAGGAGTTACTCTATTCTTATATTGATTTATTTAACCCTTTCACGCCCAGATTTTTCCTTTGCTATATAAAATCGTCCGTTGTTAGCCATAAAATTACGAAAAATAACTGAATATACCAAATTAGCTAGTGGACAAGTATACTAAACAGATATCTATATAATATTGCTTATATTCATTAAAGTCGTCTAATGGCCTACTTAAATTACAATGGAAATAACGTTCTGGGCCTCAAGGGGTTAATGCCAAAAAAGGGGGAAATGTGCTAGACTTCAGAGGTAAATGTGCTAGACTTCAGGTCATATCGCACTCATATCATTCTTGTCATCTCACTCACCCAGATACCCAAACCGAAAATTCTTTGTATTGTTGCCTTAAATTTACCATTCTTGACAGGCTGTGAGGGGTTGCAGTGGCAGAGTGGTTAGTGCCTGGAAGACCCGAGTTCAAGTCGTCTCCCTGGAGGCAGAATCTGTTCATCGTCGAGTGGGTGAAGATTACCCACAATGCAGTCCATCAACACCCATGACGCGTGCATCGGGGACACAGGGGGCGGCATGAGCCTCTTATCATCACAAGCATCACCATAAACATTCTTGGTGGTGGTGTTCCTTACTTTGATTTTAATAGAAGGCCAGTTGTGTGATTATTTTTTATTCAAGGTAGGTGTGTGTGTGTGTTCTAACATTTGTATATTGACAGGATTAAGTCAAACTCGTAATGATCATACATATCAACATGAATCAAGATACATATGTCAACATAGATCAAACATATAAAATAACCGTTGTGACAATAGGCCTTCACATCCCTGCCTGTCTCACCTCTACTTCCATTTTGAAGCATTAATCAAATCTCTGCTCAGTCATTTGAAACTAAATTATTATATCTTTTATTCTCTATGTTGTATGTATGTAGATCTTTTTTTGCTCTTCCTCTCTAACTAACTTTCTCTCAACAGTTACACAAGACAGTTGGCTTTACATCAGTTGACTTCATGGAAACTATCACAGGCTATGAGCGCCAACATGCAATGCGTAGGCTACACAGGCCTCTACAGGAACAGACAGGTGTGTGTATGCATCTCTATAGGTGTGTTGTGAGGGGTGAGGGAGCACTGGGGTGGTTATATGTATGTTATCTCTGTTCTCCTATAATGTGGCTTGGTTTAGTCTAGTTGTACTGTGTATGTTTTCACCTAATAACATTTGTATCAGGACTGAGTTAGGCTGGTGGGATCCTATGTTCTTTAAATTCTTTGTCATTTTATCATATTCATCCTTCTAAGTGTGAGTAATACTGCTTAAACACACACGCACACTATATCAGCAGGCGGTTTTTCCATTTCTCTAATACTCTGGGGGGTTTTCACTGTAAATCCTGTCATTTCCTTCCTTTCTATTCTCTTGAACTGGCCATAGCATCTTTGGAGCTGCCTTGGACAACCTCCACTAATCTATCATTCCTCCACCTAGTAACTAATTACAATTCCTCAAATGTACAAGATGTGGGATGGAAAAAGGACAAACAATAATTGGGATCTCCACACTTCATTTCTCCCAATCTTCAACACCAATCTTCCATATACATTTTCATCATTCTGTTCACACCACATCCAGCCATCAAGTAAATAATTTCCACCATGAATTTTGGACCTATAGCATTATTAGACCCATTCCATTCAGGTCTTACTTGCATAATGTTACTGTTGGGACTATTTTGCTATCCATTAGTGCCTTCGTTACTTCTTTACTTGCTGCTAAGGCACTCTCCTCTATCTTTTACCATGTTTCTATACTTGCATAGTATAGAGCAACGATATATAAATTCGTTCACCTCTTTCATCATCTGCCAACTCAGTTTCTTCGATCTTATTTTTTTCTCAACTACTCGTGACTTTTGCCCACAGTAATTTTCTAATTTTTTCTCAAACACTTCCAGCAGGTTTAGGGAACTGTCGCCGATGGGAATTCTCGCCGAAACAACAAACTAGAACTCTCGTCGACGTGGAAATTTTAACCTAACTTGGACAATGGCACCTAATCTAACCTAACTGATCAAGCTAACGATAGTATTTCATCCCTGAATGCAGAAACACGGGTAAAACTTGATTAAATTCTATATATTGGGTCCTGTAATATCAAGAATTGGAACATTCGACGACGGCGGCGAGAGTTCCAGGTACCTTCCAGCAGAGTAGTGTCATCCACAAACATCAGCTTCCATTTCGCCTGATATCTACACCAACGCTTCTGACCTTTGCTTTTCCATTCATAAACATATTAAATAACCATTGTGACAGTACATATCCCTGCCGGCCTTGCATCTACTTCCATTTTGAAGCATTCATTAATCTCTGCTCTAACTCTTAGGTACACCTGAACAACCTTTCACTCACTCCATAAACCTCTAATAATCCCACACTGCCTTTTTCTCAGATGCCTTCTCTAAATATAGAAACAACATACCTTTCTCATTATTCCCTCTGATAGATTTGTTTTATCTACACTAAAAATTATAAATTCTCACTGTAGTATTGCCATTTGTGGTTTTTTGTACTTTCTTATTCTACCATATAATTTGTCAAGTGTGCTCAGTACAACTAATTTCTCTTAACTAACACACTGATGAATGTGTGTTTAGGCAGCTCAAATAAACTAATTTCAGCCTTATTCTTGTTATTTCAGGTGAACAGGCCTAGTGCTGGTTGGCGGGGCACAACACAGCATACACTTCATGAAGGCCCTGTGGGAAAACCCGGTCCAGGCCATGGCCTTCCTCAGGAGCTTGGGGCTGTTGGGCCAGGCGGCCTGACTCATCTTGTGGAGAAGAGCACCAGACGCAGCAACCCTTCTGTGTGTTGAGCCGCGGTGCTCCCTCCATTCCCTGGCGTGGAGGGGCCACCTTCCATCATCAGTCTTGTGCACTGGCCGTGTTTGCTGGTTAATGAGATGTTGAAGATTAGAGAGTTCGAGAGACTCTCCACATTGATAATTATTTATTGGATTTTAATTTTTTTTTTTTTTTACTATTTCTTTTTGAATACATTTCATTGTTTTAGATGTTCAGATTGTATAAACACAATTATGTAGTCTTTGCAAATATAAAAAGCATTCCTCATATGTTGAAAACTTAGTTGTTTAGTGAATTCATTGTTGTTGGAAATTCCTTATGTTGATGATTCTCTAAGGAATAAATATTTGAACATGTTGCATCACCAATTTCTCTTGACCTAAAAATGTATGATTGATAAACATAGGATTAATATTTCTCAATCTCAGGCATTTATAAGTAGATTCCATTATAAGTAATGAAATTTTCCACTCGCAAGTTAATGAATGCATTGATACATTGTCGTCAAGTACATGAGGCAATATCTCGGTTTGCAGACTAAATGCCATGTCACACGGGGATGTTTGCCGGCATATTTGATGCCCATAGTGGTGGCAAATAATGCGTGCGTCGGCACACGGCGTTTCGGCTACGAGCATCTTCCAGGACCAAACCAAACACTATTAGCAGCCAGACAAAGTCTTCTTGCACGATCCATTGTGCTTGGTTTGGGAGCGGGTCCCGTTAGATGCCAGTAGAAGATGCTCATAGCCGTGTGCCTACACGCGCCTTTTTTGCCGCCACACGGGCATCAAATGGTAGCAAAATACCAAAAGATGCCGGAAAATATGGCCGTGTGCCACGGCCTTAAAGTTCCCCATAGTTTGATAGGCTAGCCTATAAAACTATGGGGAACTTCCCAGACATTGCCTCATGTGCTTGACAACAACGTGGGCAATGCATTCATTAACTTATCTATTTCATTCCTCGGTGAAACTTACTATTAATGCCTTTAACATTGAGAAATATTTTATAGTGCCTTAATTTAGAGATGTTGTACACACAAGTATAGCTGCTTGTCTCTTTTTCCAATGCGAGTGAAGTGTAATGTATAATAGCAATTTTAATGGATGGATGTGGACAGTACAATTCTAGAAATTTATCTATATCTCTGACGCCCATTCCTTGGAGCTCTTCCAAGATGACCTCAACAGAGACTAGTCGACATTTATTCCTGTCGTTGCATTCCCTCCCTCTTTACACTCAAAAATCCTCTTGGAAAGTATTTCAAATTGAGAATTCTACACCTATCCTGCCTGTGTGGACTGGCTGCGGCAACGGATCCTCCCTCAATGACAGCTTGACGGCTACTGTTGCTCATAACGAGTTGCAGAAATGCCTCGAGTAACACTCAACACGAAAATAAGAGTTGCCGCAACGCAACAAATTTAGCAATACATCGCGTAACTTGAGCCCCAGTGTGGACGGGCACTTAGTCATCTCGCTTTCTGCCATCCTTTCTATATGACCAGAGTCCTTCACCCACTCCACATTTTATCCCCTCACCCTTACTTGACATTCCAAACCTGTTATACACACTTTCATTACTTTAACTATACTTGTTTCTCATACCATAGCTACTTTAATACCAAAAAAATATGTACTATTAATTAGTTAAAATGCAAACTGTTCCGATTTTTGTACAAAGCTCATAACTAAACTCTTATAAATTTGATAATTTTTGCTGTGTTGCTCAAACTATGCTGTCTAACTTTATCCACCAATTGCTATTACATAATCATATCTACATTTCACTTCATTTCATTCAGAAAAGAGGGAAGCAGTACTAAACCAGCTATCAATGACAAGCAATATGACAAATGAAGAAGTGCTGACCATCTTAAAGACATATTCGTAACAAAACACAAAAGATTCACTTACCATACATGTTCTCGCTACACAGTCAAGGTGGCAGCCATGATGTCAGCAGGAACAGAAAAATATTGAAAACGTCAGCAATATTGGTGGGTAGGGAAAGTCTTTGCTGCTCTCACCAACATCAATCAATCATTGGGGGCATACACCGGGGGGCACGTCGCCTCGCCCACCCTACGACACCCCTCCCGGAGGTCACCACGCGCGAGTCCCCATGCAGGCTCCTTTCCCATACTAAGCAGCTCTCTATAAGAAACATCAACTTGCCCCAGCCACGAGCCTTGTGGTCGTCGCCGCCGCCCCACCGACATCTGCAAATGACAATAAAATTTCAGTCATTGATTATAACTATGAAATCAGCACTTGACTCCAATCCCTCCGTTCTCCATAAAGTTACGACAAAGCTGAGGTGAGGTGCGGGGTATGTGTTACTCATTCATCACAGGCTTGCTGGTCTAGTCTACACTGACGCCTGTTCCTTGGATCTCCCTCAAGGGGGTGGCTGCAGCAGGTCTCCATTTGCAAGTGTCCATGCACCTCATTCTTACATCTGCCAGTCCTCTCACCCTTATATTCCCTCTCTCACTCACATACGCCAACAATATATTTTCCAATTTAAAAGCGGGTTGTCCTCTCACCCTTAATTCCCTCTCTCACACACATACGCCTCACATCTGCCAGTCCTCTCACACACATACGCCAAAAATCTATCTTCCCATTTAACAGCGGGTTGTCCTCTCACGTTTACACCCCCTCCCTCCCTCACTCACATACACCCACACTTCTTCCCATCGGACAGAAGGTCGTCCTCTCACACTTCCGGCACCTGTCCAAGCACCTCATTCTCACACCTTCCCATCCTCTCACTCTTACATCCCCTCTCGCTCACTCCATCCAACATTCTATCTTCCTATCCTATGTGACAAGGGATTATCCTCTCACACTCCAAGCATCTATTCTACTCTTATATATCGTTCCTGTCATCTCACTGCCATCCATCCTCTCCAGGGCTAGAATCCTCACCTACTATTAATACTAAACTTTGGTATTAACTTCCGACTTTACGCTCAACTTCACACTCATCGTTATCCTCACTCCCTATTTGCTTAATCATTACTGTTCAGTTTGATTTTAACTTAATCACGCTGCCGAGTACTTCTATGGTGTCCAAACCATCTCCACTGCTTCACAGTTCACTCCCTCTTCCTTACTATACCTTTTCACTCAAATTAAAAAAACTGAACTTCAAATTAAAACTGAAGTTTAAATGAAAACAACTGGTTTAAATTAAAACAACCGAAGTTTATATTAAAACAACTGAAGTTTATATTAAAACAACCGAAGTTTATATTAAAACAACTGAAGTTTATATTAAAACAACCGAAGTTTATATTAAAACAACTGAAGTTTATATTAAAACAACTGAAGTTTATATTAAAACAACTGAAGTTTATATTAAAACAACTGAAGTTTATATTAAAACAACCGAAGTTTATATTAAAACAACTGAAGTTTATATTAAAACAACTGAAGTTTAAATTAAAATAACTGAACTTCAAATTAAAATAATTAAATTTCAAATTAAAAGAAAAAATTCATCTATTATATTTTGAAATTAATTTGTTTTATTTTGAAGTTCTGTTGTTCTAATTTGAGAGTGAAAAGGTGTATTATGAAACCCCCAGAAAAGAAACGTATTTCTTCCTGCAAACTTTTTCTTATCTTGTATCTTGTTTAAACCAGTGCTGCCAACAAAGGGAAGAGGGAATTTTTTTTTATGAAAAGATATACCATTCTTTTAAATATTTTTACACAGCATACTACATAGATAAAGCAACACAGGATGAATAAACGTATAGCTATTCCGTGTATGTTAGTACACATACTGAAGTTATACAAAAGAAAACTCGTTACATTTTTGGCACTCAAATTTATTTGGCATTTTATAGCTAGCGAGTGAGGGAGGAGTGACAGCCTGGGGGTACTACGTAGTACCCCCAGGCTGTCACTCCTCCCTCACTCGCTAGCTATAAAAGGCCAAAACATTTTGAGTGGCAAAAATGTTTGAGTGAAAAAAAAGTCAGTGCCAAAAATTTTAAGTGCCAAATTATTGAGTGCCAAAATGTTTTCAGTGCAAAAAAAATGCCAAAAATGTTTGAGTGCCAAATTTTTTTGTGCCAAACATTTTTGAGCCAAAAAATTGTGCCAAAAAAAATTGGGTGCTACTTTAGTATGCGGTCTACCGTCCTGTTTCTACTTTAGTATGCGGTCTACCGGCTGCTTAAACTTTAGTATGAGGTCTAACGCGCTACTACGTTATACTATGGGTTTAATGGCGAATAACAATTTATTTATTTATTAATCAATTTATTAATGAACAATAACATCAGCATCAACATCATAACATAACATCATCAATAACATCAAACAATTAGCGGTATACATTACGAATATCGTTCAAAAATGTTATAAACAATTCAGGTTCATCTTTTCTGAGCACTTTCCAGCAAAAATGATTAAGGTGTGACTGAAACAGTTCCTTGCTAACACCTCTCATGTTCTTTAAAATACGTGTTTTGGCATCCAACCACGATCGTTCTATGCCTTGAGTGTTTGCTCCTGTTACTGGATCCACGTAATTTTCTTGGTGATTCACTGTACTATGACGATAACCCAGATTATTAAGTTTCCATATGCAGGCCATTCATCAGAGTGAATCACTGCACCGGCTTGACATTCTCGCTGAATGATGAGAATCAAAGTATTTCTGTCACGCCGTTCCACATGAAAATAACGGCAATCAGAGCCTTGCTTGAGGCCAAATACCCAAGGCCCATCGATTCGGCATCCATGGTTCCTGTTATTGTGTACGTCTGCGTCCCTGTCTTCAGAGATGGGACCAGTATCGCCATTCCGTCAATCTGGATCGGGTTATCGTCTGTACCAACCATCTTCCCTCTTGCACAATATGACACGATGCTTCCACACACTTCTCGGCACATATTATACCAGTCATTTACTGTGGCGGTAGACCTCTCTGTTAGAGTTACAGCTTGGACCATGGGTATTTTCCATAACAAAAAGAAACACCAGTTATAAGATATCCCTCAAACTCAGCTTGCTGTTTAACTTTGTTGTTCATATCCGTATAATGGAAGAATGCATTCCCTTGACGAACATAACGTGTCGTTTGGCACCCTTTACGTGGACAGCGAAGTACAGGCCTGAATTCTCCACACCTCTCACACTTTCGTTTTTCCTGCATGATACTACCACATCGATGACAAGGATCTGCTTGCTGTGGTGCATCCAGAAGATTCTTACCACGAAGAAATGCAACTGCAGTTTCTTCTGTCTGTAGAACACGTTGGTAAAAATCTTTCAGCTTCATTGTGGAGTGAAATACATGCAGGTGGAAGTTTGGGACTAAACTGAGGAGAGTCATCTTTGTTCACCTTATATAGGACAACTGTGATAACATGACCTGTGTTAGCTACCTGACCAATGACCTGTGGACCATAAATCAATCCCTTCAGATGCAGGTGTAGAGGACCAATTATGATAACCTGACGTGTTAGCTACCTGACCAATGACCTGTGGACCATAAATTCATCCCTTCAGATACAGGTGTAGGGGACCAATTATGATAACCTGACCTATGATCGACATGTGGAACAGTAACTTTGGGGAGGCGGTGGCCAAGTGGTTAGCGTCGTGGAGTGCTGAACTCAATGTCCCGAGTTCGAATCCTGCCGGGGGCAACTCTTTCAAGAGCCTGGTAGGGGAGCAGAAGGTCCCGAGTTCAAGTCTCACCAAGGAGCAACTGTCAAAGCCATCGTCGAGTGACCGAAGCAACCCACATGCAGCGTATACCTGTCTGCCGATTGCGTGTGTGACGGTGGACTCTAGGGGCTGCATGCGCCTAACCTGGAGATCAAGAACATCATAGAAAATGAGATCTTCACCTGAGACCACAGGTGTCACTTATAAAATTCCAGCCTGCGCCACCAACGGGCGAGTTCGACCAACATCAAGACTCTCCATATGCCTAAAAGCGCTATAGGCTACAACGTATAAAAAAAAAAAAACTAATAAAAAAAACTAAAAAAAAAAAAAACTAATCCCTTCAGATGCAGGGGTAGGGGACCTGTGGACCAGTGTAGGGGTAGATCACACCCCACACCACTGTAGACTGCGGTACTGCGGTAGACCGCATACTAAAGTAGCACCAAAAATTGTGCCAAAATTATATTTTTTGAGTGCCAAAAATTTTTGGTTAGTAGAAGACGTGTATGACAAAAGATTAGTCCTTCATAAGGTAGGAAGCGAGATATGGCAGGGGCGATACAACTAATCTTAACCTAGTAAAGTATTGGTCAGTAGGGAGTATTGGTTGAAACTGCATATTTACCAACTTACCAACATAACCTAACCACTGTTCAGGCTATTGCTGGTATTTAATCCCTGAATGCAGAAACATGGATAAAAGTTGAATAAATGCATATATTGGGTACTGTAATATCAAGATCAGAAATTGGAACTGTCGCCGAAAATAAGAACACTCGCCGAAGAGAAAAATTGGAACACTAGCCGACGTCGGCGAGAATTCCTATCGGCATGAGTTGATTAAATGTATATATTGGGTGCTATAATATCAATATCAAGAACTGGAACTGTCGCCGAAAATAGGAACAACACTCGCCGACGTTAAAAATTGGAACACTCGCCGATATCGGCGAGAATTCCTATCGTCGACAGTTCCAGGTACCTTCTATAATAGCATTGTCCCACCCCATACACACCTACCATCGCCCAATACTCACACACTCCTATCCTGTCGCCACGTCTTCTCATGATAATTCCGTAGGCCTAAAAAAGGCAAGGTTGGGTAATTCATGCTGTTCGATGGTGTTTTGAGAAAGATCGGGCGTAGGGGTGGTCTTGTTGATACGGCCATCTTGTACAATCTTGATCTTGATAGTAAAGCCTTATTAGCCTAGGTACCTCTTATCTTGAAAGAATGGAAATAGTGCGTGTGGTTTTGACTGAAATGGGATGTGAAATGAATGAGATGATTGAAAGGACAGGAAGAGAATGGATGATGTTGCTGCTGGGACTGTGGTGAGACAAGGGGACGGATGATTGAGGCAGTGAAAGAGTTTTTGGAAAGAATGTAGTGTATGAGAAATAGACAATAGGACTATCCTTATATGCAGGTTTGTCTGTTCTTTTCCCTTTATTTTCTACAGGAGTAGCTGTTTTAAAGGCCTGGTGACAATACACTCTGGTGACTGGTGACATAACAGCTGAGTTTTGCTGACAGGAGGCTGTACAAGCTCAAGATCTTGGTGTGTCGTAAGCAAAATACCACCAAGGCGAACATTAACATGGGATCTTTTGGCAATTTTGACCGTTTATGTCGCCTGTGTGGTCTCGAGTGTTACGACCTCATCAACTTATTCGAAGACACAAGCCACCAGCGCAACTTGATTGTGATAATTAAGAAATACATACGTGTGAACGTAAGTGTAAAGTTTTGTGACCACCCTGTACCTGCCGTGTTGACATCATGTGTGTCACTCACTGCCTGACCCCGCACCTGAACTTTCTCTGTTTTACCTTCGCTTACTGTTGTAACGCCCGTATCTGCCGTGACGACCACTTGAACACTTCATCATACTGATATACTCGTGGCCGATACCACTAGACCAAACTGATATCCCACTTAGCCTGAAATTGTCAAGACTATTTGACCCTCACACTGTTATGATGTACTCTCTCTATATATATAATATCGCTCACTAAAAAATAATAATAATAGTCAATAACAGGCAGTATGAGTCCTTAAGCAGTGTTTGTTATGACATGGTGGACATCATTTGGGTATTTCGCCAGTGTGCACCACAGCTACGGTGCCCCAATGGTGCCACAGGGGCAGCATTGGGGCACCAAGGAAAGGCAGTGGGAATAAAATGGGAAAAAGGTAAAATGGAAATTCAACCAGGAATTAAGTACGAGGTCAAAAGTACTATTTTGTGCCATGTAATTTGGTGTGTTACGAATGAGTCACATTGAAAATCCTCGGAAATGCCTCATTTTACCGTTATCCCTCCTTCTGTTTAAACTAGTTATTTTAACCTGAAATGGCTAGGTTAGGTTAGACCGTAGGGTTTGATTTAGTAACAGATGATCTGAGGAAGAAAAAAAACTTCAATACGTACTACTACCTTGTACTAATAACACACTTCTGCCTTGAGTGCTTGCAGCCATGCAGTACAAACTACAGTACAGCATTAACCCCTTCACACCCAGATCTTTCCTTTGTCATAAAAAATTGTATGTTGTCGAGCTATAAAATTATGAAAAGTTACTTAATATACCAAATTAGTTAGTCGACAATGATACTTAACAGGTCAAATCTATTAAAAATTGCTTTTAGTCACAAAAAATTTTCTAATGGTACCCAAATTACAATGGAAATTACGTTCTGGGTCTCAAGGGGTTAAAGCTTGCCTACACAAGAGTACATTGTCTCACAGTCACTCTCCACAGGTCACCCTCCAAGACTCTCTGCCTCACCATGTGTGCGGACCTTGCTTGGCCAAGTTGGATGAAGTTGTGGATTTTATGGATGTGAGCCAAGCTACACAGAGTAAACTGAAGAATCAACTCAGAGGTAAGGTTCAAGTGCATGAGTTGAAGTGTCTATGAACGTTAATGAATATTCGTGATTCACCGGGAGATAAGAGAGGCTGGGAAAACCACCTCCCTTATAATTCTGTATGGGTTAGTCTTGTTCAGGTCAAAACTCCTCATTCTTACACACCGTACTTTCCCCTCAGTCCTGGCATATACCTTCAGCACTCTCATCATCTATTTTGTATCAACACGTCATAAGCAGGCACATCTCAAGTAACAACGTGAATGAACTGTCTCCCAACACCACCCTGTCTCCCGTTATCAAAGTCTTTTACATTCAAACTCCATGTCTTGAAAAGTAGGTGATTGTCATGCATCTTTAATGAGCTGATTAATGCCTGTGATTAGTAATGTTAATCCCAAAGCAGGATTTTATGTCTTGGCAGCTGCAAACAGATATCTATGTAAAATACAGTAAAGTGGAGGTTGAATGAATAGAAAATTGATAATGGAAAGGTGATTAATTCATTGAGATTGTAATTCATTTCAGTCTATATCGTTTCATTTCACAAATATTCCCCCTCAGAGTGCACAACAGAGACCATTGTTCAGGTGAATGAGGACAAGCTGTATGAACTGATTCAGGATGTCAAGGTGGAGCTGGAGGAGTCAGATCGCCAGTATATGGACGACCTTAATGATGAAGATTATGGTAAGGGGCATTTTCATCTTAACGAAATTATGTATATCTGTTAGGCCATTTAAAAAATGTTTATATGAAGATGTAGTGTGTTTTGGTTGGCTTGAATTTTAGTTATATTGTAGGCATCAAGGCTTTTTGACAAATTATATGCATATCGCTGTGCAATATACAATTGTGTAGATTTGATAACACTATTGAGTTTTCCTGCCTTTTCCTCACTGAGAGGCGCCTCGTAGCGTCACTCCCAGTGGTGGACACGGTTAGGGCAAGATCTCATTTGTGACTGTGACTTTGTGGTGTTCAATGAAAAAAGCTAATATTTTCTTGATTGATTCCTATGTTCTAATACGTATGTAGCCACAGGAGGTCTTTATTGTTGAGACATTTCAGGATAGTGCTGATGAGGCTTTGCATTCCACACAGGTCCCCATTCCACCAAACGACAGAGACGCAAGGCAGGGAGAGGGCTGAGGGCGCGAGGTGCAAACCCCAGAGGTACTGCTGCTCTCTCCAGTAGTGTTCTAAGTATTATTCTATACAATAAAGCCTCACTTTACAGCAAACTATAATAGTCTCCTCCAATACTGTTTATCAAGAATCACAATTGATTCTACACCACAGTACCACCTATAGGTATTTCCTTTAATTCTACATCATTTTGAAATATGTAGGTGCTACCCAAAAATTCCAGGAATTTGACCATTACAGGAGAATGATACTCATTCACGTAGTCTCCTCTGCCGTAGTGATAAATATTGTGTCTACTTAAGTCTAGTCATTCCCATCAAATATGATGTGGGAAGGAAGATAGTGGTGATGGTGGTGATCTTAATGATGACTGTCCAAACACCTCTTTACAACAGGCCAGTCTGGTAAGCAGCCCAAGAAGGTGAAGAGCAAGGACGCGGCACACGTGGCTGGCGACACACACGAGCAGGCATTGGAAAACACAGCACCACTCAGCACTCCAGTGAAGGCAGAAGAATGGATGGTGAGCTCCTTATCAGTGCATGTGTAGTGTACATGTCTCTACATTGCAAAGAGTCAATCTAGGAAGGAATCAGTGTGTTTAAGGCAAGAGTTTGTTAATTGAATTATGGTATGCATTTGATTTCCATTGTTAATTAAACAATTGGGTCAGTGCAACACAGACAAGATTCTTGACAACAAAACTTATTCACAAGGTTCAACTTGATTATCAGGAATTATGAGGGCCATACCTTCACAAAAACTTTTTTCGCTCTTTTTTGTAAACTGTGATTACTGAGTTTCTAGCACTTCATTGCCTCTGTACATATTCTTTATGTTTGGTAATACCCACCAGCTTCACTAAAACTAAATACATTATCATCTTGATTTCTTTTGTAATCAAGTAAAGCCATTTTTTTCCAGGAAAATAATTCACGGCAAGAAGCAGCAGCAGAAGCCTGTGTGCAAGGCCGCCTTAGAGACACAGTCAACCCGTTGTCTTCCTGTGATAAGCTGGTGAGTGTGTTTGAGTCTCACCTTAGATGAGGCCTGAGTAAGATGCCCCTTGATTCACTTGGAGATTATTTGAAACTCAGAACATAGATCTATGTCAGCGGCACTATCCAATAGTGGAGCCTCGGACGTGGGTCTACTTCAATGGCTGTGGGCAGGCTAATGAGTTCAACCTTGACAATTAAGTTACATAGAGATGTAACAGTAAGACAGTGACTGAGATTCATAAACTTTTTTACAGGATAACTCTATGAAAACTTCAGTTCGGTGCAGTCTGTGTAAGAGTTCATTCAGCCAGGTTGAGCACCTAGCATCACATTCCCTGGAGGCTCACCAGGTGGCAGAGCCCAGCTACCTGTGCCCGCAGTGCCCTCAGATATTCAGCAAAATCAGCTCGCTCAAAAATCATCAGCGTCGGAAACATCAAGAATCACTACAAACGTAAGACATTGATGCCTTCCTCCCTCATGCCATTGCCTGTTATTGTTCAGAAAAGTTTATTTCTGATTAGAATTTATGAATTGAAATTTCCAAGATTTTGAATTTTTTTGTATTATTAGTGAACCTGCAAGACTATCAAAATGTTTATGTACAGTACAGTACATGTATGCACTTTGTAGTAAGATGGACCTCACAAAATTTAGTTTTTTTTTTTTTTTTTTTTTTCCTGTAGGAAGGCTTACTTTGGCTTAATTTATTACAGTCCGGCCTTCCCGATGGTGCACAATGGGCGCCATTCGTGGTGCGGGATGTGGGAATAACAAAACCTACGGGGTTGAGGCAGGTTACTCTGACAAAAGTTCGGTGGTTTTCTTCTCAATTATATTATTCCCCCAACAGACAAAACTGGCATATATGTTTGGGCGTGGTTGACTGAGTTAGGGTGTGTGTTATGGCTGGCAGGTGCATCACGTCGATAAAAGTGCAGCTTCTTATTTGCGATATGGAAAATGCATTGTGCACAATCTACAAAGGTTGACTGCACTAGGTGGTCAAGGTAGCTTCGGCCTTAGCTGTGTACAATATTACTGAATGAGGTCTTTAGGAATGGGACTTAATTCTTATACCCCACTTATGTAGTCTTTGTCAGCCCTAGACCATGTACTCATTATTAGACTAGCCACTGGAAATGACTTCATTCTTTCTTTATTCAGGTGTCCACAGTGCAATAAATTATATCCTGCTCACTACTTATGGACAAGACATATGCTAGTGCATACCAATTCACGCCCATTCTCATGTGACAAGTGTGAGAAGAAGTTCAAGAGCAAAGCTGAGTTGATCAACCACCAAAGAATCCACCGGCCGAGTGAGGAACGCTACACCCACTGCTGCGAGGTGTGTGGCAAGAGGTGAGAGGCTGACACCAACACCAACGGTGAACCAAGCATTCAGCAAGTCTTTGACTTCTAGACCTGTTAATGAACAGTGCTGCTGCTTTTCAGGTCAATAGGTTTAATGTGGCAATCAGTTGTGTTGCTTAGGTAAACATGGTAGACTAGTGGCTTAAACAAAGGCCCTGACAACTGGCACTGTGAGGGGAGGAGCATGTGTATTGTAGCAAGTCAACTAATGAATTTTAGGGAATAAGACCATGTGCTTAATGGAAATCAGAAATTTTTTAAAATACAGTATGCTTTATGAAAATGCAGAAAATTTAGAAATACGTACAAATATGATAGGAAACTTGCCTAAAATATGAAAACATTGTGATAATCCATAATATTTTAAGCATCTTCATGTAGTACATAAAATAGCAACTCTATCTTCTGCAGGTTTACCCAAAAGGCAAACCTGGACAGTCACCTGCGGCTGCACACCGGCAACCGGCCTTTCTCCTGTGAGTTTTGTGGCAAGTGTTTCTCCCAGCGCGGCAACCTGGAGGAGCACAGAAGGATCCACACCGGGGAGAAGCCCTTCGTCTGTGCCACCTGTGGCGTGAGGTGAAGGGCAGGAGTGCTGCACATGGCTTTGTTTTGTATGGAAACCCTCTTTCAGATCATAAGTTTCTGTTTTTTTTCCCATCCAATACTCCTTGCTCGTTCTCAATGCTTAGAAATCACTTTTATCAAGTGAAGGCATCATGACATGTGGCAAGTTGGAAAGAGATGAGTGAGGGGACGTAGGGTAGTTTGTGTTTGTTTTCCTGACTAAGTTTACACTTCAGTTCCAAAGAGGGATTGCAACCAGAGCACAATGCAAAATTACTTAGAAAAACAAAGATACCAACCATTTTGTATCTTCCTCACCCAAATCTTCTCAATACTGTAGCAAGATTTTATTGTACAATTTATGAAGCTTTCACCTTGAAGCCATTACGTAATTGATATGTAACATGGAAGACAGTCATGGACAATCATACAGAAAATGGCAATGCATCCCCAATAGTCCGTAATTTTTTCTCTTCCCCTGCAGCTATTCCCGCCAAGGGCAGCTGGCAATGCACCGCAGGCAACACACGGGCGAGAAGCCTCACAAGTGCCAGTACTGTGAGAAGGAATTCCTCCGAAGGGAAGTTTTGAAGAAGCATGAACATATGCACACTGACACAAGGCCTTACAAGTGCTCTATTGTGAGAAGTCTTTCAGGTACAGTGATGCTTTGTATCCTGTAAGATGTGTTTGTATACTGGCATGAGCCTGTCTGAGGAAGTGAAGATATGAGGGAGATGCTAGAGCAACCACAGTCAGTTGGGAGAGATAAGGAGGCAGATGGCAGATAAGGAGGTGTAAATGTAGTTTGGGGAGGTATAAAGGATTGCGAAGGATGGTTCTGAATCAGGTTGAAGGTCAAGATGAAGACCGTAGAAGATGGTGATAAGGAACCATCAGAGTGCAGATGCAGCACTTAACTCCACTCTTCCCTTATCTTCTCATGCCTCTTCCTTCTTCCTGCATTCTTTATCAAGTTCACTAACGCTTATCTTTTTGTTTCTACTTTCATGTACTTGGGTTTTCTCTTAACCCCTTGAGACCCATAACGTAATTTCCATTGTAATTTGGGTACCATTAGACGATTTTTAGTGAATATAAGTAATGTTTTATAGCTATTACCTGTTTAATAGCCTTGTCCACTAACCTATTTTGTATATTCAGTTAACTTTTCGTAATTTTATGGCTAACAACAGACGATTTTATATAGCAAAGGAAAGATCTGGGCGTGAAGGGGTTAAATACATACATTTGTTAGCTAGTAATGTATTTAGAGATCAAGATGCATGTCTTCAAAACTGATTTTATAACGTTGGTTTTCAGTGAAACATAATACATTTTTTTCCCCCCAGGGACCAAGGCAAGAGGAAGGTGCATGAGCGGCTCCACACTGGAGAGCGTCCGTTTGAGTGTCAGTTTTGTGGACGAGGTTTCTGTGAATCCGGCAACTTGCGGAAACATCTAAGAGTCCACCAGCACCGGCCTGGATCTGCCGCCTCCTCCTCCACTCAGGACAAGAGTCTAGAGTCAGTTGTTGTTGATAATGGCCCTCCACAGGCATCCAGTGGAGGCTCCAGCTTTCACTTCAATCCTGCACCAAACACAACTTTCAACGTCCAAGGTCTTGTAACATCTCAACACGGTGCTGATATTACTACTGTAGGAAACACTGCTACACTGGTTATATCTGAGCCTGTCCCCCTTCCCTCAGTCAACAGTCATCCCACCACACAAACTCAGGAAGCCCCACCACCACTACCTCTTTTAGGAAATATGCCCTCCACACTACCTCCCCAGGAATGCGATGGAGAGGATTACAGGGTTACTTCCTCCTACCAACCAATCACTACCTGGAGTCTTTATCATGCATAGTGCCAAAGTGAATAAATGGCTAGATGTGGCACTTAAAATAGCCTCTTGTTGTAATTTTTATATTCTTGCAGTTGTGTTGTAGTGAAGGATTTTATAAATGTATTGGTACAGTATTTACTTTTTACACTGAAGGTATAGTTATAATGAATAAAGATGTTTACTTTTCTTTGCCTGTTCATATCCATATTGAAGTGCAAAATATTAAAAAAAACCTCACAAATACAAGACCTTTTCCAAGACATCGTGAACTACTGAGACACAAACTGCTAACCACAAGGTAAAATAAAAACCTTGACTTATTATCACTTCTCTTCAAACCACACCCTGTTCATCAATGGTTCGTATGTGCTCAGGAACAAAAATTCTGATCACTTCAGAACTTTTCCTTCTGGCCTACACCTTCACCTTGCGACATCCCTGACTCTAATCTCACTATACTGGCCGTGAAACTCACGTTATCGGTATAATCTCTGCTTCAGCATGTGATGGAGATTCTTTATAATTCATAAAACTCTGAAAAAGTTTTAATTTCCACCGAAAACCAATAAAAAAAGTGCATTTTTTCTATGCGGTGAGAAGTTTATGGGGCCATGATCGCCGAGCCTGTGCAATAGGACATGGGTTCGAATCCCTGACCGGGTGGAAACCGCTTCGGCTTGTCTCCTTTCACGCTTTAGCCTGTTTACCTAGCAGAAATTAACCCCTTGAGACCCACAACGTAATTTCCATCGTAATTTGGCCACCATTAGACGATTTTAATGCTTATAAGCAATGTTTTAATAGCTATAACCTGTTTAGTATCCTTGTCCACTACCTAATTTGGTATATTTAGTTACTTTTTTGTGATTTTATGGCTAACAACAGACGATTTTATATAGCAAAGGAAAGATCTGGGCGTGAAGGGGTTAACAGGTAGCCTATAAGACGTAAGCCGAGGAATTGTGACCTCACTATCCTGCCAGGAGCTGTGGGTGGCAATCGTTCACTCCTGCGTGTTTTTGTCTTGTTTTTTGTGTGTGTGTGTTTGAGTAGTGTGTATCCTTACCGTGAAAGGCCATAAATGGTCTACAAGCCACACTTATAAGGAGTAAAATGGCGAAGAAAGAAAAATAAGAATGAAAAAATAAGTTACAGTACGTATACTATATATGGAATCCCAGAGTTATGGTGCATGGTTAGTGTGCGTTGTTCACACACACACACACACACACACAGTAATGCCCGTTTGGCCCAGTAACCGGCTCTCGGCATTTGGAAAAGTTATATAAATGATAAGGCGGCGACGGCGACAAGGCAACAGCAGCGGCATTTGGAAATTACAATCACGTGCACAACACATGAACAGCTGCCTCCCCCCCTCTAGGCCGCCCTGCAACACCCGCCATACCCATGCAACCCATGCAAGGTGGTAGTAACAGCAACATATTGAGGTGTTAGTTGCCGTGCTTAAGTATGTCTAAAACCCTGTTATAATCATGCAATTAAAGCCTCTCTGGCACCCGTATCAAACATGGTGGATGATTTGGAATTTGAGGGGCACTTGTCACTTCTATCTAAAGGTTAAGTGGCGAAATTTAACCTACACGTATTTAATTCTTTCGTTTTGCATACTTATTATACTTTGTAGTGTGTTGATATTGTACGGTTGTGTGTGACGCTTTGGATAGACGTGTTAGATCTTATGCTTTAATTTGAATGTTGTCGTAATATTGTGTCGCATTGCAAGCCTAAATTACGTATGCCCCGTCACGTTTCTCTTAAATATTCGTGTTTAAGCCAGCTATATAGAAGACCCCCGTGTTATTTAATCACCTCCCTTCACCACCACTCTCAAACATCACCACTGGTCTTCTGTGCAACACCTTCACTGCAAACACAAACACCTTCATTGACTTTATTGACTTTTACGTTGGGTGAATAATTTAGCATTCAACATCCCGAGCAGCGAACCTCAAGCCGAGCAACACGACTTATAAAGGGTCGTCCTCGTGCCTCGCCCTCACACTTCCAGACGCTGCAACACTGTCCTCGACGCGACCCTGCACAAAGTATGTCATCTATTCGTGTTATTGCTCTGTACACTATTAATTAACCCCTTCACGCCCAGTTCTTTCCTTTTCTATATAAAATCGTCTGTTGTTAGCTATAAATTTACGAAAAAGTAACTTAATATATCAAATTAGCTATAGTGGACAAGGCCATACTAAATAGGTCATATCTATAAAATATTGCTTACAGTCACTAAATATTGTCTAATGGTACCCACATTACAATAGAAATTACGTTCTGGGTCTCAAGGAGTTACTAGGTGGATTGTCTGTTCTGTAGTAGTAGTAGTAGTTTATTGACAAAGTTTTTACATAAATTTTTAACGTCATAACAAAACAAAAAATATGATACACTTTGTCCAAGTAAAAATAACACTACTAAATGCATTAACAAGAAAAGAGGGCGATATTTTTATACTAAAAACTATCTAAAAGAAAACACACAGAATGACACTATTATTAACAACCTAACAAATAAAACAGCAAAACAGCCTGTACATCGCTCTATGCCTTCCTCACCCCCCCCCCCCCTTCCCCTCTTCTAGTTCATTGCCTCTTAGCACTTCTAGCATGCAGTGTGAGGATGGCGTTTAGTTACTAGTATAAGCTTATTTTGACAATATTATCAATTAGATTTTATTTTTTTTTCTATTCAATTTAAGTGGAGTATATAATTTAACAACGGATAGAAACACTTTTCATGTTATTTGCCTCGGTCATCATAATCAAGCCAGCAACTTACATTTGATCATTCCTATAAGTTCATTAATTCACCCCTTCACGCCCAGATCTTTCCTTTGCTATAAAAAAAATCGTCTCTTGTTAGCCATAAAATTAAGAAAAGTAACTGAATATACCAAATTAGTTAGTTGACAAGGATACTAAACAGGTCATATCTTTAAAATATTGCTTACATTCACAAAAAATCGTCTTACGGTACCCAAATTACAATGGAAATTACGTTCTGGGTCTCAAGGGGTTACCTAAGGCGCACATAACCCGTCATGCAGGCAGTGTGCGCGTGTCATAACATTCCTCTCAACACACACACACACACACATACACACACGTCATTAATATTCTCTTTGTCTATGTCAGTATAACGATTCTTGCGCTACAGAAATCCATGACATGTATGACGTAAACGATAAAATAACTTAATATATGTTTATTAATGGTTATGAAAGACTGACATTTTATTAAATTACACAATTATGTCCACAAGTGTGTTGTTCGTAATCATTGATCGCTCCAATCAGTATTTGCTCCACGGTCCTTAACCCTTTCACGCCCAGATCTGTCCTTTGCTGTAAGAAATCGGGTGTTGTCGAGCCATAAAATTTAGAAAAGTAACTGAATATACCAAATTAGTTAGTAGACAAGGATACTAAACAGGTCATATCTATGCAACATTGCTTATATTAACTTAAAAAACGACTAATGATAGCCAAATTACAATGGAAATTACGTTGTGGGCCTCAAGGGGTTAAAGATTAAGTCGTTGCACTATTTAAGTCGTTAACTTTAGCCTGGCGCATCACCCTCTGTGGCCATGAGCAGACCTTCACCATTCCACCTTGTTCTGTCATTCATGGAACTCACTCGCCTCTTATCTTCCTCGCTCACGTTACATAAGAACATAAGAAAATAAGGAAGCTACAAGAGGCCGTGAGACTTACACGAGGTAGTTCCTGTTACTTAACACTACCTACATCCACCTTTCATCCCCAGCCATGAATTTAACTAGCCTCCTTTTAAAGCTCTGTAATGACTCCGCACTAACTACCTATATACTGAGTCCATTTCAATCCTTTACCACCCTATTTGTGAACCAGTTTTTCCCTATTTCTTTTTTTAAATCTACATGTAATTCATCCATCTCATCCTTGACCTTGGCCAACTACGATTTCACCTTCCATTTCAATCTGTTATTATTTCATCATTCACCCTCTCGCCTCTCCATGTGACCCAATCATCTCAAGGTTTTCGTTCTTTCTTACATCACTTGGTAACAATAACACCAGTCTTCATCGTGATTATCGCCGACTCATCACGGGGACGCCAATCATTATATCTCCAACCTCCAATCCCCTTATCTCTAAAAAGATAATGAATAAAACTACAACTCACTGTAGTAATATATCACAATAAAGTTTATCTTGGATTATGCATTTAGTGTGTCATTTTGATAAAGCGGCGCCCGAGATAGCGATGACTTTTTATTAAGCCTAAGTCACTTCTGTCCTCACCGCTTGGCCGACACCTGCTCAAGGACAAACTTCTGATAGGGTCAACACCCCTGACGGAGGCTGAAGTAAATATCAAAGGCCAAAGGGTGCTGGGACTTGGGATTGGGCCTCACTATAGTATGTTAGGGAGCATAAGAAAACATAAGAAAATAAGGAAGCGACAAGAGGCCGTGAGACCTACACGAGGTAGTTCCTGTTACTTAACTCTACCTATATCCACCTCTCTTCCCCATCCATGAATTTATCCAGACTCCTTTTAAAGACTCCAAATAGACTCCGCATTGACCACCTGACGACTTAGTCCATTCCAATCATTCACCACCCTATTTGGAACCAGTTTCTCCCAATTTCCTTTTTAAATCTACGCTTTTCCAGCTTGAATCCGTTACTTCTTGTTCTACCCTGCTTACTAGCCGTAAGAACTTTTCCTACATCGCCTATATTGTATCCCTTTATCCACTTAAAAACTTCTTTCAGATCGCCCCTTCGTCTAGGTGAGGTCTGACTAGAGCCAAATAAAGCTTTAGAATAACCTCAGCACTTCTACTTTTAACACTCCTGGTAATAAATCCTAACACCCTGTTGGCTCGATTTCTAGCCTTAATACATTGATTCCTAGGACGGAGGTCTGAGCTTACCCGCACTCCCAGATCTTTCTCACCCTCTGATCTTTTCAGCGATACATTGCATATGGTGTACCTATTACCAGGATTTTTCCTACCAACATTCATTACGCTACACTTATCAATATTAAATTCCATCTGCCATCTATCTGCCCACTCTTTTAATTTATCTAAGTCTCCTTGCAAAATATTTACATCCGACTGTGATCTAATAATCCTACCTACCTTAGTATCATCCGCAAACTTGCTGATATCACTACTAATCCCACTATCCAAGTCGTTGATGTAAATCAAAAATAGTAATGGACCCAAAACAGACCCTTGTGGAACCCCACACGTTACCCGCCCCCATTCAGATTTAGAACCATTAATTGTAACCCTTTGTTGCCTATTACTTAGCCAAGATCTAATCCAACGAAGAACCTTCCCATCTATTCCATGAGCCTTAACCTTATTTAAGAGTACCGTGTGGCACCTTGTCGAATGCCTTACTAAAGTCCAGGTATACTATATCATCATAATCCTCACCATTATCTGCTGCTTCATAGACTTTCCTATAAAAACTCAATAAATTAGTGAGACATGATTTACCTTTGGTGAACCCATGTTGTGAATCATTTACCAAACTATGCTTTTCAAGATGCTCTCTAATGTTTTTTGCAATAACAGATTCCAATAATACCTGTCCAATAATACCTGTCCAATAATACCTGTCTAATAATACCTGTCCAATAATACCTGTCCAATAATACCTGTCCAATAATACCTGTCCAATAATACCTGTCCAATAATACCTGTCCAATAATACCTGTCCAATAATACCTGTCCAATAATACCTGTCCAATAATACCTGTCCAATAATACCTGTCCAATAATACCTGTCCAGTAATACCTGTCCAGTAATACCTGTCCAATAATACCTGTCCAATAATACCTGTCCAATAATACCTGTCCAATAATACCTGTCCAATAATACCTGTCCAATAATACCTGTCCAATAATACCTGTCCAATAATACCTGTCCAGTAATACCTGTCCAGTAATACCTGTCCAATAATACCTGTCCAGTAATACCTGTCCAGTAATACCTGTCCAGTAATACCTGTCCATAATACCTGTCCATATACTTCAATACCTGTCCAATAATACCTGTCCAATAATACCTGTCCAGTAATACCTGTCCAGTAATACCTGTCCAGTAATACCTGTCCAGTAATACCTGTCCAGTAATGCCTGTCCAGTAATACCTGTCCAATAATACCTGTCCAATAATACCTGTCCAATAATACTGCCATATCCTGTCCAGTAATACCTGTCCAGTAATACCTGTCCAGTAATGCCTGTCCAGTAATACCTGTCCAGTAATACCTGTCCAATAATACCTGTCCAATAATACCTGTCCAATAATACCTGTCCAGTAATACCTGTCCAGTAATACCTGTCCAGTAATGCCTGTCCAGTAATACCTGTCCAATAATACCTGTCCAATAATACCTGTCCAATAATACCTGTCCAATAATACCTGTCCAATAATACCTGTCCAATAATACCTGTCCAATAATACCTGTCCAATAATACCTGTCCAATAATACCTGTCCAATAATACCTGTCCAATAACACCTGTCCAATAACACCTGTCCAATAACACCTGTCAATAATACCTGTCTAATAACACCTGTCCAATAATACCTGTCTGGGAAGCAATGCTATAACCTACGGGCGTCCTGCGAGAGGTCCGCTTGAAGCAATATAAACCTTAAATAGGGAAACAGCAAACAAACGTTAAGCTTGAGGTGTTTTACCTATTGATATAATAGGTATCTCAAAAAATAGGTAAATTACACCCCTGACGTTCAGTAAAAAATCTTATTTTCTTAAATAACTCGAAAACTATGAGGTTTACAGGAAAATTCTAGGATAGAGTAAAGATAAAGGTTGAACAAGCCTTTCTAATGAGCCATAGCAACATGAATTTAGACTTTAATTAAATATGTGAGGAAATTGTATTGGTGTATTTTTTACATAGATTCCTCTTTCCTCGATACGATATGCGTACGACGACATGCGCACTTTTTGCCACCACTACGGGCATCAAATGGTAGCAAAATACCAAACGATGCCGGAAAATATCACTCGTGTGACACGGCCTTAACTCTGGGGAAAACACAACCAGCTTTGGCCCTGACACGAATACCCTCATTATCTCCAAGCTAATAATGATAACAATAATAGATATTGAATGATGGTGATGGTGAGTTTATTCACCTCGCGTGTTTAGTACGTCGTGTCTGGGTTTTGGTCAATAATTTTCTGGTGTGGCAAGTGTTCACGTGCACGCACACCGATATGAGATTGCAAGCCTTCCGCTCCTGCTGGACTAGTGAGTCACCGCTCCGGCTTCCCCCTCGCACTACCCACACTGTCTACTCGTGAACAGGGGCTGCGGCAAGGGTAGAATATCTTGTATCTCGTCACACTTATAAAGAAACTGCCTGTCATTTTTCTACTTTTCGGGAAATAAAAAAAAAAATCTTCAATTTCTTAATTTTGATATCAATGCATTGTTTATTCTTTGATATTTTAGACCACTCACACCCTACAAATGACACTGGCGACTATACCAATAGTCAATAGATGCGCCACAGGTTGAAAATTGAGTTAGGCAAAAATTCAGAAATTGCCGAGAAATGACTTAGGCAGTTTCTTTATGAGGGTGACGATATTATCCTTGGGCCGCCGCGTGAAGGGGTCAGGTATGAAACCAATCACCTCCTCCCAGGTGGAATTTCGAACCGCGTTTCTCTCATTTGTAAGCCGCGGGCGCTAACCACTACACCACTAGGCCCAATAATGATCATCATATCAATGAAAATAATCATGATAATAACAATAATGATGGTACTTAATTATTATCATTAGCATTATCATTATTACTATCATTACTATTATATCTACCAGTATTGTTATGATTTTCATCTTTAAGGGAATGACAAAACATGCATTCATTTCCCGTTCTTATCTGCCCTCGAGACTGATAAAACCTCGAGCGGTGACAACCATTGGCCCACTGCTGCTACCCACACCAGGGGCGGCGCCTTAGCAAGCAAGGCCAAGGAACAGTACCAAGGGTGTGATCGCCCCCGCCCACCCTGACGCCCAAACCACCCATCACTCCATCCTCCTGATACCAGAATTATTGACCATCTTTCCTTGTTTATTCCATTCACCAATAGGACGCAAACGGAAACGCGTGCTTAAGTTTGCTTTTCTTGTGCTATCTGTGCTATATATATCTGTGCTAGCAGGTTATCTCATGCAAAAAATTTCAACTTTAAGTATATTATATATGTGGATTTATTGCGTGGCGGCATTCAGTTAGTTAGATCCTCGCATACTTATTCGTGTAAACAGAAGGTATACGCTACTGACAAGAAGAGTGACTGTGTTTTACTTCTGGTCTTCCATTATGAGTGTTCAAAAAGTTACTCTTATCGGCAGGTTTGCCTTGTCGCAGCTCTCACCTGAGTTGTGCGAGGCAGGTAGGATTCAGGCTCGTAATAAGACAGCATGCGGGTGTCCTATGACCCTTCCTCGATTCCCTAAACTGACAACTCAAATGTGACCCACCTCGCCAATGTTTTTTTTACTTAAAGTGTCGGACAGCTGCCATGGGATATTCTTTTCTTATTATTATTATTATTATTATCATTATTATCATAATTATATTCTTATTATTATTGCCATTATTATCATCATTATATTATTATTATTATTGCCATTATCATCAGACTCATTATTATTAAAGTAATAATTAATGGAACTATAACTAATTAAAGCAAACATTTTACCGGACAATGTTACTCTTTTCCGCAAAAATTTCTTTCATTCGTAATATTTGCATTGATGACGCTTCTTCTGCCAACCATCTTCCCTAAACACTCACTTTCTGGCCAGGTTCTCCGAGACCATGACAACGAATGGCTTTCACAACGGTGCTGCCGACCCTTGCCAGGCGAGCCCCTCCGCCGTTCACCTGAAGGCGAAGATGAGGGAGATGAACGGCCACGCGACTCTCCCAAACTCTACCGCCAATGGACAGGTCAACGGGCATTCCAACGGGCATTCCAACGGGCATTCCAACGGGCATTCCAACGGGCACTCCAACGGCCTGACGCAGGCGCCGCAGGACGGAGAAGAGAGAGGAGCGGGGTTGTTGTTGCAGTGCGTGGTGACTGGTGCTCAACATGCTGTGGACCTGNTTTTTTTTCCCTGAGGGGTCAGTCGTGTAGTCCAAACACAAGGTATCATAAAATAAAAGGGGTGTGAATAAGCACCTAAGGCTCATAGCTCTGTCTGGGAAACCCGGGGGTGTATCACTGGTGGCAATTTAAAACCTTTCCCCAACTCATACCTTTACTTTAGTCCCCCTTTATAACTCCCACATCTTTATACTTCCACTAATACTTATACTTACTTTCCTAATTCCCAACTTCCCCTTTTTCATTACAAACTGCCCCCATTTCCAAACCCCCCCAACCACTTTAAAAAACTTTCCCCATTTTCAAAAGTAAAAACATTGTTCCTAAGCCACCCCACCCACACAACCGCGGAAAACGGGGCGGTTCAGGCTCACCGGGCCCGGTACCTCCAGCCCCTTCCCCCCCCCCCCCAAAACCAACCCCAGCCGCACAACACCCCCAGCAGCAGCGCGGGTACAACCTCCCACGGCCGCGGGTCAACCCCCACCGGGCCGGGGGTCTCTGTACCGCTCCAAGACCGCCCAAACCCAAAGGAACTTCAGGCGTAAAACTTGAAACAAAACGACCACCAAAATGCCCGTAAAGCCCGGGTAAACGGCAAATTGGCCACTACCTTTGAGATTCACCCGGGGAAGTCCGGTATAACAGCCACTCGGATTTTTTCCCTCCTCAACTGGACTACTTCCGAGAACCCAAAAAATATGTCCGTGTGTCATCAATTGTTTTCTTAACGAAGGCTTTTCCCGTTCAAGAGGTTTTACTGTCCTTTTATATGTGTATCTATTATTACTCCCTATCTTCTATAAACATCATTATATATCTATTTCTGTCTTTGAAAACCAAAAAGTGGGATATCTTCAAACCTTTTAAAGGTTCCCCCCCCCTCCATAGGGGGGCATAGGGGCCAATAACCCAACTGGGCCACATGGGCCCTGAGCATGGGGCACGGGGGGAAATTTATTTTCCCAAACCAATCATCGTTCAAGAAGTCGTCCTTAGCTCCTGTCGAGAACTTGGCAATATTTTGGTCCAATCCGGCCCGCTGCTGCCTCCCGGCCTCCCGCTGCGGGGCTGGGCCAGGCTATGCTCGCCGCGTCAGGCCGGTTTAAACCTGCCTGGCCGCGGCGCCCCAGCCCACCACAGTAGCTCATCCATCGTGATAGGGAGACAATCAATAAGCCGCTGGCCGCTGTGGGGCACTGCCGGGCTACTGCTGCCTGCACCCATGATACACCACGGAGCCTTGCCGAGTTCACGCCCTTAATTGCTTCTACCACCACCACCACAGCCCCCCCCCCCCACCACAGCAGCGCCCCCCTCCTACTATTGCCCCCCCAGCCGTGCCACCACCACCACCACCACTGCCTCCCCCATTGCCCCATTGTGAGGGTTACGTGTATGCTCCAGTTCTCGCCTGAGTTCAAGCGGGATGTCGAATTCAATACTGTACTGCGTATTTACAAATTTTTGGCATCGAGAAAAAAGGGAGAGAGAGAGAGAAGAAAAGAGAGAGAGGAAAAGAGAAAAGAGAGAGAAAAAGAGAAGATGAGAGAGAGAGAGAGAGAGAAGAGAGAGAGAAAAAAAAACCCACACCCACCAAAAAAACATCTACACATTTTTAAATCCAAAACTATAAAACCAAAACCAAACAGAAAGAAAAAAAAAAAACGACTAGACTTTTTTTTGTTATCTTTAAAACCCCCCCAAAACCCCAAACCACAAAACCCAACACCCCCAAACCCACACACACCCCCCCGCACACAACACACCCCCCCGATGGTCAGGGACAGCGGCCGGGCTCCCTTTTCTGTGGGTAGGCGTTTTCGAATCCTCTTTTCCCGGGATTTTTTCACTTGACAATTCGGGCGGTTTCTTCCCCCTTGAGCAAGGGGTGGGGGTTGTGGTGTTGAGGTCCCCGCTTGCCCAAAAATCGGAATAAGACCCAAGCTCGCCTGAAGGGGGGAAAAATGCGATCGCGAGCCAGCTCGCGTGGGCAAGACCAGGTGAATGAAAGACACCACACACACACACACACACACACACACACCCCACCCCACAACACACACGCCCTTAATCCTAAATACTGAAAAAAAATAAAAATAACTACTAATTTTGCTATGCTTATTAAAAAAAAAAAAAAAAAAAAAAAAAAAAAAACCTGCCCCTTTGCCTTCCTTGAAACCCGTCACGTACCTGTCTGCGTCACGGTGTAGCAAGTGTCACAGTCGACGGTGAACATGCCGCACTGATTGGCGTCCAGGTGCATGATCCGCTTATGTAGCTTCTCCGTCTCCATACAGCCCGAACGGGATGCATCGGGGAAGATCTGTAGCCTGCGGGAGGAAGAGAAAAGAAGCGTGATATTAGTTTAAAGTGGATAAAGGGATACAATATAGGCGATGTAGGAGAACTCTTAAGGTTAGTAAGCAGGGTAGAACGAGAAATAACGGATTCAAGCTGGAAAAGCGTAATTTAAAAAGGAAATTGGGAGAAACTGGTTCACAAATAGGGTGGTAAATGATTGGAATGGACTCAGTAGACAGGTAGTTAGTGCGGAGTCATTAGAGAGCTTTTAAAGGAGGCTAGACAGCTTTATGGATGGGGATGAAAGGTGGATATAGGTAGTGTTAGGTAACAGGAACTACCTCGTGTAGGTCTCACGGCCACTTGTAGCTTTCTTACTTTCTTATGTTCTTATGTTCTTATGTGATTTCAACTGTATTTTGTTGAAGTACATGTGATAATAAGAAGGGAAATGGAGACAGGATGGCAGACAGAATGGACAGGAGAAATTCAGGAAAGGACAGGAGTTACTTTACTGGGTGTGATTTCAACTGTATTCTGTCTAAGCACAAGTGATCATAAGAAGAAATTGTACTTATTTTCATATAGGTAGGATGAAAAGGAGAAATTCGTGTTACTGTATGTCATTTCAAGTGTATTTCACCTAAGCACGGGGGATAATTATAGAAGTAAAATGTCTGTATATTCACGTCTGTGGAGTAAAAAAGGTATCATGTATCATGTTAGTGGGTGTGATTTCAAGTGTATTTTGTTGAAGCACAGGCGATAATAAGAAAAAAATTGTACTTATTTTCATATGTCAAGGATGAAAAAGAGAAATTCATGTTACTGGATGTGATTTGAACTGTATTTTGTTGAAGCACAGGCGATAATAAGAAAAAAATTGTACTTATTTTCATATGTCAAGGATGAAAAAGAGAAATTCATGTTACTGGATGTGATTTGAACTGTATTTTGTTGAAGTGCAAGTGATAAGAAGAAGGAAAATATAGAGGTACGTATATTCGTGTATGTGGGATGAAAAGGAGAAGGGAAAAAAGGGTGTGATTTCAACTGTATTTTGTCTAAGGTCAGGTGATAATAAGTAAAATAAGATATAGTCGTGTCTGTGGGATAGAAGGGGAGAAGGTAAAAATAGGGAGAGGGAAGACTTTATGGGATTTAGTGGGAAGGGACCAGAGACAAAAAGGTAGAGAGTTTGGGATGGAAGGAGGAAGAAGGGAGAGGAAAGACTATAGAGTAGGGAGTATGGAAGAAGGAAGGAGAGAGAGTATAGAGTATAGACGGAGAAGGAAAGGAGTGGAAACTGAAAAAGGTTGAGAAATGGATGGAGAGAATCAGAAAAGGGAAGCAGGAAGGAAGGGATCTGAAGACACTGTTTTATATATTGTTTATGAGGACACACGAGAGAGAGAAGAGAGAGAGAGAGAGAGAGAGAGGAGAGAGAGAGAAGAGAGAGAGGAGAGAGAGAGAGAGAGAGAGAGAGAGAGAGAGAGAGAGAGAGACGAGAGAGAGAGGGGAAGGGGAAGAGAGAGGAGAGAGAGAGAGAGAAGAGGAGAGGAGAGAGAGAGAGAGAGGGTAGAGAGACGGGGAGAGAGAGAGAGAGAGAGGAGAGAGAGAGAGAGAGAGAGAGAGAGAGAGAGCGAGAGAGAGAGAGAGAGAGAGAGAGAGAGAGAGAGAGAGAGAGAGAGGAGAGAGAGAGCGAGAGGAAAAAGAGAGAGAGGTGATTAGGTAGATCGAATTTTTTGAGAGAAGAATGCTGAGGAGAGAGAGAGAGAGAGAGAGAGAGAGAGAGAGAGAGAGAGAGAGAGAGAAGAGAGAGAGAGAGAGAGAAGAGAGAGAGAGAGAGAGAGAGAGGAGAGAGAGAGGAGAGAGAGAAAAAAAAAAAAGTTGATTACCAATAATCAATTTTCATTCTATTCTACGCTTCTTCAATGAGGGGAGAGGGAATGAGAGGGAATGAGAGGGAGGGAGGAAAGAGGGGAGGGCGAGAGGGAAATTAATACGATAAAAAAATACAAACTTATTTTCTCTATCATCTCAATTAAGGAGAAAAGAAAGAGGAAAGGAAACAGATCGAAAATACCAATGTTTTTATTGTATTATATTTGCCGAGGAGGAGGGGGGGAGAGGAAGAGAGAGAGAGAGAGAGGAGAGAGAGAGAGAGAGAGAGAGGAGAGGAGAGAGAGGAGAGGAGAGAGAGAGAGAGAGAGAGAGAGACAATCGTTTTTTTGTTTTTGCTCTAGTACTTAAGTTTACTCCTTGGCTTGTTCTTGTTGCTGTTTTTTGTATGTATGCCTCCGGGCGAGAATAACATTATTATTATTATTATTATTAGGGTCCCTTGTTTTGTTTAAGGGGAGGAGGGAGAGGAAGGGAAAAGACCATCCTAGAGTTACGTTTCCTTAGTCCTGTTATTGGTTAAGGATACAGGGAAGGCAGGAGACCCAGGGCTATAAGTAAGGCCAGATGGAAATCATAAGCTAATTTTTTTATCCCTGTTTATACTATGATGGAAGAATGAAGGGTAGCTACAGGGGTAACATAGGGAAGTGACAAGAGTGTATTAACCCCTTCACGCCCAGAACGTAATTTCCATTGTAATTTGGGTACCATTAGACGTTTTTTAGTGAATATAAGCAATATTTTATAGATATGACCTGTTTAGTATCCTTGTCCACTAGTTAATTTGGTATATTCAGTCACTTTTCGTAATTTTATGGCTAACAAAATACAATTTTATATAGCCAATGAAAGATCTGGGCGTGAAGGGGTTAATAAGTAGCGTTTTTTTTTTTAAGAACATATGAACATAAGAAAATAAGGAAGCTACAAGAGGCCGTGAGACCTACACGTGGTAGTTCCTGTTACTTAAACTCTACCTACATCCACCTCTCTTCCCTATCCATGAATTTATCCAGACTCCTTTTAAAGACCCCTATAGACTCCGCATTGACCACCTGACGACTGAGTCCATTTTTTTAGGAGTGGCAATGGCCCCTATATATTATATTATATATATATATAATTATATATATATATATAATATATATTTTATATATATATATATATATATATATATATATATATATATATTATATATATAGGCACAATATATTACGAATCTTAGCATCACTACAGACTATAATGTGCCACTGAAGACATGTAGTGTGATGTACATAATATAAACTACTGTGCATGTCTCTTCAGTGGCACATAAAAGTCTGCAGTGATGCTTAAATTCGTAATGCATGGCGCCTGGCGACATTAGTGCAGTGGCGAGTGACTGGCGACTATAGTGTTATCTACGGTAGGTAAATACGAGGTAAATACCCAGTGGAGCCGCCAAGAGATTTTGATTGGGGTGGCCAAGGGTGGACAGATATCTCGCATCTCGAATGGTCTCGTTTGGGTGGGTTATAGGGGTACTCCGTAGTGTAGGGGAAGCACGCTCGGTTCACAACCGAGAAGTCCCGGGTTCGATTCCCGCGGGCGGAGCGGAAACAGATGGGCTGTTTCCTTAAAACCTGAGCCCCTGTCCATCCAGCAGTGAATGGGTACCGGGTGTTAGCCGGGGTTTGTGACCTGCTCTCCAGAGTGGTGGCTTCGGCCAACACTAAGCACTAAGGATGAATGATAAAAAAATGTTGATATGGAGACGGGGCCACACGAGCGATGCTCAGGCCCTGTAAAATACAACTAGATGAATACACACACACACACACACACACACACACACACACACGAGCCGAGCATGAAGCGCTAACAATAGTTTACCCTTCGTCACGATGAAAGAAAACAAAGTAACCAGAAAAATAGATCAGAGAAAATGGATACCGTTCAATGGCAAACTCTCCAATATTATAAGTTCACTAATAATATCACGACTATACAAACCCCTTTCACTAAGTAAGGGAAAAATAGTTACCGTAGATAACACTATAGTCGCCAGTCACTTCCCACTGCACTAAAGTCGCCAGGCACAATATATTACGAATTTTAGCATCACTACAGACTTTTATGTGCCACTGAAGACATGTTGTAGTGTAATGTACATTATATAAACTACTGTGCATGCGTCTTCAGTGGCACATACAAATCTGTAGTGATGCTATAATTCGTAATATATTGTGCCTGGCGACATTAGTGCAGTGGCAAGTGACTGGCGACTATAGTGTTATCTACGGTACATTATCAGTTTATCATAAAGGCCAAGGACAATCATAGTAATCATAGTAATAACCATTGTGAACATTACCTAATCTCTCTCTACCCATAACAGATTGAGGAAATAATGATATTCTATAGAGGAGCCGTAACGGGCAAGTTATTCATGTGTTCTTTATAATGGCCAATTAATTTTTTTCCTTCTCTCCTGCACGCACACACACACACACACCAATGTCCCTTCCTTCCTTCTTCAAAACACCCCACTACTATGTATATCAGATAACTCTCTCTCTCTCTCTCTCTGTTTCTAAACTACTTTAAGTTTCCTCTTATTCACTCCCCCCTTTCAGCTCTCTCTTACTCTCTCTCTGACTATCAGTCTCTCTTCCTATAGTAAAAACGGTGACATAGTAGAGAGTAGCTTTGTTAGTAAATGCCAATCGATGTCAAACACAGATTAGAGCAAAAATGGAAAACGATATGTGAATGATGAAAGCCCAGAAAAAAAAAGAGAGAGAGAGAGAAGAGAGAGAGAGAGAGAGAGAGAGAGAGAAGAGAGAGAGAGAGAGAGAGAGAGAGAGAGAGAGAGAGAGAGAGAGAGAGAGAGAGAGAGAGAGAGAGAGAGAGAGAGAGAGAGGAGAGAGAGAGAGAGAGAGAGAGAGAGAGAGAAGGAGAGAGAGAGAGAGAGAGAGAGAGAGAGAGAGAGAGAGAGAGAGAGAGAGAGAGAAGAGAGAGGAGAGAGAGAGAGAGAGAGAAGAGAGAGAGAGAAGAGAGAGAGAGAGAGAGAGAGAGGAGAGAGAGAGAGAGAGAGAGTGAGAGAGGAGAGAGAGAGAGGGAGAGAGAGAGAGAGAGAGAGAGAGAGGAGAGAGAGAGAGAGAGAGAGAGAGAGAGAGAGGGAGAGGAGAGAAGAGAGAGGAGAGAGAGAGAGAGAGAGAGAGAGAGAGAGAGAGGAGAGAGAGAGAGAGAGAGAGAGAGAGAGAGAGAGAGAGAGAGACATAATCAATTATGCCATCCACTTAATCGACTCAGCAATCAAGGCACCATAAACCTGAAGGATAAGAATCTATCATTTAAGAATTTCAAGGTTGGCACATAAAAAAAAAAAAAAAAAGTTAAAATCTATTACTCTTCAAGATTATCGAAATTGATCGCCTCTCTCTTTCTCTCTCTCTCTCTCTCTCTCTCTCTCTCCTCTCTCTCTCTCTCTCTGTATGTAACAACACTTTGCCCCTGTGATACACAAGCACTATTTACATGCAATGATAAGGGAAGATAGGGGGAAGGAAGAAGAGGAGGAAGAAGATATTGCGTTAGAAAGGATATATGCGATGAAAAGGTATATTGATAAACAGTACCGTAGATAACACTACAGTCGCCAGTCACTTGCCACTGCACCTATGTCGCCAGGCACAATATATTACGAATTTTAGCATCACTACTGATTTGTATGTGCCACTGAAGATGATACACAGTAGTTTATATTATGTACATCACACTACATGTCTTCAGTGGCACATACAAGTCTGTAGTGATGCTAAAATTCGTAATATATTGTACCTGGCGACATTAGTGCAGTGGCAAGTGACTGCATGGTGACTATAGTGTTATCTACGGTAGCAGAGACAAGGTGGGGCGAAGGGGTGTGAAGGGAGCTGAGTGAGGATATGATGGAGGGATAAAGGGGTGAGGATATGATGCAGAGATGGATGAAGGGGTGAGGATATGATGAAGGGAGGGATAAAGGGGTGAGGGTATGATGAAGGGAGGATGAAGATGGGATATGATAGGGGGATAGGGTGATGATAGATGAAGGGAGGGATAAAGGGGTGAGGGTATGATGAAGGGAGGGATGAAGAGGTGAGGATATGATGAAGGGAGGGATGAAGGGGTGAGGATATGATGAAGGGAGGGATGAAGGGGTGAGGGTATGATGAAGGGAGGGATAAAGGGGTGAGGATATGATGAAGGGAGGGATGAAGGGGTGAGGGTATGATGAAGGGAGGGATGAAGGGGTGAGGGTATGATGAAGGGGTGAGGGTATGATGAAGGGAGGGATGAAGGGGTGAGGGTATGATGAAGGGAGGGATAAAGGGGTGAGGATATGATGAAGGGAAGGCTGAAGGGGGTGATTGATTGATTGATTTAATGCCTAAAAAGGTGAATGTGCCAGACATCAGAGGTCATATGGCACTATGGCAAAGCATAAAAAGGGTCAGGGTTAAAGAAAAATAGCAAAACGGTGAGGGAAGGGGAAAGAACGGAATGTTACAGCAGGATGGTTAGATCAGATGTAGGATGTGGATTTGTTGGAGGAAGGAGGTTAAATTTTCCAGGGCGAAGGAGGGGGATTCCGGGAGAATGTCCGCAAGACAGGGAGGTCGGGAAAGGGAGGACAAATGAGGGAAGGAACTGGAACGGGCAGGAGTAAGATGGGGGCGGGATATTAAATTGAAATTGGGGTGAGAAAAGCTGGAAAAGGATGCAAGGTATGCCATAGTGAATAAAGGATTGAATGAATACAGTTAGTGAAACAAAATAAACAAATGTAAAGTAAAGCATGTACTACTCAAGCCTGTTAATTGTGGGTCTAGATGTTTAAGACGAATCCAATATTTCTGGTAAAAAAATGGAAATCTGTTTTTATTGTACCTAATAGCCCAGATGTAAAGGAAAAGTTCTTAAGGTTAGTAAGCAGGGTAGAACGAGAAGTAACGGATTCAAGCAGGAAAAGCGTAATTTAAAAAGGAAATAGGGAGAAACTGGTTCACAAATAGGGTGGTGAATGATTGGCATGGACTAAGTCGTCAGGTGGTCAATGCGGAGTCTATTGGGGTCTTTAAAAGGAGTCTGGATAAATTCATGGATGGGGAAGAGAGGTGGATATAGGTAGAGTTAGGTAACAGGAACTACATCGTGTAGGTCTCACGGCCTTTTGTAGCTTCCTTACTTTCTTACGTTCTTATATCGTCAACTGAAACAGGTGTCAACTAGGCAGCATAGGGCATTGAAGAGGCTGCGGCAATGGATAGAGATAGTTGGAAGCGTATCATCGACTGTCTAACCTCAAAAGATAGTTATGGGAAAATCTGACGTTAAACAGAAAGATGATAAAGAGATGATGCGTCAACTGAAATCAATGCCACTTATATACTTAGGACATAAGAAAATAAGGAAGCTATAAGAGGCCTTACCTAACACTACCTACACCCACCTTTCATCCCCATCCATGAACCTATCCAGCCCCTCTTTAAAGCTCCCTAATGACTCCGCACTAACTACCTGTCTACTGATTCCATTCCAGTCATTCACCACCCTATTTGTGAACCAGTTTTTCCCTATTTCTTTTTAAAATTACGCTTTTCCAGCTTGAATCCGTTACTTCTTGTTCTAACCTGGTTAATAGCCGTAAGAACTTTTCCTACCTCTCCTTTATTAAATCCCTTTATCCAAATCTTACTGTGGATTCAATCAGTAGGTGTTTGCAGTCATTATCCCCCCCCCCACACACACACACACACTTTAACACACACACCCACAACACACACACCCACACCCACACACACACACACTTTAACCCTCCCCCCCCACACACCCTTTACACCCAAACACACCCAAAACACACCCAAACACACCCAAACACACCCAAATACACCCAAACACACCCAAACACACCCAAATACACCCAAACACACCCAAAACACCCAAAACACACCCAAACACACCCAAAACACCCAAAACACACCCAAAACACCCAAAACACACCCAAAACACACCCAAACACACCCAAAACACACCCAAACACACCCAAATACACCCACACCACCTTATTTCCCTCTTAAACAACGGAGCACATCTTGCCCCATGGCTGTCACATTTCTCAACAGAAAGGCAATAACACAAGGGCACAAATATTACTGAAAAATAAGATTCATAAGTATGGCTGCATAATAGGGGATAATTTAGGGGACGTGGTGGCAGAGTAGATAGTGCCTGCAAGTGGTGTGCGGGTGTGCTGAATTCGAATCCCCGAGGGCCAGGGGTGCCAAAATCCACTTTAAATCTTTCGGTAATCGTCAAGTGGTGAAATCATTGAAGGACACAGGGGGGCGGTGTACGCGAGATCCCTGAGTTGCGAAATCCCTGTTCAGTTGGCCTTTTGTGCAAGCGTGGCGCCGCATCAACACAGCAGCAGTGACCGTTAAGTTAGGTAAAGGTCAGGTTAGGTTAGGTTGATAAGCTTTTACCTGTTGCTGTATATTTAACTTAACCTGACCTGACCTTTACTTAACTTAACGGTCACTGCTGCTGTTAGGTAGAGGGCAGGCAAATAAGCTTTTACCTGTATTTCTCTATACCTGACCTAACCTAACCTGACCTTTTACCTGTGTTTCTGTTTAATTAACCTACCCTGACCTTTCCCGAACATTACGGTCACTGCTGCTGTGTTGAAGCGCCGCCGTGCATAATCAGGAGGGCAACTGAACAGGGATCTCGCAACTCAGGGATTTCGCATAACAGGGGCATGAGTCCCTGAATCACAGGCGTCACTATAAAAATCCTGCCTGTGCCACCACGGGCGAGGACCAACCATCACAGCCCTCAAGTGAACCTCCAGGGCCTGCCATCACAGCCCTCAAGTGAACCTCCAGGGCCAACCATCACAGCCCTCAAGTGAACCTCCAGGGCCTGCCATCACAGCCCTCAAGTGAACCTCCAGGGCCTGCCATCACAGCCCTCAAGTGAACCTCCAGGGCCAACCATCACAGCCCTCAAGTGAACCTCCAGGGCCTGCCATCTGAGCCCTGGAGGTCACTGCCTACACGCGCTATAGGCACCAATGTAAAGAAAAAAAAATTAAGACTAACAGACAGACAGACAGAAATTTGGTGAATTATAGTAAGATGTCCGCAGGTCATAGACATTTGTGACACCTGAGATGACAGTCATAAGTTCTCAAAAGTAATGTGGTCAAGCTCTCAATATAAAATAATGAAATCTAAAAAGCTCTCGAAAAGCTATCCAATAAAAAATTGTGAGTCAGTAAGTATCAGTAAATCAGTAAGTATCCATAAACAGACAGTAGCATGAGGGTATTGATGGACTGATTGACTGCTTGACTGAAAACAACAAATAATGCTCCATCATCAAGTGTCATCTTGTGCCAAACATTCATCGGTGAAAGAACGAAAAAAAAAAAATAAACAAACCATCCCAAATGAAAATGAAAGTGGCAAAGAAAATAGAATAGATGATTTCAAGAAAAAAAAATGCAGGTCTTCAAGTTCTACCTCTTCATAGCTCTCACCTCCCATCCCTCCAGCCCTGTCTCCTGAAGGGATGGCTACACCAGAAGGGCCTCCATTTCTCTATCCAAACACTCCCTCCTCGCCTATTCAAGCCCACTCTTCCACTCTCACTCAGCCTTCCAGGGGACCTTCCTCTCCTACTAGACCCTCGATTTCTCACATCATTTTTTTCTTAACAAACCCTTCTTACTTCATCCTAGATAAATTCATGGATGGGGACGAAAGGTGGATGTAGGTAGTGCTAAGTAACAGGAACTACCTCGTGTAGGTCTCGCGGCCTCTTGTAGCTTCCTTATTTTCTTATGTTCTTTCAATATGGCCACACACACTACCATCATCATCTCTCTATTTAACGTCAGATTTCACCCGTTATGTTTTATGAGGTTAGACGATCGATGATATGCTTCCAAATCTATTGTCGGCGTTTATCATTTGAATTTGCGGCATGAGTTTTACACCCAGGATGCTCTTCCTGACAGGCAACCACAGTTTACCGCTGAGGGCCTAGGTGGATTGCTTACCATGGCTAACGAGCACCACCTACCCGGGTTTGATATTTCTTTCCACCCTTTCCATCACTCCACTTCACTCCATCTGCACACACTCTTATATATATTCCTATATTCTTTGATGGCTTTCTGGGTGTCATGTGAGGCAGAAGGGTGTCCCACTGTCATATATGAAAAATCTCCATTGGTCCAGTTTTGGGAAATTTTTTGGCATGTCTCCAGGAACTACCATGTGTAGGTCTCGCGGCCTCTTGTAGCTTCCTTATTTTCTTATGTTCTTATGTTCACTCCTATGCTGCTGTTTTCAGACACACTTTCCCTGCTCCTACTATCATGTCTCATCACTCTACATGCTCCTCTTAGATAACTCATTTACTGAAGTCACGGATTCAAACTGGAAAAGTGTAGACTTTAACCCTAAGTAGACCCTTCACGCCCAGATATTTCCTTTGAATAAAAAAATGTATGTTGTCGAGCCATAAAATTAAGAAAAGTAACTGAAAATACCAAATTAGTTAGTGGACAAGGATACTAAACAGGTCATAGCTATAAAATATTGCTTATAGTCACTAAAAATTGTCTAATGGCACCCAAATTACAATGGAAATTACGTTCTGGGCGTCAAGGGGTTAAAAATAGGGAAATAGGGAAAAACTGGTTCACAAATAGGGTGGTAAATGATTGGAATCAGTCGTCAGGCGGTCAGTGAATGGGGAGCTTTAAAAGGAGGCTGGATAAATTCATAGATGGGGATGAAAGGTGGATGTAGGTAGGGTTAAGTAACTGGAACTACCTCATGTAGGTCTCACGGCCTCTTGTAGCTTCCTTATTTTCTAATGTTCTTATGTTCACTATATATCAAACCTCTTTATTCACCCTCAGTCTTGCACCTAAACTTCCTACTTAAGCTTTCATTTCCCTCATTAGCCATCCATGAAAATATAAAATACTGTATCCATGTAAATCTCACACATGTCTGTCTGACTCGCACTGCCATAGCAAAACGGTGACTAAATTCCTCCACCACCCACATACACACACTTGCCTCCCAATGAAATGTCTTTATACCTTTCAGTCAATGCCAGCAGACACCATAACATTTCCCTATCAACCCTATCATATACTTTTTGGCGTCCATGAAAGCTGCATCAATTTTTTACTCATCCCTAAGTGTTTTTTTGCCTGTAGGCAGTGACTTCTAAGGCTCGGATGGTAGACTCTGGAGGTTCACTTGAGGGCTGTGATGGCTGGTCCTCGCCCGTGGTGGCGCAGGCAGGATATTTATAGTGACGCCTGTGATTAGGGGCTCATGCCGCCCCCGTGTCCTCCGATGCACTCGCAATCGAAGGTAGAGTCATGCGCAGCATGTGGGTGTTCTTAGGCCACTCGACAGTGCAGAAAGGTTTTGGTTTTCGTCGGGGATCGAACTCGGGTCACCGAGAACGCCACTCGGCAACGCTAGCCACTCTGCTACCGCCTCCCCAAAAGTACTCCTCAACTATCAATTTTGATGGCAAATATCTGAACTACACAACCTTTTCTCATACTAAACCCTCCTTGTTTCTTGCTGACCTTTTCAATCCCTTCCATTGCCTTCTCAATCACGACCCTTCTGTATACTTGTCCAGGCATCCCCCCCTACTATTAATTATTTCTTACTATCTTCTCCTTTATAGAATCACAATAATAGCCTTTCTCCATCCATCCAGCGCCCCTCCCTGTCTGCCTGTACATCAAAAACATTAACTTCATCACTACATCTCCTTAACATCTCCAGAATTATATCATCTAAACCTGCAGCTTTACTACTTGAACCTAAAGATTGCCTTCTATACCTCCTTTCTACATACACTGCATTCCTCTCTGTACCAACACTTGACTTCCACCTGCTTCCATAAGAACATAAGAACATAAGAAAATAAGGAAGCTACAAGAGGCTGGGAGACCTACACAAGGTAGTTCCTGTTACTTAACACCATAGGTGGGCATCGCAATTTTTTTCTCCAATTCCGCAATCGCAATTTTGCAATTCCGACCTGCACCCGTCCGCAATCGCAATTCCGCAATTTTTTTCAGATAGGCCTTTTCGCAATCGCAATTCCGCAATTTTTTTCAGATAGGCCTTTTCGCAATCGCAATTCCGCAAATTAATTTTGACACCTACAATTAAAACAAAACATCTACAATTAAAAAAAAAAATGTCTCTAGACTCTTAAACATCTCTAGACTCTTAAACACCTACAATTAAAATGAAAAATGTCTCTAGACTCTTAAACATCTCTAGACTCTTAAACACCTACAATTAAAATGAAAAATGTCTCTAGACTCTTAAACATCTCTAGACTCTTAAACACCTACAATTAAAATGAAAAATGTCTCTAGACTCTTAAACATCTCTAGACTCTTAAACACCTACAATTAAAATGAAAAATGTCTCTAGACTCTTAAACATCTCTAGACTCTTAAACACCTACAATTAAAATGAAAAATGTCTCTAGACTCTTAAACATCTCTAGACTCTTAAACACCTACAATTAAAATGAAAATGTCTCTAGACTCTTAAACATCTCTAGACTCTTAAACCTACAATTAAAATGAAAAATGTCTCTAGACTTTTAAAACATCTCTAGACTCTTAAACACCTACAATTAAAATGAAAAATGTCTCTAGACTCTTAAACATCTCTAGACTCTTAAACACCTACAATTAAAATGAAAAATGTCTCTAGACTCTTAAACATCTCTACACTCTTAAACACCTACAATTAAAATGAAAAATGTCTGTAGACTCTTTATTAGTGTTTAATACTTCTGTATTCCTATTCTGTTTCTGTCTATACTTGTTACTTGTCCTTCACAATTAAGTCTTTGTCTCTTTTAGTGTTTTTCTTTACTTTTACACTTCACAGTCTACAGGCTAGTAATCACTAATCTAAGTAATCTACTAATCTTCCTCCTCCTCCCCGCGCTTTAAAGGTGGTCACCGTCACAATTATTGCGATTGCGTTTTAAAATTTTGGCGGTCCGCAACCCGCAATTCCGCAATTTTTTCAGGCATCAGCAATTGCGCAATTCCGCAACAGAATTACCCATTCCGCAAGTTGCAAATGGTGGAATTGCAGACTAAAATTGCGGGATGCCCACCTTTGTAATGAAGACAAGCAATGCTATGTTCTCGCCACTCACGCACTCATTCCCTCCTTCCTTCCCCACATTGAAGTCAGCAATGCTATGTTCTCGCCACTCACGCACTCATTCCCTCCTTCCTTCCCCACATTGAAGTCAGGCAATGCTATGTTCTCGCCACTCACGCACTCATTCCCTCCTTCCTTCCCCACATTGAAGTCAGGCAATGCTATGTTCTCGCCACTCACGCACTCATTCCCTCCTTCCTTCCCCACATTGAAGTCAGGCAATGCTATGTTCTCGCCACTCACGCACTCATTCCCTCCTTCCTTCCCCACATTGAAGACAGGCAATGATATGTTCTCGCCACTCACACACTCATTCCCTCCTTCCTTCCCCACATTGAAGACAGGCAATGATATGTTCTCGCCACTCACACACTCACTCCCTCCTTCCTTCCTTCCCCACATTGAAGACAGGCAATGATATGTTCTCGCCACTCACACACTCATTCCCTCCTTCCTTCCCCACATTGAAGTCAGGCAATGCTATGTTCTCGCCACTCACGCACTCATTCCCTCCTTCCTTCCCCACATTCAATACAAGCAATAATATGTTCTCGCCACTCACACACTCATTCCCTCCTTAGGTGGTAAATGATTGGAATGGACTTAGTAGACAGGTAGTTAGTGCAGAGTCATTAGAGAGCTTTAAAGGGAGGCTAGATAAATTTATGGATGGGGATGAAAGGTGGATGTAGGCAGTGTTACGTAACAGGAACTACCACGTGTAGGTTTCACGGCCTCTTGTAGCTTCCTTATGTTCTTTCCACCACTACCATCACCCCCACCACCACCATTATAACCATTATATTCATCCATTATAACCCTGTCATCAGAAATAGGAACAGGTATCGCCTACGGTAAATAAGGGGCTTAAGAAATCATCATTCCTCTCTCTCTCTCTCTCTAGCTATACAGCCATTTTCACCTATTTTCAGGTTTCTGCATTGATATCCTCCCCATCTACCTTTGTTCAGCCTTGCATAGGGCCGGTAATCCCGTATTTTAAGGGTAGTAATGACCCACACAGCCGTACACCAGCCCCGTGTAAACAAACGGTGACGTCACAAACCAGTGACGTCACAGGCACGGCGCCTTGCCGACTGCAGCCAGGCCCCTTTTCCCTTCATTAATCTAATAACATCAAATACATTAAATAATGAATAAATCAACACGGATAAAGTAAAATAATGATAAATAGGACACAATAAGCCAAAAAAATCAATGAAATAACGAAGAAATAATGAAATATCCAGTATCAAAAGATGGCCGAAAAAGCCTCAAATTCACCACCACCAAATTCGACTTTATAACCAAGCCCTTATAATTCGTGAAAAAATATGAGCAAATAGTTTATGATGTGTGTATCTTATAAACAGTAACATCGGAGTTTGGTGTTGAAACCGAGGAGTAAAATATGTTTAGTTTTTTCGATAATTTGACCTTTCAACCACTCTGTCAGATGTATTCCTACACTAAACACGTGAAAAACCCGTCACCTAGACACACACAAACACACCGCGACTGTAGGGATAGCTAAAGGGACACAAATAACCTCACAGCTCAAGTAGAAGAGAGACTAAGGTACAGTAAAATTATAAACAAAACCACACTAAAACTATAACACAAAATATTGCCACCAAGCTAAAGAAAAATACATAAAACGATGCGGAAATATCGAAATATATTAAAATACACAAAAATACCCCTCCATTTGATGTAAAAAAAGAATTATCAACAAAATATCGCTAAAATGTACGGTGTTACTAAACGATTGAATCGTATTTCTTTTACGAAGGCCTTAAGTATCGGACACTTTGTATGGGAAGTCATAAAACAAGCTGGCGTTTTCAATAAGGCTATACAATCCATAATCGGTCCACGAATGAAAAAGTGACTATTCGCTTTAAATACGTAATCGGCAACTCGTAACCTGGCGGAGAGGCAGGATTCCCTTCAGCCAATCAGCGGCCCTGCTTTGGTATCAGCCAATCGGCGTTCAGTAATATATATAATCAGCTGGGCGGCCTTGTTTACTAGTATACACTTATTTACTCGTAAATAAGGTGAATTTTACCCTTAAATACCTTATTTATGGCATATTCGTGATAATAAGAGTATTATTAGTGATACATATAGCTGGGATGATAATAATTACCGCCATATTAGCCTTTCATCGACATATTCTCCCTAAAATACATGACTGTTCTTACTTCCAGGCCGGTATATGGTATATTATGACGTGTTTTCGGTAAGTGTCTCCCGCTGAATACCCCAGACATACCCACGTACCCACGTACCAGACGCACAGACGTACCCAGGGTATATCTTGATGCGCTGATCCCAGGTTCGAGTCCAGCGTACCCGAGAGTAGCTTGTTATGGACCACTATGGCCCGCGCCGTACTTCAGCCGCGGGGGTACGGGGCTCACGCCGTATCTTTAGGTCACACACAAACTGGGGGGCTACCTAATACCTTAATTATTTGTCTTGTTAGTGGTGGAAGTTAGAGGTGAGTTAGTTAATAGTTATCAGTCTAGTTAATAGTTATATATTCGCTTGGTGGATATACCTTCCCTCTATATAACCCTTCTATAACCCTACCCTTTATATAAGTGATATAACATATTGCAAGGTGACAAAACGCTCAAGTAATAGGGAACCGGCTATATTAATGCCAATGATCCCAGGTTCGAGTCCCGCGTGCCCGAGAGTAGCTTGTTATGGACCACTATGTACCCCCGCCGTACCTCCAGTCGCGGTGATACGGGGCTCACCGGTAAAAGTGGACGAGGACTGCGCGGTCATTTTCCGAGACACTGACTAATTTTTCCTAGCCAAAATGTAGTGCTTTATCACATGGAGTCACACACACACACACACACACACCACTTGCTATATACTACGTATCTCCATAGTACAACCGCCGTTGGTTGGGGGGAGAGATGCCCCCTTCAACCACCCCTGCCTCCTACATTAACCCCGCCCTGGACTCCCAAAAATGATATTACTAACCTACCCTAACCTTACCAATAACCTCCTAGCGAGACCTTAGAGCGAGAAAGAACGAACATTTTACCAGGTTAGGATATATTGAGGGTAGGTTAGTCATTTCTTAGATATTTTGTAATCTCTCCCCCACTTTATTATTACGTTTTAGAGGTATCTGAAGGATCTGTGAAGGTCTGGAGAAAATAAAACCACTAATAAGGGCGGGAAAGGACTTTAGAATTTTACCCATATGGGAATAGTGTTACAGTGAAGGCCAATAATAACTATTAACTACAACTAATACTCACACAGTCACTCCCATGGTTGTTTGTATTTGACAGCCAGCCACAGAGTTGTTAGATTCTGTGTTGTCCCGAAACTCAGCTGTTGTTGAAGAGCAGACAGCTTATAGGAGGTTAATCTACAATATATCGATACAAGCCACTACATGCACTCTTACTTCAATGATTCATCCCTAAGGAAATTTACTGTATTGGCTTTGATCAAATTATTCAAGAAATTATAGTTGTAGGGATATATATGGGTGTTAATTATCGTACATGTGTGTGTTGCGAGACGGCGGTGCCATCTAGGGGGCCGAGATGTAGCTGCAGGGATGCTCAGCCCCCCCATCTCTTGACCAACTTTAACATTACCACACATACCACTACTACAGACGCCCACCCATATGCTCTGCAAGGCTTGAACAATACTTCTTTGCTATGAATCTCAATGTAAAGAATGTTATTTTTCCTGTGTTATGATGTGACTTGTCTCTCCCTGCTGTCTTTATTCCCTGCCTGGCTTGAGGTCTGGCGTCACCTTTGTAAGATAGTTTTACCATTGGCACTACTGGCACTCCCTCTGCGCCGGCTCACTACAGCTGTTGATAGAAAAACCAGGTTGCCTTTCCTTTTATCTAGTTTGTGAAATATAGGGACTGTTTTCATGAACTGCGAGTTGCGAACAATGCATGTGTATAGAGAAAGAGCCCTGAGTGGCTTACATCCCCATGGGAGGCTTAACAAGTGATAGGTAATCATGATAAGATGGAACCTCCAGCGAGCCGTGGGCCCGCTCGTCTCCCACATTGTGTGCCATTGATCGCGGCTGCAGTAGTGTCCCCTCGGTCAGTGCGAGCGGTGACTGTGTCAGTGAAGTGAGGCAGTGATGGCAGTGTGTTGTGCATGGCAGTGATGATTATGGTGGCATGTCTCGTGACGTGTATGGTGGAGGTGGTGGGGGAGGCGGGGTGCCGAGCAGCCGGTCGCCCCGGCCCCAGCGTCGCGACCTGAACTCTGACCCATACTACCTGGACCAGGGCGGTCACCACCGCGCCCACAGCCCGCAACCGTCAGCATCCGCGCGCCGTAGCCGCTCCGCAACCCGCGCCGTCTCCCCGACCCTGGCGCTGGACCACGGCGGGGCCTACATGGACCCCCACGCTACTATGGAAGCGGACCGCCGCAGCGGATCAGCACCGGGTACTCACCACCGCAGCCGTAGCCAAAACAGAAGTAACGTGGGCCGCAACTACCACTCTCTGGACCGTGAGGTGCACGACCGCGAGTTTATGCCCATCCGCGACCCCCGCGACCGCAGCATGGAGCGTGGGGGCGCCATGGACCTCCACGGGGTGCAGGGGAGCAGCAGCACCCACATGACCCGCCGTGACCGTTCCCTTGACCGCGGACCTATGCTGGAGGACGATCTGTATCGTCAGGACCACCACGCGATGGGAAGATCTCGGGCCAGCCCCAACCCGGAGCTGGGTAGCGGGCGCCATGCCCAGCAGGCCGGGATGGGCACCACCATGACCCGCGACAATTACTTCACCGAGGTACAGATGCACAATACTGACCTCCAAAAAGAACTCGGAAACCTGAAAAAAGAACTAGAACTGACTAATCAGAAACTAGGCTCGTCGATGCACTCGATAAAGACCTTCTGGTCGCCCGAGCTCAAAAAGGAGCGGGCCCTCAGGAAGGAGGAGAGTGCCAAGTACTCTCTCATCAACGACCAGCTCAAGCTCCTCAACTCAGAGAACCAGGTAAGTATCACCTTGCTCCTCTGCACACTACCCTGCCTCCCTGTCTATAGTCATTACCTTGATCGATGTTCTTAGCCACTCATGCTTTAGGATTTCCCGCCAATCATCGATCCATTTCACGTCAAGCCGCGTGGAACAGGTAACAGATCAGATTTTTCCACATCTATTGTATCATACCCGGCGGCCGGTGAGCACCGCGCGGCCTGCCGGGACGCTGGCCAGGTGGCGCTGCGGTGACGTAACTCCCATTATTGCGTCAGCCTGATTCACAAAAGTAAAAGAATATCAGTAAGAAAAGTAACATTGAAATAATAGTTTTCAGAAAGGTATTTTTTTGCGACTTTACGTCTTCTATTAATGTATGTAATTTTCTGTAGTTACAAACATCATTACGCGTAACATCCCCGCCATCATTATTCGGCAATTGTTCTTGCCTCCCGCAGCACCGTCCACGCGGCCATCGGCAGCAACATGTTGACGTCAAGCCAGGCAATGAGCCAGGGGGCCATTCTATAGGGAAGCGCGGTTCTTAACCCGGGGGGGCGCGGCCCTTAGGGGCGTAGGTACCTAGGGGGGGGGGGGGCGTGAGACAAGAGGGAAAAGGAAGAAATGTCAAGTATTTAACTGAAGCTCGGGTGCGAGGGTGAGCGAAGAAAGTCGCTACAGAGAATGACGGGAGAAAAACTCTGCGGTGACGTCTTGCCACGCTTCACTAACTCCGTAGACATTTATGCAATATTATTGTTTTTTTATTATTATTACTATTATTATTGTTATTAGTATCAGTATTATTATTATGATCATTATCAATATCGTTATCTTTATTATTATTGTTGATATTTTTATTATTATTGTTATTGTTATAGTTATACTTATTATAATAATTATTACTATTATTATTTTATCAAAACTACCATTATTTCTATTATCAATATTATCTTTATTATATCATTATTGTTTTTACTTTTATTAATACTAGTAATTCCATTATCAGTTGTTATCTAAAGGACAATGTCGAATAACGAACTCAGGAACCCTTAGCGCACCCGAGTCCCTAAAAGTGTGGTGGGCACTTTCACAACGGTGCAGGACAGAATTATCATCTTCTTCACGGCAGTCACGCAAGAGTGGCACTGAGGGTGAGCTGATGCCTGGGCCTATCGAGGACGCATCCCGCTGGGTTACGATGCTCACCAAGGACCAGTGTTGTTTGTACAGATTAAGTTAACGGAAAGAAATATAATCTGGGAGTACTGGCAGGCCACCCAGCTGACATGCAGCAGCCACGCCTAAACATTGGCACCTCGGCAACGCCCCCCCCCCCCTTCCCCCCTCTCCCCTACCCTGCCGCCGCCGAGGAGGAAGCATATAGTATTTCTTTTGAAACTTCATACCTAAGCTAGTAAATTGTTAGAGGTAAATATGTTCCAAGAGACGCCCTTCTTCATTTTGTTTTATTTTTTACGTTGGAGCCTATAGCGCTTGTAGGCTATTATTTATCTATTTGTTTTTTTCTTTAATAAATCCTCTTCTTGCGTTAAGGAAAGGGAGACGTATAGAGTTAATATTGTGCTGTCCATTTAAACAAGAATGTGACACGGCAGGCGGTGATATAATTGACCTGTGAGGGTGGGGTAATGGTGATAAGTGTGTGTGTGTGTGTGTGTGTGTGTGTGTGTGTGTGTGTGTGTGTGTATGTGTTGTGTGTCTGTGTATGTGACTCAACCCGATACATGAGGGAGATACGAATGTTCAGGGATATACCTATGTTATTTTACGTTCTTGTTAACTTCCTCCTTATGCCGAGACCAGAAACCATCATACTGAGCCACTATGGGCGTCGGGAACTCGGCAATAGTCACCGTCAAAGGAGGTGCAAGGGCAAGAGGGGGGTTCCAGAGACGCAGGGATCCATACCAAGTAAAAACAGTCCGTGGGAAAACTGAGTCCACTACCCACACGTTCAGCAACTAAAAGTAGTATCGAGAGAGAGAGAGAGAGAGAGAGAGAGAGAGAGAGAGAGAGAGAGAGAGAGAGAGAGAGAGAGAGAGAGAGAGAGAGAGAGAGAGAGAGGAAAGGAGAAGTGGATAAGGACGAAAAAAGGAAGAGAAGGAAAGCCAAAGAGGGTAAAAAAACTGATATGAGAATTAGAAATGTGGAATAAAAAACGATGAAGAACGAGAAGCGAGAGAGAAGCAGAGAGGTAGAGAGAGAAGAGAGAGAATAATAAGAGAGGAGAAAGAGAAGAGAGAGAGGGAGAGAGAGTTTATTTTCTGTTGCTCGGCCTTCTGTCAACTAAGTGATCTATAGAGTATTGAGCAACCCTCCTGCAATCCTTTCGTCCTCTCGGCATGCCTTCTCTTACTCGTCTGGGTGTCACGGGGTCTGAGTGAGTCAAGTGGCATACCCGGAGCTGTGAGAGGGACGAGTGGGTGGGCAGGGAGGGAATGGGGCTCAGAGGATATTGAGGATGCTTTGTATAGTGTTGTGGGTTTGACTTATGTCTGGTCTGATGTTAGTAATTTGGATTTGTATCTATTTGGTCTAGGATTTGGGATTTAGTCATTTTTGGTCTAGTATTGGGATTAGTCTTATTGGTCTAGTATTGGATTTAGTCATTATTGTCTGTATATGGGATTAGTCATTATTTAGTCTAGTATTTGGTCTAGTATTGGATTAGTCATTATTTAGTCTAGTATTTGGTCTAGTATATGGGATTTAGTCATTATTTAGTCTAGTATTTGGTCTAGTATATGGGATTTAGTCATTATTTAGTCTGGTATTTGGTCTAGTATTTGGGATTTAGTCATTATTTGGTTTAGTATTCGGGATTTAGTCATTATTTGGTCTAGTATGTGGGATTTAGTCATTATTTGGTCTAGTATTTGGGATTTAGTCATTATTTGGTCTAGTATTTGGTCTAGTATTTGGGATTTAGTCATTATTTGGTCTAGTATATGGGATTTAGTCATTATTTGGTCTAGTATATGGGATTTAGTCATTATTTGGTCTAGTATCTGGTCTAGTATTTGGGATTTAGTCATTATTTGGTCTAGTATATGGGATTTAGTCATTATTTGGTCTAGTATTTGGTCTAGTATTTGGGATTTAGTCATTATTTGGTCTAGTATTTGGGATTTAGTCATTATTTGGTCTGATTTGTCTAGTATTTGTATATTTTGGACATTTTTTTATGATATTACGGTTAGGATTAATGTATATTTGGTCAGTATTGGTATTTAGTTCTTATTGGTCTAAGTATTTGGATTTGTCTAGTATTTGGATTTAATCTAGTATTTGGTGATATTTGGAACCAGTTTTAATGATGATCACGGGGAGATAAGAAGGTGTATGTGATGGTTTATGCATTTTTAGTATGAGATTTTATAAAGTTAACCTTATCTAATTTTGCGATATTAATCTCTCTCTTTAGGATCTTTATAAGTTAATTTTTTCGGGTGTCGAGGTGTTTTTGCTGTATTAGTATCGTTTTAAACAAGTTAAGATACGTCATAAGTTTCTGCTGGTATGTAATTTTCTCTTTTGTAAGGATCGATTGTATAAAGTTCTGTGTTGTGTTGTGTGTGTGGTGTGGTGTTGTGGTGTGTGTTGTGTCCTTGTGGCTGTCTGTGTTTCCGTTGTCTGTCTGTCTTATGTGTGTGTGTGTGTTTGTTGTGGTGGTGGTTTGGCTGCTGTGTTCCCTCTGTCCTGTGTTTTGTAGTTTGAGCTCGTGGTGGTCGTGTTATGCCTTTTCCACTGTCCGTGTTCTGTATGTCTGTCTGTGTGTGTGTGTGTGTGTGTGTGGTGTGTGTGTGTGTGCGTGCGTGCGTGTGTGCGTGTGTAGGCTGCCTGTGTTCCCGTCTGTCTGTCTGTCTGTGTTAGTTGTTAGGCTGTATGAAGCCGTACAGGTGGGTCTTATACGCTTCCTCACGACTGACACAAATGTCTGGAGGCGAGATGAACATAAGACTCAACCCTAAACAGTCGAGAGAGAGAAAAAAAAACTGATATTCCTTTAATACAAAAAGAAAAGTTTATTGATTTAGTATCTGTAATCGTTTTTGTCCCAGAAAAAAAATATTGTTAAAAAGTTTAAAAAATAAGTTAAAAAAGACTGAACCCTTAACAGTCGAGAGAAAAAAAAACCTAATAGTCATTTAAAAGAAAAAAGAAAAGTTTATTTATGAAGTATTTGTAATCGTTAATGTCCCAGAAAAAAAAAAGTTAAACCCCTTGAGGCCCAGAACGTAATTTTCATTGTAATTTGACTACCACTAGACGATTTTAATTAATAGATATAAACAATATTTTATAGATACGACCTATTTAGTATCTTCGTCCACTAGTTAATTTGGTATATTAAGTCACTTTTTGTAATTTTATGGCTAACAACAGATGTTTCCACTAGTTAATTTGGTATATTAGTTAACTTTTCGTAATTTTATGGCTTATATATAAGGACAGATGGCTTCCACTAGTTAATTTGGTATATTAAGTCACTTTTCGTAATTTTATGGCTAACAACAGAACATTTTATATAGCAAAGGAAAGATCAGGGAGTTAAGACGAAACTCATATTTTAGGAAACGTGCATCCCGGGTAAACTTAAATGAATTCCGGAATGAGGATGTCTTGAAATGAAGCAGAAACTTGGTCTTGCCTAATAACTTGTGGAGAAAGTATGACTTCCCTTACTCAAACTCGTCTCCGTGTAATTATTTCTCCTGCCGAGGAAAAGAGAGAGAGAGAGAGAGAGAGAGAGAGAGAGAGAGAGAGAGAGAGAGAGAGAGAGAGAGAGAGAGAGAGAGATGTGGGCTGGTGTGTGCAATGTGATATAACAGTCCAAGGGCTCCTTAAGTCATCATTCCCCCGAGGTTGTTATCTACTCTCACACGGCTGCCACTACTACTGTCATTCATCTCTCTCTCTCTCTCTCTCTCTCTCTCTCTCTCTCTCTCTCTCTCTCTCTCTCATCCAACTTTGATCATTGGTTAGCAGTTTTAGTCCCTCAATCTGGCTTCTCTCTCTCTCTCTCTCTCTCTCTCCCTCCCCGGTCCCTCCCTCCTTCTTCGGTCATATTACAAACAAACAATCAGTTAATAAGTTACCATCGTTCACAAGAGAGAGAGAGAGAGAGAGAGAGAGAGAGAGAGAGAGAGAGAGAGAGAGACGTTCAATAGTGCAAACATCCAACAGTCGTTACTTCACAGACACACTCACACACACACGCACACGCAAACACACACACACACACAGATCCTCAATGTTTGTTTAGTCTTTCCTCTCTTCCTTTTGGCGTTCCCTCTGTGTATCTCGCCTTTTCTTCTTCCCTAATCCAGCGTTTCTCTCCCTTGGTTCTGGCGCTGTGCAAAGAGGAAGGAGGAAGGAAGGAAGGAGGGAGGTTTGGCCGCCACCTGTTAGGACGAAGGGAGGAAAGAGGAGGGAGGGGAGGAGAGAGAGAGAGAGAGAGAGAGAGAGAGAGAGAGAGAGAGGAGAGAGAGAGAGAGAGAGAGAGAGAGATTGGGTCACGTTACTACTATCAATACTACAGTTCCTCCTCCTCCTCCTCCTCCTCCTCCTCCTACTTCTACTATTACTACTGCTGTGACTACAACTACTATTACTACTACTACTACTACTACTACTACTACTACTACTACTACTACTACTACTACTACTACTACTACTAAGCACACCTTTCCTTACTACTTTATCCGGCTTGTATTTACCCTGACACGCCAACCACTTCATACAAACAGATCTTCTCTCTCCATTTTTTCTCTTTGCTACACTTCCATCTACCTCCTCTCCTCCTCTTCCTCCCCCTCCCCCTCCTCTTCCTCCCCTCTTCCTCCTCTTCCTCCCCCTCTTCTTATTCCTCTTCCTCTTCCTCCCCCTCCTCCTCTTACTCTTCCAGCACTCATTGCCAATCTCGTCATCTCCATCTCATCCCTTTTCTCTCTCTCCTTCTCCTCTCTATTCCCTCTTCCCCTCCCTCTCTCTCTTCCCCTCCTCTATTCCCTCTTCCCCTCCCTTCCTCTCTATTCCCTCTTCCCCTTCCTCTCTCCCCTCCTTTCCTCTCCCTTCCTCTCTTCCCTTCCTTTCTCTCTACCCATTCCCGGCCTTGCAAGTTGGGGTGAAGCTACCAACGCTGCTCCAAAGACTATTGACTTATCGATCAACGCTTCCCCTCCCTCTCTCCCTTCTCTCCCTTCTTACCTCTTCTCCCCTCACTGCCTCCCACCCCCCTCTCTCTCTCTCTCTCTCTCTCTCTCTCTCTCTCTCATCTCTCCTCTCTCTCTCTCTCTCTCTCTCTCTCTCTAGCAGGCCTCCAACCTTAACCTCCTTCTCTCCCTCTCTCCCTTTCCTTATTCATCGTGGTTTTTTTTTCTCTCTCTCTCTCTCTCTCTCTCTCTCTCTCTCTCTCTCTCTCTCTCTCCCTCTCTCTCTCTCCTATCTCTCTCTCTCTCTCTCTCTCTCTCTTCTCTCTCTCTCTCTCTCCTCTCTCTTCTCTCATGCTTTTCTCCTTCCTCTCTCTCTCTCTCTCTCCATTTTTATTAGTCATTTTCATCTTCTCCTCTTCCTTCATCGTCTCTCTCTTCTCTTCTCTCTTCCTTCTCCAGTTTTCCTCTTACCTATGTTTTATTTTCTTCTGTCTCCTCTCTCTCTCTCTCTCTCTCTCTCTCTCTCTCTCTTCTCTCTCTCTCTCTCCTCTCACACTTGTTTTTCTAGTTTCTAGTGGTGTATCTATTTATTGCATTCTATATTGTTTTATCAATGATTTGATTCAATTTTCATGTTTTTTTGTTGTTGTTGTTTTTTCGAGGTACATACTCTTCATTTTATTTTATTTATTTGATGTATTTTTTTCTTACTTTATTTTTTTGTGCCGCCCTCCTAGCTATCCTATCACCTTTCCCTTACCTCCTTCCCAGAGCTCCAAATCTCCCTCCAGCCAGCCTTCATCTTTCCTCCAGCTATATCTTTTCTTTTCTCTCCAACCCTCCCTTCCCTCTCCCTTCCGCTGACTCAAAAGCCAGCCACTATCATGCCCTCTCTCTCTCTCTCTCTCTCTCTCTCTCTCTCTCTCTCTCTCTCTCTCTCTCTCTCTCTCTCTCTCTCTCTCTCTTGTTTCCTTTACACTCGCTCCACATGTCTTATCAACTTAGTTTCCTGTATTATTTTTTTCTCTTTCTCCCATTGCCTTTTTTTTTATAGTATCGGTAGTAAGGGAACACTCTCTCTCTCTCTCTCTCTCTCTCTCTCTCTCTCTCTCTCTCTCTCTCTCTCTCTCTCTCTCTCTCTCTCTCTCTCTCTCTCTCAATTACATGCGATCTTTTTTCTCTACAATTCTTGTGTGTGTGATTAAAAAGAGGAGCTAAGAGATATGAGAAGAAACTGAAGGGGAGGATAACGAGGAAGATGAGTAGGGAGAGGAAGATTGGAGGAGGGTGAAGATGATTGCAGGAAAGATGAGAGAGGGAAGGGTGATTAGGGGAAAGGGAGTGATGATTGGGCACTGCGGGCAGGGGGAGGAGGCAAGGGAGAGAGGGAGGGAGAGAGGTAGAGAGAGAAAGAGGGAGGGAGGGAGAGTATTATGGTTTGGTGTCGTTTCTAGCTCGTGTATTGACTTCTTGAGTGACTTGTTTCGCTGAGGAGGTGGTAAAAGGAAAGGAGAATAACTTACTAATAGAATGATAAGATTATATAATAGTAATAGAATAAGATAAGAATAGTAAGGCTTGATTTGAGCTTTTTCCTTCCTATGCTGTGCCCTAGTACGCACACACACACACACACACACACACTTACTTGAAAGAAAGAAAGACTGGATCAATTGAAAGACTGTATAAATGTAGATACGGAGACGGGACCACACGACTGTAGCTCAGGCCCTGTAAAACACAACTAGGTAAACACACACACACACACACACACACACACACGGTAAATTAGGCACACGTTACCCCTGTCTAAACCTGATGTACGGAGCTCCGGGTTTTCCCTTACTCAGAATTAATTAAAAAGAAGGAAAAAGTAAACATCAGTAAGGTGCTTCCCCTCCAGGCTTTTTGGGCGCGGCATCTTATTACGAGGGAAAGCGAACAGAGCAATGATTTTATTAATAAAGAAGCTAGGAGAGAATTACCTTAAGGCTGCATAGACCCAATGTTTTTTAACCTGTATAGTCTGAAAAATGGGGGACACGAGGACGAGACAATATTAACTTAACCCTTCGAGGCCCAGAACGTAATTTCCATTGTAATTTGGCTGCCATTAGATGATTTTTAGTGTATATAACCAATATTTTATAGATATGACCTGTTTAGTATCCTTGTCCACTGGCTAATTTGGTATATTCAGTTAGTTTTTGTAATTTTATGGCTATCAACAGACAATTTCTTATAGTTAAGGAAAGATCTGGGCGTGAAGGGGTTAAAATAAAGGATTTTTATTTCGAGGTGATGGCTTTAATTTTTTTTTTTTGGGGGGGAGAGATAATTACTGTGTTACACTAGACCACGGAAGATGGAAGTCTGTTTCAAACTCTGATCATGTTATTAGTTGATATTAATTCAATACAATCCAACTCTCTGTAATACAATCTTACTGTATCTGCCTGTATCTCGCGTTCAGACAGTTGTTTTTTACTCGAAAACCACGTCAGGGAGGCTCGGTTGGTAGAGTCGTGAGCTTGCGTGTAGAGTCCCTGCATTCGGTCAGCGGTTCGAGTCCACCAAGTTCGTGCTGGCGTGGTGGCGCTTTGCATAGTCAATAACCTTGTAGTTGGTACTTGCAAAGTGTCTAGATAGGATCAAAGTATCTTATCTTATTTTGACTCGAGAGGAGACGTCAAGTTGAGATGATTTACTGGCTTCGAATTTCGTAAAACCTATGACTATTTTGAAGCATTCTATTAATCCTTTTTGTCAATAGCGTTTTTCTAGATAGAATAGTTTAAGTCATGCTGGTCTAATCGTAGGACCTATTATGCATCTTTGTAGCCCTACGCTTAACCCCTTCACGTCCAGATCTTTCCTTGGCTATATAAAATTGTCTGTTGTTAGCCATAAAATAACGAAAACTATAACTGAATATACCAAATTAGTTAGTGGACAAGGATACTAAACAGGTCATAGCTATAAAACATTGCTTATAGCCACTAAACATTGTCTAATGGTACCCAAATTACAATGGAAATTAAGTTCTGGGTCTCAAGGGGTTAACAGTTTCTAATTTCGCAATGTCCGTAGCATGTTATGATGACTACAATTATACTATATATTCTAAATAGATGTTGGTCTGAAAGGTATGAGAGGACGTTGGTTTGAATCCCCGGTTAGGCGAAGGCAATTTGGGCTTGTTTTCCTTCTCGCTATAGCCCGTTTGTTGTCGCTGTCAATATTCTGATAGATGGAAGGATAAATATATTGATAGGTAAGAGAGATTGACTGATACCTAGATAAGATACATAAATGAGAGAGAGAGAGAGAGAGAGAGAGAGAGAGAGAGAGAGAGAGAGAGAGAGAGAGAGAGAGAGAGAGAGAGAGAGAGAGAGAGAGAGAGAGAGAGAGAGAAATTCTTATCGTATATTAAAACTTTTGTCACTTAGATCCTAAACTGCAACTAATGATTCCATCTCTTCGATTAAAACTGATGGGAGCAAAGTTTGTTCCTCCATAATGATATGTAGGTGCTCATTAACGCTCTCTCTCTCTCTCTCTCTCTCTCTCTCTCTCTCTCTCTCTCTCTCTCTCTCTCTCTCTCCTGCATTCGGTCAGCGGTTCGAGTCCACCAAGTTCGTCCTGGCGTGGTGGCGCTTTGTATAGTCAATAACCTTGTAGTTGGTACTTGCAAAGTGTCTAGATAGGATCAAAGTATCTTATATCTCTCTCTCTCTCTCTCTCTCTCTCTCTCTCTCTCTCTCTCTCTCTCTCTCTCTCCTCTCTCTCTCTCTCTCTCTCTCTCTCTCTCTCTCTCTCTCTCTCTCTCTTCTCTCTCTGTTGACATATCGGACAAAACACCAAAAAACACATGAATCAGAGGCAGGTAATGAAGGGGTATTGGATAGGTGAAATCTGAGCTAATGTATAACAGTTGTTGGATACTCTGAATGGAGAAGAATGGGTGGCAAGTGTGCCTGGCTTACACTCATTTTATATTGTGTTTTCTTCGTCCTACATCCTTGAGTTGTAAACTGAAGTAGTGACGTAGTTTTATGTGTACTATGTCACAATGTATGCTGGGATTGTTAACCACGTAATGGCCCACCAAAGTCAAGGTTTCTATCTATTAACCCCTTTACACCCAGATCTTTCCTTTGCTATATAAAATCGTCTGTTGCCGAGCCATAAAATTACGAAAAGTAGCTTAATATATCAAATTAGTTAGTCGATAAGGATACTAAACAGGTCATATCTATAAAATATTGCTTATGTTCACTAAAAATCGTCTAATGGTACCCAAATTACAATGAAAATGACGTTCTGGGTCTCAAGGGGTTAATTACAGTGGGTTTTTTTTATTGGTTTTGGCGTCAGGCTTTCCACTTTCACGTTAAAAGAAATTATCAGCTCGTTATTGAGTTAGGTAGAAATGTTGGGTATTGGTTTAAATATATTAACCACATGTCAGTCCAATGTTTTTTGTGATTGATTTTGACGTCAGGCTTTCAACTCTGACCTTAAAAGAAATTGTCAGTTCGTTATTAGGTTAGGTAAATATAGATATGTTACAATATGAGGAATCCTTTAGATGCCTCTTAAGGTTTACTGTGATGTGTGATGAATAGTTGTGCTTCTCTATGAACACTTGGACGTGGAACTAAGTATCAGTGACCAGCGGCTCTCCGTGAAGTGCCTGGAATATTAATCATGTAGGAGGATCATTAGTTGCTCTATTTCACTATATAGGGAGGCTGAGAGGGATATAGTGGAGCTTTCTGAAAGGAGAAGGCCTAGAAGTGCTGAGTGGAAGCTATTGGAAGCTAGTATGCCTGCCCCTCGACGCATGCTAGCAATGGTGTTTGTCTCTAGAGTCTAGAGTATAGTTCTAGTGCGAGGTGGGTCCATTCCAATGCATCTTTTCGTATTGATGCAGTTTCGACCAATACACGATCGGTGGTTCTAAGTATCTTGAACGTTTAGTTATTATTTTCTGAGTATTTCTAACCCCATATTATTAACCCCTTGAGACCCAGAACGTAATTTCCATTGTAATTTGGGTACCATTAGACGATTTTTAGTGAATATAAGTAATATTTTATAGATATGACCTGCTTAATATCCTTTTTGACTAGCTAATTTGATATATAAAGCTACTTATTGTATTTTTATGGCTAACAACAGACAATTTTTATATAGCAAAGGAAAGATCTGGGCGTGAAGGGGTTAAGGGCCATCAATAATAACACCATAAATTAGTTTAATAATCTTTATTAGTTTACAGCCTGCCTCTGTCCAGCCTGACCAGTTGAGCAAACCAGTTGAATTTGCCTTGCCCACCCTAGAACCCCGCTATCCCATCAGTCCCCCAAGCTTGTTGACTAAGGGGCGAAAGGGAAAATGACAATTGGGAGTATTGGTCGAAACTGCATGCTTATTTACCCAGGTTTTCGTCGTTAGGGTTACTCCAGGTTAAACATATAAGGTGAGGAAGGATGGAGCGCTAATAAGGCTTCATCTCATCTCATATTTCAGCATGTGTTTATACCAAGCTGTGGGATTAGGGAGAGAAGAACGTATTTTGCGGCAAAAGTTGACGATGGTTACCTCTGAACGCGCTTGTTTCCTTAGGTCTTAGTTTATAATGGACTTAATAAATAGGTCGTTTTTATATAGGACTTAGTTTATAATGGACGTAGGACTTATTTTATATAGGACTTAGTTTATAATGGACGTAGGACTTTTTTTTATATAGGACTTAGTTTATAATGGACGTAGGACTTTTTTTTATATATAGGACTTAGTTTATAATGGACGTAGGACTTTTTTTTTATATAGGACTTAGTTTATAATGGACGTAGGACTTATTTTATATAGGACTTAGTTTATAATGGACGTAGGACTTTTTTTTATATAGAACTTAGTTTATAATGGACGTAGGACTTTTTTTATATATAGGACTTAGTTTATAATGGACGTAGGACTTTTTTTTATATAGAACTTAGTTTATAATGGACGTAGGACTTATTTTATATAGGACTTAGTTTATAATGGACGTAGGACATAGGACTTTTTTATATAGGACTTAGTTTATAATGGACGTAGGACTTTTTTTATATATAGGACTTAGTTTATAATGGACGTAGGACTTATTTTATATAGGACTTAGTTTATAATGGACGTAGGACTTAGTTTATAATGGACGTAGGACATAGGACTTTTTTATATAGGACTTAGTTTATAATGGACTTAGGACATGGGACTTTTTTATATAGGACTTAGTTTATAATGGACTTAGGACATGGGACTTTTTTATATAGGACTTAGTTTATAATGGACTTAGGACATGGGACTTTTTTATATAGGACTTAGTTTATAATGGACTTAGGACATGGGACTTTTTTATATAGGACTTAGTTTATAAAGTACTTAGGACATAGGACTTTTTTATATCAGACTTAGTTTATAAAGGACGTAGGACATAGGACTTTTTTTATATAGGACTTAGTTTATAAAGGACGTAGGACATAGGACTTTTTTATATAGGACTTAGTTTATAATGGTTACGAATTATACTAACTTATAAATTATCGTTACTTAAAAATATAATCTAACTTATAAATATAATCGTTAGTAAATATTACTAACGATGTCTCCGCAGAATAACATGATCGTATCTTTAATCTTCACGAACAGATCTTTCCTTTGCTATAAAAAATCGTCTGTTGTTAGCCATAAAATAACGAAAAGTAACTGAATATACCAAATGAGTTAGTGGACAAGGATACTAAACAGGTCATATCTATAAATTATTGCTTATATCAATTACAAATCGTCCAATGGTACCCAAAGTACAATGGAAATTACGCTCTGGGTCTCAAGGGGTTTAGTTGTTTGTGCTACGTGTGCTGCGAGACATGGATACCGAACACCGGACTAGGGAACGCAACTCATACCTTGGGTTACAAATGCCTTCATAGAATCATGGGCCATCCCTGGAGTGACGGTGTGTCAAGTCAATGATTGGATCGCGAGACACTATCGAGACCTGTCACCTGAATGGCACCTGCACGCCAAATCCTGCAGTAGGGACGTGTAACGCACCTCCATGCTGCTGCTGCTTCTTCTTCTTCTTCTTCTTGTGACCTTTAACGCTGAGGAGAAGAAGAAGAAGATAAGAAAATTCAGTGATTCATTCATTCATATTCAGTTTTTTTTTTTTTTTTAATCTTTTTTGGCTTTCCTTCCCTTCCTTTTTTCTCCTGTACATCCTCCTCTCCATTCCTCTGTTCTTCTCCTCTCTTCTTCTCTTCTCTTCTCCCTCCCTCCTTCCTCCTCCTTCCTATCCTTCCCTACCTATTTTCATCCGTATATCCTCTTCTCCTTTCCTCTGTTCTTCACTTCCTATCCTTCTCTCCCTCCCCCTCCCTCCCCCCTCCGTCCTCTCCTTTCCTACCTTTCTCCATCTAAACATCCTCTTCTCTTTTCCGCTGTTCTTCTTCTGTTCTTCCTTTTCTCTCCTCCTTTCCTCTGTTCTCCTCTGTTCTCCTCCTCTCCTCTTCTCCCTCCCAAGAGGCAATGCTCCAAAGAAACAGAAGAGTCGTGGATTTGCATAGAGAAGACGATTTTTATGTGGACGTGAGGACTGCGTGGAAAGGTCAGGGGTGTGGTGGAGGCTGCGTGGAGGCGTGGGCGTGGTAGGTCGTGGGCGTGGTGGAGGCTGCGTGGAGGCGTGGGCGTGGCAGGATTGTGGGCGTGGCCTTGTTTGGGATGGGCCGGCAAGGCAAGAATCGACCAAACAAAGCAAATAGGAGACATGTTTTGAATTACGATGGTGGTGGAGAGAGAGAGAGAGAGAGAGAGAGAGAGAGAGAGAGAGAGAGAGAGAGAGAGAGAGGGGGGGGCGCTGAAGGGTTTTTTATACCTCGGATGCCTCAGGGACACGAAGAGAGAAGAAGAGAGAAGGAAAATGGGTCGTGGTGGTGCTGGTGATGAAGGTGTTGATTCTGGTGATGGTGGTGATGGTGGTGTTGAAAATTGTAAAAAAAGTGGTGATGACGGTAGTAGTAGTAGTTTTTTTTCTCTTAATGGTAATAATGATGGTACGTAGTTTTGATTGGTGGTGTTGCTGATATTGGATACCCACTATGAGATTTTTGTTTAGCTTTGCACCATTACCACCACCACCATCACCATCATTACAGTCACCACATCCACGTCTCTATGTAGGCAGCAACGCAAACCACACCACCTCCTTACCGCGAATCATAAAGACATCTCCCTCATTCTGACAGCCTGACAGACCGAAGGGGTAGCCAAGAGTGGGCTGGTTTGTTTCTTGGCGGGAATAAATCTGCCAAAAGTGGGCTGCTTTGTTTCTTGGCGGGAATAAATCTGCCAAAAGTGGGCTGCTTTGTTTCTTGGCGGGAATAAATCTGCCAAAAGGGGGCTGCTTTGTTTCTTGGCGCGAAAATAAATCTGTCAAAAGTGGG
>JACEEZ010024548.1:132500-140000 GCA_016584305.1 Chionoecetes opilio
GATGCACCGAGGGTCTTATAACGAAGGACGCCTCACAGACACGCCGTAATTCACCTCCTCCTCCTCCTCCTCCTCCTCCTCCCCCTCCTCCTTCTCACCACCTCCTCCTCCTCCTCCTCTCCTCCTCCTCCTCCTCCTCCTCCTTCCTTCCTCCTCCCCCTCCACACCTCCTCCTCTTCCTCCTCCTCCTCCTCCTCCTCCTGGGCCACACAAGGAGGGAGACCAGTGGGCGTGACTAGTTGGCAAAACCCACCTTCGTTCTGGGCTTCTGTGTGAGTCTTCAGTACCGCCACCATCACCACCGCTTTTTTTTTTTTTTTTTTTTTTTCCCTATTCGTTTATTTATTTTCATTTATTTTCATTTATTATTAGTATTTGTTTTCTTATTGATTTTTATTTTTTTCATTTTTTTCATTTTTTTTTTTTTTTACCACCATCGCCGCCACTACCACCACCATCACTACTACCATTACCACCACCACCACCATCACTACTACCACCATCACCATCACTACTACCACCATCACCGCCACACTGCCACCACTACCATCACCACCACAGCCACCACCACCACCACCACCACCACCACTACTACCACCATCACCATCGCTCTCCTAAGCCAATTTGAACACTTTATTCCTATCCTCTTCCTTGCATCACTTCCTGCTCCTCTTCCTTCTTCTTATATTACTTCTTAAGACGTTTTTTTGTGTGTGTCTTACTGTATATTCGGTGTGATTCATATCTCTTTTTTTCTCTCTTTCTATCTCGTTCGTTTTCATTCTCTCTCGTTCGTGATTCATTCTCTCTCGTTCGTGATTCTTTCTCTCTCGTTCGTGATTCATTCTCTTGTTCGTGATTCATTCTCTCTCGTTCGTGATTCATTCTCTCTCGTTCGTGATTCATTCTCTCTCGTTCGTGATTCATTCTTTCTCGTTCGTGATTCATTCTCTCGTTCGTGATTCATTCTCTGTCGTTCGTCATTCTCTCTCTCTCTCTCTCTCTCTCTCTCTCTCTCTCTCTCTCTCTCTCTCTCTCTCTCTCTCTCTCTCTCTCTCTCTCTCTCGACCAGCCTCGAGGGGAAGGAAGTGATAAAAAGATGAGGAAAAACAGGAAGAAAAATTAGAATGAGTTGAGGACGCAAGAATGAACATAAGTGAAGAGGAAAGAAAAAGAAAAGGAAGAAGGGAGGAAGAGAGACGTGATGAAGGAGACTTGAAGGAGATTGTGAATGTAAAGATAGTGGTTAAAGAAGAGGGTTGTGAGGTGACGATGCATTAGATAAAGAAGGAAAGAAGGATTGGAATGGAAAAAGGGATTTGTTGTATTAAGACATTGCAATAAAAAGGGTTTGTGGTAAGGAGGAGGAAGAGGAGGAGGAGGAGGAGGAGGAGGAGGAGGAAGGAGGAGAGAGTATTATATCATTGTTGGTGGAATTAAGAATGGTAATAAGAGGGAGAATGTGTCACGAAAACAAGGGAGTTAGGAGAAGAGGAGGAGGAAGAGAGGAGGAGGAGGAGGAGGAGGAGGAGGAGGGAAGGAGGAGGAATGTAGGTTTTGCCTCGTGAATTTGGATACCTCCTCCACCTCCTCCTTTTCCTACCCCTCTTCCTCCTCTTCTTATGTGTCTTGTGTTTATTTTTAAAGTCATCGTTGCGTGTGTACTGTGTGTGCGTGTGAGTCCCTGTAATATTTTCTGTCTCGGTTTATTTATTTGTCTTTGTTCTCTTCTCTCTCTCTCTCTCTCTCTCTCTCTCTCTCTCTCTCGCTGGTTTTTTATACCGAGTTAGAAAACATCATTACAGAGTAAGTTACTATTTACATTACATAAAAATTGTAACTTTTACAGGCTAAAGGATACAGAATTAGTGTTCCCTATCTAAAAGCCCAACTCGTGATAATTGATCTCCTTGCCTTCACCTCAGCATCCACGCATTCACAAGTTCCTTGAACTCTTGAACAGTTGTACCGCCAAGGCGTGGCTGCGAGGCAAGGAGTGCATTCCACCAGCCAACGTAGACGTAGACGAACTGACGCTGGTGGTGCCAAGTATGGCAGAGGGGCTGTAGTAGCTCTGCGAGGGCTAGGGCAACGGTACTTGTAGTAGCCTGGGCCCGCCGTAGGGGCTGCCGAAGTGTTTGTAGGTGAGGCACCTACTGCTGATGCCCCTTGTACATCACGGTGAGGCCCGCTACGGGGGCTGCTGGAGGCTGTGGAGTCGTGGTTCCTGCCCGGCACCGCTGTCCCTGATGAGCCTCACCGCGCGACCCTGTACCTTGTCAAGGAGAGCCAGGTGCTTGTTGGCCGCGCCGCCCAACCCAAGGCACGCGTACTCCATAGAAGAGCGAACCTGCGCTTTTTAGAGGACTTCCAACCCCTTGCCGTCAAGGAGCCATGACATCATCCTCAGGGATGCCAGTTTCCCCGAAGACTCTGGCGAGCCGCTCGATGTGGGCTCTGAAGGTCAGCCTGCAGTCGTTGGTGACCCCCAGCACCTTCACCTCGCCCTCAGACACCAGTGTCTTCCCATATCTCTCTCTCTCTCTCTCTCTCTCTCTCTCTCTCTCTCTCTCTCTCTCTCTCTCTCTCTCTCTCTCTCTCTCTCTCTCACTAAGGCGTCCTCCACCGTTCTGTCGCCTCAAACTTTCGCCAAACTTGATACACTCATTTATAATTACAGTAAATTCCATGGAAACTTCCCTCCTCTTCCTCCTATTAATCCTCTTTTTTCCCTCCCGCCTCCTCCTCCCTTCCTCCGCTTTGATCCTCTCTGTCTCCCTCCTACTTTTTTCCTCTCTGCTTTCATCTTCTGTTTGTCGTTTTTTTTCTCTACCTCCTCATACTCTTCCATCTGTTCCTCTTCCCATTATTTTTATTTATCTCTCCTCCAATCTCTGTTCTTTTTCTCCTGTTTCACGTTTTTGCCAGTTCTTTTGTATTCCTTTTTTAATCTTATGTGCTCTCTCTCATCGCTTCTCTCTCTCTCTATCTCTCTCTCTCTTCCTTCTTCTCCTCCTTCTGCTTCTCCTCTTCCATCTTTTCCTCCTCCTCCTTCTCTTTCACATCATCATCATCATCATCATCATTCTTCTCACTGTATAATTTTCTATCTCCCATCTTCATCTCATACTTTTATTTGACTCTTTCTCCTTGTAAGATCTTGAGCCTTGTCCTCTTCCATCACCTTCATTCTCTGTTACCTACTTCTTATTTTCTCTCTTTATTTTCCTTAGTGTAACATTTCTTATTATTTTCTCCCTTACATTTTCTCCCACCATCATTTATATTTCTTACCTTTATCTATGTTCTTTTTATTCCTCCCTTGCACTTTCTCCCATCATTATTTTTTCCCTACTTTTTCCATGTTACTTTTTCCTCTGCAGCATCACACTCATTGCCTCCTTTTCTTTCTCCTTCTCCTTTTCCTCTTCTTCCTCCTCTCCTCCAGCTGCCTCTTGTCCCACTGTCCTTTTCTTCCTCCAGCTGCAACTTCTCCCGCTGTCCTCTCGTTTTCCTTCTTTATTTTCACCCCTGTGGTTCTGCCTTTGGACTGGCGGGGCGGAAAGGCACTCTGGGGGACTCGAGGAGGCGATTTATTATGGAATGACGGTGCTTCAAGCGTCGTCGAGCAGAAGGAGAGAAGAAAATGTATTTATTATGGAGAGACTGGCTTGAATTGGCTTGGTTTGAGGAGGAAGAAGAAGAAGAAGAAGAGAAGGAGGAGAGAAGGAGAAGGAGGAGGAGTACATAAGAATACATAGGAAGAACAGATACCAAGAGAGGAGGAAGAGGAGGAGGAAGAAGGGAATGGAGGAGGAGGAGGATGCAGGATTGACGCTCTTGGAAACATGGCTCTGCGGTTATCTTTGCCTTTGAATCACTTTACCTCTCATCCTCTTTAGCTAACCTTCCCTCCTATCCTCTCCCTCCCCTCGCTAGCTCTCCCCTCGCCCGCTGAGATAAGCCTGCATTGTCCCCTCATATTTAGGAGTGTTTGGCTCATGGTAGGGCGCCCTTTAACCTCGTGTATCTCGTAAAGAACTGCTCCTTCATTCCCTCACATGAATCAAACATTAGGCGACCTCACGAGTCCTCAGCCCGCCGCGAATTTTATATTTACTATAACGCTTTCGGCTCACAACTAATTTCTCACACAGCAACACTTACCCATCAAAAGTTATTGTAAATGGTTGGATCTACAATTTTATGCCCGTCATTTCTACTTATCTAGCGAAAAAAAAAATTTCGCATTTCTGGCAGCTGAAAATATTCCAAAATTGACGAAAATCTGGTTTTTGTTATTTTGTCGCAAAATTATGAGTCGTAGAAGAAATTTTATCGAAATAACAAAGGTTCATCTTAAGGTGTTCTACATGATGTAATAATCGGCTCTTCAAAACACCTCATGGTTGTTGAGAAAATGGATATTTTGTATAAATGTACGAATATGCTATTTTATAGGTTATTTATGAATTAATATTTTCGTGCTTTACGCCAAATGATAGCCCTCTATCTACTACACATTTACTTCTCTATACATGTTGTATCTATCTGCCATAGTTTTTTAGATATTGCGAAAAACGTGATTTTAAGAAAAAATCAAGGCAAATTTGCCAAAATGTTAGAAAAATAGATTTGATTGAAAATTTGTTCCTAGCAGGTTTCGGGCATGCTGAACACGAATCTGGAGTCAGTTTTCAGTTACAATGATTAGAAGTCCCTATTTTAGCAAATTCACAATGACATGATACTTCAGATATTCCTTAAAAATCACAAATTTGACAAAACTTACTACAAGACATAAAAATATGATAGGAATTGTTAGATTAATCATAACCTCAATGTAAATGATCGGCATTAATATTGTCAGTATTATTATTAGTATAGTAATATTATAATTAGTATTATTAGTATTTGTAATGACAACACTACATCAGCTTCTACTGTTAATACCTGACTTCTACCTTGACTAACATTCTCGCTCTCTCTCTCTCTCTCTCTCTCTCTCTCTCTCTCTCTCTCTCTCTCTCTCTCTCTCTCTCTCTCTCTCTCTCTCTCTGAATAGGACTGTCATTGATATTTCTTTCGTACAAGTGAATCTCATTCTCTCTCTCTGTAACTTTCTCTCTCTCTCTCTCTCTCTCTCTCTCTCTCTCTCTCTCTCTCTCTCTCTCTCTCTCTCTCTCTCTTCTCTCTTTCTCTCTCTCTTCTCTCTCTCTCTCTCTCTCTCAATAGGACTTGTTAAGGTATATTCCATTTGGCCTTGGTTGTTAGCTTGGGATGTTTTGGTATTCAGAAAGGCAAGGTTGTTGTTGTTATGGTGGTTGTTATAGTGATTGTTGTTGACCGGTATTACCTGCTCGACTTGTACACAGGGTGTCTTGTTTAGGTTCCCACGACAGACTGGAAATGAGGTTACGAGGGTTGGAGTGAAAGGAGGAAGGGACAGCTATGTGAAGTTGTTTATGTTAATGTTATGGATGAAAGTGAATGAGTGAAAGAAGGAGAGATGGGAAAAGAGAATGAATAAGGGGAAGAATGAAGAGTATAATGAAAGAAGTATAAAGTTTGAGGAAAAGAAGGAAGAGAAGAGAGGAGATGATTTATGAAGGAAAGAAATGAGAGAAAAGAAAATATGAGGGAAAAGAGGGCGAGAGTGGGAAATTTAGAGGGAAAGCAGGAAGGACAATGAGAATAGAGAATTTATGAGGGACAGGAAGAAGAGAAGAGAGGAGATATTAAATGTATGAGGGGAAAAAAGAGAAGAGAGATGAAAATATTCGAGGTAAAAAGGAGAAAATAAATAATCCAGATGAAAATAACTAAGAACTAATAATAAAGAAGAAAAAAAAGAACCGATATAGCATAACAGAAACAAGGAAGAATAGAAAACACACTCATATTGATCACATAATTAGACACCAAGAGAAATCGATACTCCATTGGGGGTAAGAGAGACATACCACCAGAGAGAACAGAGAGGGAGGGGAGAGGACCCGTCACGCCTCGCAGGACACCACCATCACCTGTACTTACCTATCGATCGCCTAACCCTTCCCAGACACGCAGCCCTTACTAGTACTCCCTCCCACACACACACACACACACCACACACACACACACACACCCACACACCCACACCCACACACACCACACACACACACACACACACACACACACACACACACACACACACACACACACCCCCACACCCACACACACACACACACACCCACCCACACACACACACACACACACACACACACACACACACACAAGCAACAGACATCAAAATTATAACGAATAGATGACATATATAGAATGAAATGATAAAAACTTCATAAAAAACACAAAAAAAGACAAGTACAGAAAGAAAGACACGCACACACACACACACACACGCACACACACACACACACACACACACCCACACACACGCACACACACACACACGCACACGCACACGCACCTGCCCTCCCGTGACCCAGTGTGCATCAATGTAATGTTTCTTTCCTTTTATCCACAGGTAAGAATTGCTGCTTCCGTGTTGCTGGCTCGCCTGGCTACTTCTTTATCGACGTGAAGGTAGAGTGAATGCATATTTTTTCTTATATATATAGGAAGCCGTTTGTGAGTGAGTTAGGAGCAGTACTCACTTCGATAAATATGTTCTAGTATGTTTAGTGTTCTAGTTTTTGTGGCTCGTCTGGTTACTTCTTTCTCAACGTGAAGGTAGAGTGAATGGATATCTTTTTTATTTATTCAGGAAGCAGTTGTGAGTGAGTTAGGAGCAGTACTCAATTCGATAAATCTGTTCTAAAGTCTATTTCTTTTAACGAGGCAAAAATTCCATTCTATCTGAAGGTCTCATGCTTAAAATTTTGCCTTGGTTTCCCTGATAATATGGTTAACTATGATAAAATACAGCTGAAATTTAGAAGAAGCGTAGTATTCTCTTCTCCTGGCATCAAATATTAACTAGTAAGTAGCAAGGGGGCAGGATTTTTCACCTTGTTAAAAAAACAGAGTCAAGTATGTTTAGTGTTCTAATTTGTGTGGCTCGTCTTCCTACTTCTCTTTCAACGTGAAGGTAGGTAGAGTGAAGGCAGTTTTTTTCTTATTCATTTACGAGAAGTTGATATTCGTGCTTAAGTTGAATAGGATATCGATAAATATTGAATGGGAGAATGGGATAAATATTGAATGGGAAAATGGGATAAATATTGAATGGGAGAATTGTCTACTGAAAAAGAGTGCATTTTTTATACGTTTATGATAAAGAGATGTAAAGTTGAATAGGTAAGAGGTCAATATTGAATGACAAATAGTTTAGTGAAGCCCTTGTTACGTGTTATACTGAAAGCATAAGTGAGTTAGGAACACCACTCACTTCGATAAATCTATTCTAGTATGTCTAGATATTTTTTTTTTAAAGGAAGAGTAGATATACGTATTAAAGTAAAATAGGATATACATGAATATTGAATGAAAAATAGTTTA